>CM035632.1:115750527-116181906 GCA_020496765.1 Gossypium stocksii | reverse complement strand
ACCTTATGAAGATCTTTACGGTCGAAAATGACGTACACCTTTATTTTGGACTGAACTTAGTGAAAGTAAGATTCTCGGAGTTGATTTAGTCAGAGAAGCGGCGCAGAAAGTAAAGATAATTCGTGATAGTTTGAGAATGGCATCTGATCTTCAGAAATCGTACGCAGACCTAAAGCGGAAAGACATCAAGTATCAAGTAGGTGATAAGGTATTTCTAAAAGTTTCATCGTGGAAAAAGATACTCCGTTTTGGCCGTAAAGGCAAGCTGAGTCCGAGATTCATAGGACCGTATGAGATATCAGAACGGATTGGGCCGGTTGCTTATAGATTAATTTTGCCCCCTGAACTAGAAAAGATCCACAACGTTTTCCATGTATCGATGCTCCGTCGCTATAGATCCGACCCTTCGCATGTGATTAGTCCGTCAGAAATCGAAATTCAGTCTGATTTGAGCTATGAAGAAGAACCAATTCGTATTTTGGCCCTCGAAGTAAAAGAATTACGAAACAAAAAGGTTCCGTTAG
Source organism: Gossypium stocksii (assembly GCA_020496765.1). Taxonomy (NCBI): domain Eukaryota; kingdom Viridiplantae; phylum Streptophyta; class Magnoliopsida; order Malvales; family Malvaceae; genus Gossypium; species Gossypium stocksii. Next base: position 116,181,382 of record CM035632.1, on the reverse strand, counting down.
CAAAAGTGCTTTGGCTCAAGCACGGGATCGAAGAAGCGACTTAGGAACCTGAGAACACTATGAAGGAAAAATACCCAAATCTGTTTACCGGTAAGATTTTTGAGGACGAAAATTTCTTAAGGGGGAGAGTTGTGACAGCCCTTTTTCGACATTAGTCGGGAACTGGTTTCGGAACCACTAAACCGAGTCATAAAATTTATTTGATGTCATGATTTAGGTGTTTCATATGAGAATTAATATGTGCCAAAAATTTGTGTGGAAATTTGATCTTCAAAGTGATTAATTGCTTAAAGAGGGCTTAATTGCCAAACTTGAAGAATTAAATAGACAAAAATCATAGTGGCTAAATAATAGAAATTTCAAAGAAAGGTCTTTGCATGTCAATTTACCCATTTCCACTTTAGTGGACGGTAATGATGATGTTTAAATATATTATATGCATTTTTGTTTCATTAGAAAATAAGATATAATGCATAAAAAAAAATTTAATAGTAATAATCAAGAGAAAGCCATTTTCTTCTTTCTTTTGCCGTGAGTGAGGAATGAAATGGAGGTTTGTGAAGCTTGAACATTCGGTCACTTCTAAAACCAAAATAAGGTATGAAATTTATGTTAGTTTTTCAGGATTTTGAGAAGTTGGAATGGTTAGAACATCATCTAGCTAGCCCACGTTTAGATTTTTGTGAATTTGAAAGTATTTTGAGTTTTCAGTAATGTAGAAAATCTAAGGAAATGGTTGTGAACGTATTTGCTATTTTTCTCTTTGGAATTATGGATAGGGAAGACTTTAAACTTGTTAAAATGAGTTTCAATGGAGGTTTAAATGAGTGTGAGTATATTGGCTAATAATTTGAGTGTTGGCCGAATAGAGAAATAGGTGAGACTTGGGGAAAATGTGGATGTGGATGCTAGGAGGTACACGGCTACTAAAGAATGAAAATTAGCATGTTTTATATGATTAATATGTGGGGTGTCAAATTATGCAATAAACTTAGGGTACTATGGAGTTTAGTACATACTATTAAAATTGCCGAATGAACCAATTGTGTATTAATTAGAAATTTGAAATAGAAAATAATGAACTATGTTGTTAACTCATAAATTCAATTTTGATATTTAGAAAAATGAAGTCTTTAGTCATTTTGTTAATTAGAGAATTTAGATGTTTTGATTTGTTTGATAATAGCATTCGGCCATAAGGTATGGTATGTCATTAAAAATGTTCATTAATGGGTAGTTTAAAGTTTATGTATATGGGGTCAGGGATGTTTTGATTATGACTAATGGTGTGTATGAATTGGGCCGAATGTGTATGAAAACGTTAAGTATGTGCCTCTTGTGTTAAATGAAAGAGAATTGATCAAATGAATTGAATAAGAAGGTTTAATTTAAATTAAATTGTTTAATTTAGCTCGAGAGCCTAGAGGGACAGCATCGGACAAGGGAAAAGCTAAGGTTACGGAATAGTCGACCAGTACATGCTCAGATAGGCACGAGGTAAGATTTAAGTAACGAAATTTAGCATATCATCCGATTAAGCATGATGTCTATGTCTAATTACTTATATCGGTATTAATATTTTTAAATTTTGGGAGGAAAATGGTTATAGAGCTGATAGTATATATGAAATAACGGTTTATGTACATCGATTTGATATGGAAATATTTGTGTGCTTATAAAGTTAGGGAATATGTAGTGTTATGTGTTAACGGAAGTGATGAGCAAGTGAATGTTGAGTTAAAAAAAAATATATGTGTGAAAAGTATGGTTGATAGATCTGTTATATAAAAATTCAATGTGATGTCCAGGATAAGTCCCGAAGGGCCTTTGCGCCAACGATATATCCGAGATGTGTCCCGAAGGACCCTTGTGCCAGAGAAATATCCGGGTTAAGTCTCGAAGAGCTTCTGAGCTAGTGGTATATCCAGGTTGAGTCCCGAAGGGCATTTATGCCAGAGATACAACCGGGTCAAGCCCGAAGAGCCTTAAGGCTAAAGTAAAATCTGTTAAAGCCCAAAGGCCATAATGTTAAAATACGTGAAATGTTGAAATTATCTCAAAGGAAGGTATCTACTTCCGTAAGTAAATCAGGTATGTATTCACACTCGTTATGAGATGGAATTCGTTTAGACATTTGCCACGAAAAATTTGCATGGAAACGCTCCGATTATTGATTGAAATTATATGTAAATGGTTGTCTTACTTAGGAGTGTGAACCTCAACTTGTAATGGATTTGTACTAAATTGAGCCATGGATTTTGTGTATACTAATTGTTAGGGTGAAGTTATAATCTAAAAGAGTACACGGGTAGTTCCGATTTATCTGTGAATAATAGTGCATGTTTAGGCCAAAGAAAGGATGATATATATATATATATATATATATATATATACACATTATGAGTTTCGACTTTGAGAAATGGAATAGGTTATGTATGTAAGACGATAACCATTTGCTATATATATATGTTTGGTCTTTAAAAAGGTTTTAGATCAAGTGAATGAATACTTAAATTTTAATTGCGTTAAATTCTTAAATCTTACTAAGCATATAAATGCTTACTTCATTATTTTGGTTTGACTGTTTTATAGATTCCGGTACAGCTACGGTCTCGGGAAATTTTTCACGATAAAAGTCATCCACACTATCAAAGCAGCTTTCGGTATTAGCAACTAAACTTTTACAATGGCATGTATAGGCTTGACACATTGTTACTTAATAAATATCTTTTGATGATTTAATTAAGTTAGGCCATGCGAATATGGCTCACTTAAGTGTTTTACTTTTGTTTCTATAATGTTAAGTTGTATATGATGTATATGTGTGGTAGTGAAGTTATATGTTGTTAAATAGTTTCGGTAGTCTGTCACATCGTGATACCAATGTTCTATGAAATGCGAATGGCTTATTAAGATATTTTCATATATATTCAAGCATGAGTTTTGTGCTCGATTATGTTGGTTATAAATGAATGAGCCGTAGGTTGCTTATGAGATGATTTATGAGAAATTTTGGTACTTGTTTTTAAATGTAGCATTACCTATTTCAATATAGGATAGGAGTGGTTAAGGTGTTACACTGTTTTAGGGCCAAATCAGAATAGTGGTTTTGGGACCACGAATTCAAATTAGAAAAATTTGTTGTGATAATATTTTAAGGTCTATAGTATGATTGAATGCGTGTGAAAATTTCGTTATGAAATTTTACCAATAGGAGGTCCAATTTAAGTAGTAGGACTAAATTGCCAAAAGTGCTAAATATGTGTTCTAGAAGCTTTGGGTGTCTATTTGTTATGATATTTAAATGGAGGTCTTTATTTAGTAATTAGACCATTATATCTCATGATGGATAAAAATGGACATGGAAGGGTAAAATTTCAAAGTTAGGAATTAAGAGCATTTTGGTCATTTGTCAAATAAAACAAATAAAAGTCTTCATCTTCTTCAATTTCATCCATTGTGCCAAACTTTGAAGAGAAGACATAGCTAGGGTTTGCCAAGCTTTCCAAGCTCGATTGTAAGAGCATCCTATCCCCGTTTTTAGTGATTTTTACATTTTGAAATCCTCGTAACCTAATCTATCTTTTTCAAGGACTAACTTGAAGTATTAGCAAAGTTTAAAATTTTACCCATGTTAAACATGCGTGTATTTTGATGTCTAATGGTAGAATATGAATGCTTGTTGTTTGATAAACGACTTTTGCTGGGTGATTTTTGGTAAAAATGTCAAAAAAGACCTAATTGCAAAAGTTGTAAAATGCGTGTAGAAATATGTGAATAAATGAAAAATGTGGGTTGCTATAAGCATGTATAAGGTTCGACAAGGCTTCGGTTTTGAGAAAAATAAGCACGTTTCATTTTATGAGCCTAGGGACTAAAGTGTAAATAAATGAAAAGTTAGGGACAAAAATGTAATTTTTCCATAATATGATTTTTGGATTGAAATGAATAATGTGATGATGGAATGAGTTAAATTTGTTATTATAGATCAAGAAAAATGAAGTTTGGACCTAGATCAGGGGAAAAACAAAGTATTTAACGATTAAGTCCTGTTTCTACTATTTTGTACCGAGGTAAGTTTGTATGTAAATAATGCATCATCAATTTATGTTTTTTATGCTTTAATATCGTATGTATTATGTGATTGACTTTTGGATATATTCATTAAAGTTTTGACAAGTGAGAAATCACGGTTGAACCGTAGGAATAGAATAGGATACGAGTGACATGTCACTAGGGACCTATGTGTAAATATGTGATTGTGTGATTCCGGATGCTGGTTTTGTACGTCCTACCAGTGGCTAAGTACTCCGGCATGTATTCTAGATACTTGTCAGCTTGTGTGAGTAGCACTAGGTAGCTACGTCCCGACCGTTAGCTTGTGTAAGCAGACCCGTGATTAGATCGAGAATGAGTATATATATGAAATGAGATATGTGGTAGCTTTGGCTACATATGTGGCAGTTATGTGCAAGATTTTTGAGTATTCGTTAATATTCTGAGTGTTCAACGGGAATGACAAAGATGGGAAAATATGTGTTTGTATGATGATATGGTACAGGTGTGTAAGTGAAATTCACAAGTATGAATTCTATAAGTGATGATCTTAAGGTAAGATTGTGCTTGTGTAAGTAAGCCTATGTGATTTCAATGATAAATGTATTATCTTTCATTATATGAATTTGCATGGTGATTATGAGGTTAAGATGTTTATTAATTGCATATGAACTTACTAAGCTTTTTAGCTTACTCCCTTTTTTCCCTTATTTTATAGTGTCACCAAGCTAGCTTGAGATCAGAGATCGTCGGAGACTCGCCTCACACTATCAAATACATTATTTTGAGGTATTGATGATCTTAGAATTTTAAAAGTATGGCATGTATAAGGACTTAGTCATTTTGTTATGTGTGTCATTATTGAGTTGGCCAAAAGTGTTGGCTTTTAATGGTTTAATGATCATTTTGTATAAGGCCATTAAGTGTTGCCTAATGTTGGTCACATTTATAATCATATTAAGATGTCTTTCATGAAAGTGCAAGTTGTATGGTTTGAATGGTTAAGTATGTGAGGTTTATGCATGATAGATGTAATAGATGAATGGTGAATTGATGCCTTAGTTGTGGATGTTTGGTGGTTTAAGTATATTGTTGTATGTGCCTTGAATTGGTATAAGTGATTTTAGGTTTCAGGGTGGCAACTGTCTTGGTAAATAACCCTCATTTTGTCCACACAGGCGTGTGTCTAGACCGTGTGTGACACACAGTCTGCCCCATGGGCGTGTCTGTAATACCACTAACCCAAATCCATCGTCGGAATAGGGTTACGAGGTATTACCTAACAGAACACAACTTCCATATATTTAATGATACTCATATAAAATAAGTATTTTATTCACTAAGTATGAACATATACAAGACTAATTCAAAATTTTACAGATTACGTAAATCATAAACATATTATCATGAATCATTATTTAGTAGCCGTATATGAACTTAGAAATAATACAATTCATAGCTTAACAATCAACACCAAATATGCATGCTATCTTACAAATATTGACTAATCAATTTCACTTATAGTTGGACGTATTTAAGCAACCTAATATGTCATATAACTTATGATTAATAGTTAAAGCACAAATTAGAAAGTCACTTACAAACTTACAACATTTCATCCTATCTAAAATAAATGTTTAGTACTATTCATATGGTCAATTTCTAAACCTTAGCCAAATGCAACTTTCCATGGTTTCCAAAACATAAAACATACACAATATACATTTTAATACAATCCACTATACGAATAAAACTTAATCAAATATTAATAAAATACATTTCCCAAACATACACAATATGCGTTCAACCATATGCATCTAATATTCAACTATGCAATTATCAAAACATTAATGACTATACTAAGCTCAAACATAGTTTAAAGTCTAGAATGATAGAAAGAACTTAAAAAAGCCATATTTGCATGGCTCACATATATATACATAACCAAAATATCATCCATTCAAAAGATGACCAAATTATACACTTTCGAAACTTAATTTGCTCTCAAAAGAGTTAAGCATATACATGCCATCATTGAAATATAAAATCCTTTAAAGTACCAAAATATAGAGAAGATAGTGTGGATGGCTTTGAACTTGAATCCCTGAGCTCGTAGCTTTCAACCAAGATCTAAAAAACAAATGGAACAAAACACAAATATTCACAGTAAGCAATTAAGCTTAGTAAGTCTTAAGTAATTTAAACAACTAAACTTATTTATGCACATTATTCACATATGCTTTTAACTCTTTATACAAGCTCACAAATCAAAGTTTCACTTTATAAACAATACTGCTTAATAAGCCAAATATCCAAAGCCACATATATCATTAGCTACGTATACTATCAATTGGCCAAATAAGCATAGCCACATAATTCACATCTTGACATATCATTTCATTCCAATTCGAAATCTTTAAGTCATGTGCATTTAAACATTTCAATGCCATCTTTAATTCAATCTAGTTGAACTAGTTAATAACACCACAACCACATTAAATTTTTATGTTTGTAATCACATGTATGTGTAAAATCTACTTTTATAGCAAATTCCAAAATGGCCGAATATATGCGTATATATGTATATGCAACAACTTCACAAGTACTTCCCATTACACGTTCATAATTCAATCCAGGTCATTTTCTCGTATATAAATAAATAACACATACCTGGACAGCTTATTTCATTGAACAAATCCAATTGCCATTTAAGCACAATGTCTCATGGTCTTAGACATTTTATTAATTCACTAGCAAGTAGCTTGCTAGGTACAATCCCGAGCTTATCACCGGCACAAAGCATGCTAGACTTTATAAGTCTGATATTTCTTCACCGGCATTACGCCTGCTAGGCTCGTAGCCCGATAATAACACCAGCTTATAGTTTGCTAGGCCAAATGGCCCGAATAACATATTACAATATCCAAGTCACAAAGTTTCACATAGTACATAACATATTTCACTAATTTTCCATATAGTACAAACACACACACATATATATATATAGAATTTAACATCATTCGAACATAGCACTTGTCACACATTAAACTTCATTCCACTACTTACAATTTAATCTCAATACATACCCAAGTCTTATTTCCAATTCCAAGTATATATTTGATTTACGCATATCAAAATTCCATTTCTCTATAGCATTTCCATTCGGTGATAATACACATACAAGGGGACATTAAATTTTAAGATTTAACACATGTTTGATTACTTAAAACTTACCTCGGATGTCATCGAGCAACTACAAATCAGTTATTCAACTATTTTCGTCTTCCCCTTATCCGAATTTAGCTCCCTTTGTTCTTGAGCTAAATTAAAACAAATCAACTTACGAAATCACTTAATCGATTTTATTTTCATTCGTACTTCACACATTTAAATTCATAAATAAATCTCAAAACACAAACAAACACTTATCGAAATCATGTACTTATGCATTTCACATAACACAACCACATTAATCAAATTTTAATTTCATTCGGCAATATAATATGTAGCTCAAAAATCAAGTCATACACATCATAAGCCTCAATCAAGTATAACTGGCAAAAGAGCTTTCAATTGATCAAAGCTTTTTTGACATCTTTCCGACCATTCAAATTTGACATCTTTCTGTAACAACTTTGTCAACGGTGTTGCTATCATCGAGAAGCCGTTCACAAACCTTCTGTAATAACCGGCAAGGCCCAAAAAGCTCTGAACTTTCGAAATATTCCTTGGAGGCTTCCAATCAAGTATAACTAAAATTTTACCCAGATCAACCTGGATACCTGATGTGGATAAAACATTTCCCAAAAAGCTGACCTCATGTAACCAAAACTCACATTTACTAAACTTTGCATACAGCTGATTGTCCCGTAAAATCTGCAACACCAATCTCAAATGTTCGGCATGCTCAATTTCATCGCGTGAATAGATCAGAATATCATCTATAAACACGACTACAAATCGATCCAAATACTGTCTGAAAATTTGATTCATTAAATCCATGAAAACCGCAGGGGCATTAGTGAGCCTAAACGACATCACCAAGAACTTGTAGTGTCCGTACCTGGTTCTGATAGTAGTCTTATGCACGTCAAAATCTATAACTCGCAACTGATAATAGCCCGATCTCAAGTCTATCTTCGAAAATACTGAAGCTCTCTTTAGCTGGTCAAATAAATCATCAATTCGCGGCAACGGATATTTATTCTTTATAGTCACTTTGTTAAGCTGACGATAGTAGATGCACATTCTCATGGTTCCATCTTTTTTTTTTCACAAATAGTACTGGTGCACCCCAGGGAGAGAAACTCGGTCGAGCAAAACCTCTATCTGTCAATTCTTGCAACTAAGATTTCAATTCTTTTAATTCAGTCGGTGCCATACTATACAGAGCTATCGAAATCGAAGTCGTTCCAGGTACTAACTCTATACCAAATTCTACTTCTCGAACAGGTGGCAACCTAGGTAATTCTTCGGGAAACACATCCGGACATTCTCGAACCACGGGCACTGTCTCGAGCTTTCTTTCTGATACTTTACTATCCAGAACATACGCAAGATAAGCTTCACAACCCTTATTCATATACTTCTGAGCCAGCATCGAAGATATCACTGCCGTTAATCCGTTCAGATCAGTAGACTCAACTTGAATTATCTCATTATTCGAACATTGTAAGTCAATTGTCTTTTGTCTGTAGTTCACTACCGCATCATGCACAATTAACCAATCCATACCGAGAATGATATCAAATTCATCAAAGGGTAATAGCATCAAAGCAGCCGAAAAACAAAAATCTCGAATCATCAGGGGACAATTCTTGCATACTTTGTCAACTAACACATACCGGCCTAGAGGGTTTGACACTCAAATCACAAACTAAGTAGACTCAACAGGTAGAGTCTTACTAGATGCCAGAGTTTCACATACATACGAATGAGTTGAGCTGGGATCAATCAAGGCAATAACATCAGTATCGAAAAGAGTGAAAGTACCAGTAATAACATCTAGAGAAGAAGCCTCATCGCGATTGCGTATGGCATAAGCTCTGGCAGGTGCACGAGCTTTAGATCGAACAGCCGTATCTCTAGTCCCTCTCTGACTGCCACTAGCATTACCCATATGTCTAGGTGGTCTACCTCGTGCCGCAATATTACTAGATCTCCCACTCGGATTAACATTCTGCTCAACTAGTCTCAGACACTCTCTGATAAAATGATCAGTTGATCCGTATTTAAAACAGGAACAGTCATGCAATCTACAGCTCCCTGAATGCCATTTACCATAATGCTTGCACTCCGATCTGTCCTGACGATCATTGCCAATACTTGCAACTGAGGTAGCTCGGGTACTCGCAGGAGGTCGATCACGATCTCGTCTAGAAACGCCCAAAGTATTCTTGGATCAGCCCGATTCATCTCGAAACTTCTTCGATGACTGTTGGAATATTTTTCCCGAAGATCTTTTATGAAACTCTCTAGCTCCAGCTTCAACTTTTCTTTTCTCAATTCCAAGCTCTTCGGCTTTACAAGCTCGCTCAACAAGTAATACGAATTCTTTAATTTCCAAAATGCCTACTAACAATTTAATATCTTCATTCAACCCATCCTCGAAGTGTTTACACATGATAGCTTCGGACGAGACACACTCATGGGCATATCTGCTGAGCCTTACAAATTCTCGTTCATATTCTGTCACTGTCATTCGGCCCTACTTAAGCTCAAGAAACTTTTTGTGTTTTTGGTCAATGAACCTTTGGCTGATATACTTTTTATAGAATTCTGTCAGAAAGAATTCCCAAGTGACCCATTCTTTTGGTACAACTGAAACCAAGGTATTCCACCAGTGATAGGCAGCATCACGTAACAAAGACACAGCACATTTCAAACACTCGTCAGGAGTACACGATAGTATTTCAAACATGCGAATAGTATTGTCAAGCCAAAACTCAGCTCGTTTGGTGTCATCGCTAACAGTAGCTTTGAACTCTTCAGCCCCATATTTCCTAATTTTATCAACTAAGGGCTTACTCGATCTCAAAGGATCAATCACAGGTGGCACTACAGGTATCAGAAGTGGATTATTCGGGGGTGGGGGTTGTGGAACAGTCAGATTAGTTTGAACATATTGAGTGAACCAATCATTCATCATAGCATAAAATACTTGTTTCATCTCATCATCTCGATTACTGGTATTTGGCTGAGAGTCATTTGGCGCTGTCCCTTGCGCGGGAGCAGGTGCTACACTCTCGACATCATCTACTACGGCTCAATCGCGATCAGGATTCATTACTATATGAAAAACACATTTTTAACTATCAAAAGTCAGCACACTATTGTATTATCACATAATGGCATTTATGGCTAGACTCATACATGCTACGTTAGTCCTAGAATCGACTAAACCGAAGCTCTGATACCAATAAAATGTAATACCCCTAACCCAAATCCGTCGTCAGAATAGGGTTACGAGGTATTACCTAACGGAACACAACTTCCGTATATTTTATGATACTCATATAAAATAAGTATTTTATTCACTAAGTATGAACATATACAAGACTAATTCAAAATTTTACAGATTACGTAAATCATAAACATACTATCATGAATCATTATTAAGTAGTCGTATATGAACTTAGAAATAATACAATTCATAGCTTAACAATCAACACCAAATATGCATGCTATCTTATAAATATTGACTAATCAATTTCACTTATAATTTGACGTATTTAAGCAACCTAATATGTCATATAACTTATGATTAATAATTAAAGCACAAATTATAAAGTCACTTACTAACTTACAACATTTCATCTTATCCAAAATAAATGTTTAGTACTATTCATATGGTTAATTTCTAAACCTTAGCCGAATGCAACTTTCCATGGTTTCCAAAACATAAAACATACACAATATACATTTTAATACAATATACTATACGAATAAAACTTAATCAAATATTAATAAAATGCATTTCCCAAACATACACAATATGCGTTCAACCATACGCATCTAATATTCAACTATGCAATTATCAAAACATTAATAAGTATACTAAGCTCAAACATAGTTTAAAGTCTAGAACAATAGAAAGAACTTAAAGAAGCCATATTAGCATGGCTCACATATATATACATAACCAAAATATCATTCATTCAAAAGATGACCAAATTATACACTTTCGAAACTTAATTTGCTCTCAAAAGAGTTAAGCCTATACATGCCATCATTGAAATATAAAATCCTTTAAAGTACCAAAATATAGAGAAGATAGTGTGGATGACTTTGAACTTGAATCCCCGAGCTCGTAGCTTTTGTAACGCCCTGATTTTCGAGATTTTTCGGGTTTTGTGAATTTTAGTGAAGTTTTAAAATTTTGGTGTTCTGAAGGTTGAAAATGTATGTACATGAGTTAGTGGGCCTTTAGAAGGCCCAAGCTTAAGTTAAAACCCGGTAAAATATTAAGTTGGATTTTCAAGTGAAAGGGAACTTGGTTAAGTGGGCCTTTAAGAAAAATCGTGTAAAATATGTCACAAAGGGAGCCTTGGTAGAGTGGCAAGGTGGCGCCACTAAGCTCCTAAAAAAGTGGCACCTAAGTGGGTATTCAAGGACAAGGGTTCGAGTTGCAAGGTAAGCGTAGTGTTCTTTTTAATTTTTAAGCATGTGCCGGGCATGTGACTAACTTAAGTGAATTTTGGCAAGGGCTTTAGGGACTTGGGCCGATTGCTTAGGGTTTCATATTTTTCTATTTCTGTCATAAGAATTAGGGCTAGCCACCTTAGGTATAATTTTCTCTTTTACTGACAGAAAAGCCGAAACTTGCCTCCCTAGAAAGCTCCTAGCCGATTTCTTCTTCTTCACCTCTACCATTATTTTCTTCACTTTTCTTTTTCCTCTTTGATCTCTTCCCTAGCCGAACACCCTTCATATTCAGATGCACTCTTTCTTTTGCTCCTATCCCTCTCAAAAACACCCATAGCCGATTGTTCAAAGTGCCAGAATCCCGAAAGCTACTTCCTTTTGCCGAATCCTTCTAAGCCGAATTACCCCTGTTCCCTTCACCTGTTGTGGCCGATTATTACATCCCCTTGAGCCACATCACTGTCGACACCATCACTCAAACCCATAGCCCAAATCATCATCTTCTTCCTTACCTTTCTAAAAGCCAAAATCACCATTAGTTTAGGGAGATAGCCGAAAATTTCAGATCTCAGAGATAAGGGTTCTACTAACGATTAGGAGTCAAATTTACTTTAGATCTGCATAGGAATCGAAAAGAAATCGTTGGTAAGTGCTTAACACCTCAGATCTGTACATTATTTCATGTTATGGAAATGCCGAAGTCCCTAGAGGCTTAGGGAGGTTGTCGTTAGGGCTCTAAGACTCTAAGGGGGTTATAATAATTGATTTCTTTGGTGTTAGTGTGACTTGGAGACTGCTGACAAGGGTTGAATTATCGGTACAACCAGATCTAGGCATTAAGGAGATCAAAGTCGACAAGGTAAGTTTTCATGCCCATTGAGGGTATGGCCAAATGTGGTAAGAAGGTTTTAAGTGAGTTTCGATTCAAATTAAATATTGGAATAGTCTAATATGTTAGATAATCATTGTAGGAGAAGTACAATGGAGATCTCGCTGGAATAATCGCAAAAACAGGTGTGTGCTTCGAACACCTTCACTGTTCAAATGGCAAAAGCTGAAAAGCCGAAATGCCGAAGTTCTGGCATTTCGAGGCTCGTGAACGTGCGAATGCTCTCAAGTTGGTAGGAAAAAGTTGGATTTGGAACCGGCACTGGTTGGAGAGTTTGCCGCGAAATTTTGGGCGCTACAATAAGTTGGGCCTCGGTGGGCCGAATATAGGGCCAATGGGCAATTTGGGCCCATTTGGGTAAAAATAGGTTTAAAGGCAATAATTTGGATTACAGGCGTAAAAACTGTTAAAACAAGATAATGGATTGGAAATTAAGGCTTAAATTGGCCTAATGGGCTAAAATGGCATGGTAGAGCCCATTAGGAGTTTTAGGGCCTAAGGGCTAAAACTGATAAACTGAATTAAATGAATTTCTGTAACAACCACTGTAGTAGTAGAGGCTGTAATAATAATAAAAACTGTAATAAGAGAACAGAATTACTGAAATACCCTTAGGGTAAGAAATTACTGATTTACCCCTAAGTATAAAATTACCATTATACCCCTAGGGCTAAAATCGACTGTACTGCACGATATGACTGTTACTGTTACTGCATACCATGATATGTATCTGTTGCATGGGTTGGGTTTTATTATTGGAGGAAGTGTGAGTGGCACTGTCACGTTACTAAAAAGGGCTATGCCTTGTACTGTTTCTGAAAGGGGCTTTGCCTCGTATACTGTTTATCTGAGCAGCCATGCTGCAACTATGGTGTGTGGGTTGGGTGGGTCGAGTTATTCCCCACATGGTGTGTTGGCTGGTACGGGTGGTGTGTAACGGTTGGTGGGTTGAGTAGTCTCCCCAATTTGGTTGCATTCATACTGTTATACTGTACTATACTGTTATGGGCCTATGGGCCAAACTGTTATATGAATAGGGCTTTGGCCCAGTATCTGTTATAGGGCTTTGGCCCAGTATCTGTAATCTGAATAGGGCTTCGGCCCAATATCTGACTGAGACTGGTTAGGGCTCAGGCCCAATGGGCTCGAGCCAAATTGGGCTTTGGATGGGTTCTGCACACACTTAGTTTTCCCAAACTCACCCTTCCCTTTCCATCCTTGCAGGTGAGCCCTAGATCGTGACTTGGTTGCTGGGAGGGATTCAGAGTGGCCACGAGGACTGAACTCGCATTTTAATTGGTTATTAATTTGATTACTTTTTGCTATTGGTTTTATTTGTTATGGGTTGTAATAAGGCCACTATACCTGTTTTTATTTGGGACTTTCAACTGTTTTATTTCAGCCACAAATACACACCGTTTTCAAAAATTAAACAAACGTTTTCTAAACCAACCTGATAGTACAAATGGCTAAGTAGGATAATAAGGTTAAAATGAATCGCTTAACAAATGGACTAGAGATTAAGTCGAATAATTATTAAAACGGGAATTTCCTAAAATCAAGCATTATTTTTTTCAAAACTCACATGGCCATAACATCTGGGCCGGGTTCGGGGTGTTACAGCTTTCAACCAAGATCTAAAAAACAAATGGAATGTAACACCCCAAACCCGGCCCAGACGTTACGGCCAAGTCTGGTGTGTCACATTGAAGTGTTTTTCGAAAATCGTGCTTTCATTGAAAACCCTTGAAGTTTTAAAAACTCTTACCGTTAAACTTAGCTTGTCTTTTTCCAAAACGTGATTTATTGAAATAATCCTCCCTTTGCAAACATCGTTAAAACCTTTATAAAAGTTTTATGAAAGCTTATAAACCCTTGTAGTTTGCAAAATCATGTTAATTTTGAAAACGGTTTAAGTATCAAATAAATTTGACCTTTTTCGTTAAGACTTAAAGTGAATGGAAGCTGGGCATCAGGTAGGATTCCAGAAAAGAGGAGGTGAGTCGAATAGACTGCTTAAGTACCAAGCTCTTCTTGGATCCACTCCTAGACATGCACACTACCATTGCCACACTTTAACTATTTGAAATATTTATCTACAAGAACATTTAAAATTGCGGAAGCTTTGCTTGGTTATCGTGTTATTTTGAAAACAAGTAACTTTTATAAAAACCGCGTCTTAAAATCATTTATTTTCAACTCGATTTAAATAATATCCTACGTAAGCTAAAACCAGTTTAAATAAGTAAAGAAAAAAACCAAAATAAAAGTAATTAAAGAGGCCCTTTATACAACCCAAAACCAGAAATAAATAATTAAATCTAAATTCAAATAGGTAACTTAATTAGAAATCCAATAGTCCAGTCCATGTGGCCACTCTGAATCCCTCCCAGCTCCAAGTCCACCAATCTAAGGCTCACCTGCAAGGATGGAAGGAAAAAGGGGTGAGTTTAGAAAACTCAGTGTGTACAGAAGCCCATCCAAAGCCCAAGTCAACTCAAGCCCATTGGGCCTAAGCCCTATCCCATCACAGTCAAATACTGGGTCGAAACCCTATTCAGATAACAGTAAACTGGGCCTTAGCCCTTTTCAGATAACAGTACGGCCCATAGGCCCATTACAGATACAGATCAGATATGATATGCAAACAGAAAACCCAACCCAGATCCATCCATAACACCCCCGTACCAGCCTTACACCATGTGGGGAGACTACTCGACCCACCCAACCGCTACACACCACAGAAATTTGCAGCGAGGCTGCCAGATATTGTGACGAGGTCACCAGATACAGATATTGTGGCGAGGCCACCAGAACAGATGTATATGTGGCGAGGCCACCAGAACAGATATATACGTGGCGATGCCACCAGATTGCAGCGAGGCTGCCAGAATAGATATATATGTGGCGATGCCACCAAATTGCAGCGAGGCTGCCAGAAAAGATATATATGTGGCGAGGCCACCAGATTGCAGCGAGGCTGCCAGAACGCTTCCTCCATCATAAACCCAAACCCCATGCAGCAGGCATACATGCTATGACATATAACATACAGAATCACATGCATCAGATATATACATATGTTATGAGATATGACATGTAGAAATAGAAAATCATACATTTCATACAGAATTTACCCTAGGGGTATAAAGGTCATTTTACACTTAGGGGTAATTTTCTATACTTAGGGGTATTTTAGTACTTGTTCCAATATTACGAGTTTTATGCATGTTACAGTCACATATAAGTTTTAGTTCCATCTTAGCAGTCAATTTAACAGATTTTAACAATTTCAGTCACTGGGCCCTAAAACTCCTAATGGGCCCTACAGTGTCTATTTAGCAAATTACGCCCATTCAGCCCAAATTTCCTATCTAGCTACCAGTTTTAGCAGTTCTGATACTACAGTCTAATAGAACATATTTATTTCCTATTTTTACCTATATGGGCCCGGAAGCCCGTGAGCCCATGTTCGGCCCATCGAGACCCAACTTATCGAGGTGCGCGAAATTGCACACTCAACTAACTTGCCACTTACGGTTACAGATCTCAGGATTTCCAATCATCTTGTGAGCATTCGCACACTCACAAGCCCACATAATACTAACTTTTCGGTTACTTGGCCTTTGCCGAATTAGACTAAAGAAGGGTTCGATACACACCTGATTACGACGAATGATGATGATATCTGCTCCAACTCAATCCTATATTCGATTACTAAAACATTAGACCACGAATCAATGATAACTAAATTTAACATACTCTTACCATATTCGGGCATCCATGAACAAGGCCCTAAATCCTTACCTTTGCTAAAGTTGATATCCAAATCTGGATGTAAACGCTCCACTGATCCAAGCCCTTAATCAGCAGCCTTTAACCCTTACAAGCACAGAGTAAAATAATTGGTAACAACCCCTTAAAGCCTTAGGCACTATTTCGACAGCCTCCCTAAACACATAGGGATTCCAACTTTTCCAAATCCCAAAAATAAGAATAGATCACAGTCAAGTCATTCATATCACCAACTTATATCCACGGTCAAACTAGCCCAATCATCACACAAGTTAGTCATTTACCCACGAAGGGCAAAACAGTCATTTAACACCTAGGGGCAAAATGGTAATTTTACCCCACGGGGGTATCTCGGTAATTCTACCCTACAGGGATATTTCAGTAATTCTACCATAAAGGGATATTTCAGTAATTTCACAAATCAAGGGTAAAACAGTAATTTTACAGATCAGGGGTAAAATGATAATTTTACAAATCATGGGTAAAATGGTAATTTTACAAATCAGGGGTAAAATAGTAATTTTACAAATCAGGGGTAAAATGGTAATTTTACAAATCAGGGGTAAAATGGTAATTTTACAAATAAGGGGTAAAATGGTAATTTTACAAATCAGGGGTAAAATGGTAATTTTACAAATCAGGGGTAAAATGGTAATTTTCCAAATCAGGGGTAAAATAGTAATTTTACAAATCATGGGTAAAATAGTAATTTTACAAGTCGAAGGTATTTCGGTAAACTAAAGCATTCTAAACAGAGATAACAATGCAAATGGGCCTAGGGCCCATTCTCGGCCCAAATAGGCCCACACGCTCGTGTGGCCCTTTTAGCCCAAATTTAGCTACAGATATGCGATTCACTAGTCTAGTCCAATATTTCCTATATAATTAAACAACTTGTCCAAATGGCCCCGTAGGCCCATTGGGCCCACGTGGCCCCTTCGGCCCATCGCAGCCCGAAGTAGCCGTCCTACCGCTAGAGTAGTGAGAAATACACACCTGATAGGAGACTAAAGTTAAGCCGCGCTCCAAACACTCTTGGCCGATGCCCAACCCAAACGGGCACGCCATAAAG
Organism: Gossypium stocksii; assembly: GCA_020496765.1. Taxonomy (NCBI): domain Eukaryota; kingdom Viridiplantae; phylum Streptophyta; class Magnoliopsida; order Malvales; family Malvaceae; genus Gossypium; species Gossypium stocksii. The sequence goes on along the minus strand of CM035632.1, from coordinate 116,163,926 downwards.
CGAAAGGGATCAGCCAAGAAGGCTGTGCCTACTCCCCTCCTGGTTTGCTCTATTTAAAGCTAGATTCTCACCTGCTCTCATGTTAGCTTTCCGATGTGGGATTCTCCATCAATCCCCCCAAAATTAAAGCATTAGCAAAATAATCAACCTTTGCGTGCAACGGGATTCGAACCAAAGTCCTCTCAGTAACCCTGTCATGCCATCACCACTCGGACACAAGCTCCTTTGTGTCATAAGTCCAACACATTTAACTTTAAAGCTCACCTACTTGCTTCCAGATTTATTTAAAAGAAAAACCAAAATAAATTGCAAGAGCCAAGACTTGAACCTTGGACCCCTTGCTTCCTTGTCCCCTAAGTGGCGCTACTTTGCCACTACACCACATTCCTTTTTTGTGTCTTATTACACACATAATTCCTTACAACTCCTCTTTTCCAAGTCCTCTATTCGCTAAGTCCAAAAATCCAAGAATTCTCTGGTTTTTTAACCAACACTTAGGCCTTCCATAGGCCCAATAACACACTCCAAACACGAATTACGCATCCATATATCAAAATTTCAACATTACACCAAATATCACAAAAATCCCGGAATCCCAGAAATTAGCCCAAGACTTTTCCCCACACTATGAATCCTTCGCAGTTCACTAAAATACCATATTAACCCATCAATAATAACCTTCCATAACAGAATTCAACACATCAATAATTTTATTTCGAACTATCTCACACCTGCACCCAGGCCCAATGCCCAATACTTCTAGGCCCAAATTCAGGGTGTTACAACTCTACCCTCCTTAAAGAAATTTCGTCCTCGAAATTTTAAACTATCAACTAACCGTATTACTCAAGTCCAACCACTATTCTTCTGCTGCGCACTCTGATCCAAATAATTTTAGTACGACCCAGAACATCTAATAAACATTAACACTAGCGCACGTAATTCGTAACCAAACATTACACATTCCTAACTAGAATAAGCTTTGCAATCAAGAGCTCGATGTTCGAGGGACCCACAAAAAAAAACACGCTATTTTCTCCCTATCGCATTCACCCAGATGACGTCTGTTGCAGTTGTTGCAAACCGGAGATCTTAGTCGTGCCCTAGCATGTTTCACTGAACGAGACTCTGTCCTTTGCGAACTAGGATCCTTCCTCTTCTTACACTCCAAGCACCCTGCTTGAAGCATTTCCCTAATTTCCTTAATTTTTTGTATCCAAAACTTCTTCTACCACTTTCCTTACTAGCTCGACCAGTGCCTCAGTACCAATCTCTGAGTTAACGCTACCCGAAGTTGGCAGACTTTGCTTACCCTCAAAATCCATATCAATACTCTACATTACCAGTACACATATCAAATACCTACAGAGTTCTCAAAATTTTATTATTCTTATGTCTTATGCAGAGATAGTATTTTAAAGCTTTTATTTTATTCAAGATCATATCCTAGCTACAGTCTCAATCTTTTAGTTTCTCTACAGTTTCTGTCTCTACAATTTTTCAGTATTACTCTATCTAAGTATCATAGAAAAGTCTCAAGTCTATTTACAGTACAGTTCAGTACATTATAGAATATAAAGCAGAAATACTTACAGACTTGGTGCCGGGGATTCAGTGTGCCACATCTCAATTTATCAGATTCTAGAAAAACTGAGAAAGATTCAAGCCTTTAAAATCAACTTCTCAAAACATGTTAATTTTAGAGAAAACAAGTTTGAAACAATTCTCTTTTAAACAGAATTTTCCAAAAATCTGATTTTTCCAAAAATACCATTCTTTGGGCTTAAACTTAAAATTTCCCAAATTTTTTTTTAAATTATTTATTTGTAGAAAGAAAATCTTATAAACAATTTCGACAACAAATTCTTAAAGCGACTTTCAGAAATCTTTGTTTTACTCTCTAAAAACTTCTATTTTTAGACCCGTTCCACAGCCGAGTTGTTGCACCTTGGCTCTGATACCACTAAATGTAACACCCCAAACCTGGCCCAGACGTTACGGCCAAGTCTGGTGTGTCACATTGAAGTGTTTTTCGAAAATCGTGCTTTCATTGAAAACCCTTGAAGTTTTAAAAACTCTTACCGTTAAACTTAGCTTGTCTTTTTCCAAAACGTGATTTATTGAAATAATCCTCCCTTTGCAAACATCGTTAAAACCTTTATAAAAGTTTTATGAAAGCTTATAAACCCTTGTAGTTTGCAAAATCATGTTAATTTTGAAAACGGTTTAAGTATCAAATAAATTTGACCTTTTTCGTTAAGACTTAAAGTGAATGGAAGCTGGGCACCAGGTAGGATTCCAGAAAAGAGGAGGTGAGTCGAATAGACTGCTTAAGTACCAAGCTCTTCTTGGATCCACTCCTAGACATGCACACTACCATTGCCACACTTTAACTATTTGAAATATTTATCTACAAGATCATTTAAAATTGCGGAAGCTTTGCTTGGTTATCGTGTTATTTTGAAAACAAGTAACTTTTATAAAAACCGCGTCTTAAAATCATTTATTTTCAACTCGATTTAAATAATATCCTACGTAAGCTAAAACCAGTTTAAATAAGTAAAGAAAAAACCAAAATAAAAGTAATTAAAGAGGCCCTTTTTACAACCCAAAACCAGAAATAAATAATTAAATCCAAATTCAAATAGGTAACTTAATTAGAAATCCAATAGTCCAGTCCATGTGGCCACTCTGAATCCCTCCCAGCTCCAAGTCCACCAATCTAAGGCTCACCTGCAAGGATGGAAGGAAAAAGGGGTGAGTTTGGAAAACTCAGTGTGTACAGAAGCCCATCCAAAGCCCAAGTCAACTCAAGCCCATTGGGCCTAAGCCCTATCCCATCACAGTCAAATACTGGGTCGAAACCCTATTCAGATAACAGTAAACTGGGCCTTAGCCCTTTTCAGATAACAGTACGGCCCATAGGCCCATTACAGATACAGATCAGATATGATATGCAAACAGAAAACCCAACCCAGATCCATCCATAACACCCCTGTACCAGCCTTACACCATGTGGGGAGACTACTCGACCCACCCAACCGCTACACACCACAGAAATTTGCAGCGAGGCTGCCAGATATTGTGACGAGGTCACCAGATACAGATATTATGGCGAGGCCACCAGAACAGATGTATATGTGGCGAGGCCACCAGAACAGATATATACGTGGCAATGCCACCAGATTGCAGCGAGGCTGCCAGAACAGATATATATGTGGCGATGCCACCAGATTGCAGCGAGGCTGCCAGAACAGATATATATGTGGCGAGGCCACCAGATTGCAGCGAGGCTGCCAGAACGCTTCCTCCATCATAAACCCAAACCCCATGCAGCAGGCATACATGCTATGACATATAACATACAGAATCACCTGCATCAGATATATACATATGTTATGAGATATGACATGTAGAAATAGAAAATCATACATTTCATACAGAATTTACCCTAGGGGTATAAAGGTCATTTTACACTTAGGGGTAATTTTCTATACTTAGGGGTATTTTAGTACTTGTTCCAATATTACGAGTTTTATGCATGTTACAGTCACATATAAGCTTTAGTTCCATCTTAGCAGTCAATTTAACAGATTTTAACAATTTCAGTCACTGGGCCCTAAAACTCCTAATGGGCCCTACAGTGTCTATTTAGCAAATTACGCCCATTCAGCCCAAATTTCCTATCTAGCTACCAGTTTTAGCAGTTCTGATACTACAGTCTAATAGAACATATTTATTTCCTATTTTTACCTATATGGGCCCGGAAGCCCGTGAGCCCATGTTCGGCCCATCGAGACCCAACTTATCGAGGTGCGCGAAATTGCACACTCAACTAACTTACCACCTATGGTTACAGATCTCAGGATTTCCAATCATCTTGTGAGCATTCGCACACTCACAAGCCCACATAATACCAACTTTTCGGTTACTTGGCCTTTGCCGAATTAGACTAAAGAAGGGTTCGATACACACCTGATTACGACGAATGATGATGATATCTGCTCCAACTCAATCCTATATTCGATTACTAAAACATTAGACCACGAATCAATGATAACTAAATTTAACATACTCTTACCATATTCGGGCATCCATGAACAAGGCCCTAAATCCTTACCTTTGCTGAAGTTGATATCCAAATCTGGATGTAAACGCTCCACTGATCCAAGCCCTTAATCAGCAGCCTTTAACCCTTACAAGCACAGAGTAAAATAATTGGTAACAACCCCTTAAAGCCTTAGGCACTATTTCGACAGCCTCCCTAAACACATAAAGATTCCAACTTTTCCAAATCCCAAAAATAAGAATAGATCACAGTCAAGTCATTCATATCACCAACTTATATCCACGGTCAAACTAGCCCAATCATCACACAAGTTAGTCATTTACCCACGAAGGGCAAAACAGTCATTTAACACCTAGGGGCAAAATGGTAATTTTACCCCACGGGGGTATCTCGGTAATTCTACCCTACAGGGATATTTCAGTAATTCTACCATAAAGGGGTATTTTAGTAATTTCACAAATCAAGGGTAAAATAGTAATTTTACAGATCAGGGGTAAAACGATAATTTTACAAATCATGGGTAAAATGGTAATTTTACAAATCAGGGGTAAAGTAGTAATTTTACAAATCAGGGGTAAAATGGTAATTTTACAACTCAGGGGTAAAATGGTAATTTTACAAATAAGGGGTAAAATGGTAATTTTACAAATCAGGGGTAAAATGGTAATTTTCCAAATCAGGGGTAAAATAGTAATTTTACAAATCATGGGTAAAATAGTAATTTTACAAGTCGAAGGTATTTTAGTAATTCGGTAAACTAAAGCATTCTAAACAGAGATAACAATGCAAATGGGCCTAGGGCCCATTCTCGGCCCAAATAGGCCCACACACTCGTGTGGCCCTTTTAGCCCAAATTTAGCTACAGATATGCGATTCACCTAGTCTAGTCCAATATTTACTATACAATTAAACAACTTGTCCAAATGGCCCCGTAGGCCCATTGGGCCCACATGGCCCCTTCGGCCCATCGCAGCCCGAAGTAGCCGTCCTACCGCTAGAGTAGTGAGAAATACACACCTGATAGGAGACTGAAGTTAAGCCGCGCTCCAAACACTCTTGGCCGATGCCCAACCCAAACGGGCACGCCATAAAGCGAAAGGGATCAGCCAAGAAGGCTGTGCCTACTCCCCTCCTTATTTGCTCTATTTAAAGCTAGATTCTCACCTGCTCTCATGTTAGCTTTCCGATGTGGGATTCTCCATCAATCCCCCCAAAATTAAAGCATTAGCAAAATAATCAACCTTTGCGTGCAACGGGATTCGAACCAAAGTCCTCTCAGTAACCCTGTCATGCCATCACCACTCGGACACAAGCTCCTTTGTGTCATAAGTCCAACACATTTAACTTTAAAGCTCACCTACTTGCTTCCAGATTTATTTAAAAGAAAAACCAAAATAAATTGCAAGAGCCAAGACTTGAACCTTGGACCCCTTGCTTCCTTGTCCCCTAAGTGGCGCTACTTTGCCACTACACCACATTCCTTTTTTGTGTCTTATTACACACATAATTCCTTACAACTCCTCTTTTCCAAGTCCTCTATTCGTTAAGTCCAAAAATCCAAGAATTCTCTGGTTTTTTAACCAACACTTGGGCCTTCCATAGGCCCAATAACACACTCCAAACACGAATTACACATCCATATATCAAAATTTCAACATTACACCAAATATCACAAAAATCCCGGAATCCCAGAAATTAGCCCAAGATTTTTCCCCACACTATGAATCCTTCGCAGTTCACTAAAATACCATATTAACCCATCAATAATAACCTTCCATAACAGAATTCAACACATCAATAATTTTATTTCGAACTATCTCACACCTGCACCCAGCCCAAGGCCCAATACTTCTAGGCCCAAATTTAGGGTGTTACATGGAACAAAACACAAATATTCACAGTAAGCAATTAAGCTTAGTAAGTCTTAAGTAATTTAAACAACTAAACTTATTTATGCACATTATTCACATATGCTTTTAACTCTTTATACAAGCCCACAAATCAAAGTTTCACTTTATAAACAATACTGCTTAATAAGCCAAATATCCAAAGCCACATATATCATTAGCAATGTATGCTATCCTTTGGCCGAATAAGCATAGCCACATAATTCACATCTTGACATATCATTTCATTCCAATTCGAAATCTTTAAGTCATGTGCATTTAAACATTTCAATGCCATCTTTAATTCAATCTAGTTGAACTAGTTAATAACACCATAACCACATTAAATTTTTATGTTTGTAATCACATGTATGTGTAACATCTACTTTCATAGCAAATTCCAAAATGGCCGAATATATGCGTATATATGTATATGCAACAACTTCACAAGTACTTCCCATTACACGTTCATAATTCAATCTAGGTCATTTTCTCGTATATAAATAAATAACACATACCTGGACTGCTTATTTTATTGAACAAATCCAATTGCCATTTAAGCACAATGTCTCATGGTCTTAGACTTTTTATTAATTCACCAGCAATTAGCCTGCTAGGTACAATCCCGAGCTCATACAAAGCCTGCTAGACTTTATAAGTCCAATATTTCTTTACCGACATTATGCCTACTATGCTCGTAGCCCGATAGTAACACCAGCTTATAGCTTGCTAGGCCAAATGGCCCGAATAACATATTACAATATCCAAGTCACAAAGTTTCACATACTACATAACATATTTCACTAATTTTCCATATAGTACAAACACACATATATAAATATATAGAATTTAACATCATTCGAACATAGCACTTGTCACACATTAAACTTCATTCCACTACTTACAATTTAATCTCAATACATACCCAAGTCTTATTTCCAATTCCAAGTATATATTCGATTTACGCATATCAAAATTCCATTTCTCTATAGCATTTCCATTCGGTGATAATACACATACTAGGGGACATTAAATTTTAAGATTTAACACATGTTTAATTACTTAAAACTTACCTTGGATGTCATCGAGCAACTACAAATCAGTTATTCAACTATTTTCGTCTTCCCCTTGTTCGAATTCAGCTCCCTTTGTTCTTGAGCTAAATTAAAACAAATCAACTTACAAAATCACTTAATCGATTTTATTTTCATTCGTACTTCACACATTTAAATTCATAAATAAATCTCAAAACACAAACAAACACTTATGGAAGTCATGTACTTATGCATTTTACATAACACAACCACATTAATCAAATTTTAATTTCATTCGGCAATATAATATATAGCTCAAAAATCAAGTCATACACATCATAAGCCTCAATCGGCCATTTCAATATACATTAATTAAATTCAAACAAAAACAATTTCCTTTCCTACTATCACATATACGGCAACCTCAATTCCATTCATCTCAAAATGCATTCAAACTAAACCATTCCTTAACATTAAACACATTCGGCTATTGATATAAGCTAATTTAGCATTCAAACATTAACTTCTATCAACTAACATGGAGTTTCACAATTAACATCCATACCCGAATGACATTTCAAACATTTAAGCACTCTTTTCTCTTATCTATCAAAACTCCCCATTATACCACATTAGCCAAGTACAATTAATCATTTTAGCCACATAAATCAAAGTTTAACTAGCTCAAATACACCTATAATCATCCTTCATTACACAACATCAAAACGTTAACCATTTAACACATAGTAGACATGACCGAATGCATCCTTTACCACAAACTCAAAAATTAACACATGGGCTATGTCAAGAATTTAACAATTAACTTAAATTCACAAAATTAAAAGGAACTAACATGAAAATCATACCTTAATCACCCTAAATCAATGGCCGAATGCCCTACTCTCTTCTATTTCTTTTCTTTTAATGGTTTTGGCAAAAACAAGAAAATAATGAAGCAAACTTTTATGTTTTTGGTTATAATATAACTTATAATTGTTTTACACAAATAACCTTGACACTTAACAATAAACTATATAATATGCATGGCTATTACCGTCCATATACATGCAACCACTTTGTTTTTATCACCCCTTTTATGCATTATTTTATTCATGTTTTCATATTATGAAAAAAACTCAATTTTTATATCATCATTGTATTAACAAGCATTTAAAAACACATACTTACTCCCACTACCGTACATCAATTCAACAAATGGCTTATTTGCCATTTAAAACCCTTATATTAAAGAAACATGACACTTAAGCATTTTCATAATAGCATACATATAATTTATTTGATGCAATTTAACCCTTTCTTAGTAAGTAAGCACTCAAACCTCAAAATTGAATCATGAAACCTTAACACATCAAAGTTTACACAATCAAAACATAGAAAATAATATTCGAATATTTTTGACTCAGATTCGTGGTCCCGAAACGACTGTCCTGACTAGGGCCAAAATAGGGCTGTCACAGTGTCTTTAGGCCGTGTGTCCCCTGCACCTTTGTGTTTTGAAACAGAATGCCAAGAATTGAGCACATAGGCAGAGACATGGGAGTGTGTCTCTGTCGTGTGGATGACACGGCCTCGAACATAGGCATGTGCCTAGGCCGTGTGAAGTCTGCACCTATTTTTGTGAAATTAATTTTCCACACGGCCTAGTGACACGGGCGTGTGCCTTGGCCGTGTGAATTCAATTTGGTCATAAGTTACAAGTCAAAGAGTTACACGGGGTAGGGACACGGGCATGTGTGACCACACGGGCTGCCCACACGGGTGTGTCCCATAACTACACGGGCGTGTGACCCCTGTATAGTGGAAATTTTTCCAAGTTTTGTAAAATTTTCTAAAGTTCTCTCTTTAGTCCCAAACTACTTCCAATGTATGTTTTGGGCCTCGTAGGGTCGTATTAGGGAGTCTATGATGGTAAGTGAATGGTTTTAATTTGGATGAAAATTTATGGCTCGCTTTTGTATGTTTGCCTGTGTTTAAGTCCAGTAATGTCTTGTACCTTATTCTGGCATCAAATATGGGTGAGAGGTGTTACATTTAGTGGTATTAGAGCTATGGTTTAGTCGATTCTCAGACTAACCTAACGTGTGTATGAGTCTAGCTATACATGCTATATATAAATTATGATAGTGTGACGACTCCTGACAATTTAAATCGTATTTTCACATAGTAAATGGATCCCGATCGAGCGACACTGATGATGTTGAAAGTAATGCGCCAGCTCCCACCCAAGGGACCGCGCCACCAGAATGTAGACCAGCAATAATTAATCAAGGAGGAGAGGCTAGGGAAGCCATTCTCCACATGATGAATGAGTGGTATTCAGAGTTTGTTCGAACAAATTCGAATGCTCAACATCATCCACCCCCTCATTATCCTCAACTAGTTCCCGTAGCTCCCCAAGGTGTGGAAATGGTAAGATTGAATAAACCTCCAGTTAATAAGATTCGAAAGTATGAGGCTGAAGAATTCTGGGCTAATGTAGATGATGATCCCGAGAGGGCAAAATTCTAGCTTGAGAACACTGTTTGGGTATTTGATGAGCTTTCTTGCACACTAGAGGAGTGTTTGGAATGTGCTATATCACTCTTGAGGGATTCAGCCTATCATTGGTGGAAAACTTTAGTATCAGTGGTACTAAAGGAAAGAGTCACTTGGGATTTCTTCTAGGAGGGATTCAGAAAGAAATAAATAAGTCAGCAGTTTAGTGACCAGAGACGTAAAGAGTTATTAAAGTTGAAACAAGGCTGAATGACTATATCTGAATACGAGCGAGAGTTTGTTAGACTCAGTAAGTATGCTGAGGAATGTGTTTCCACAGAGGCTATCATTTGTAAAAGGTTTAAAGATGGGTTGAATGAAAATATTAGACTGTTTGTCGGAATTTTAGAGTTGAAGGAATTTGTTGTGTTAGTCAAATGAGCTTGCAAAGCCGAAAAGTTGAGTAAGGAAAGGAGAAAAGTTGAGCTTGAGGTCCGAAATTCGAGAAGGAGGTCGATGAATAAGTAAATCCAATATTCGTCAAAGAAAACAAGAGATATGCACATTTGTTCGAATGTTTTAGTGGGGAACCCTAGTAGAGATTGTAACACCCCTCACCCGTAACTATCGCCCGGACACGGGTACGAGGCATTACCGAACATACACTCGCACGATCATTTGATATCGACACATAAATTTCACGTAAAATTTAAAACTTTTTCATTTATATGTATAACATCCACATTATGGGCCTAGGAGGCCAAACGATGCATTGGGTATGATCCGGGACCAAACAGAAACTTTCTGAACACTTATGAAAATTTGACTTAAAACAGGGCACAAGCCCGTGTGGGCAGGCCGTGTAGTCGTACACACCTATGTCCTTAGCCCGTGCAGAATTAGTTTCATTTTAAACGTGCAAGGGTTTTCACACGGCCGAGCACACGCCTGTGTCCTCATCCCGTGTTCAAAACTGGGGCATTCTATTTATGACGTCATCGTGAAGTTTTTGTCACACAGCCAAGCAACACACCCATGGGCTAGGCCGTGTCTATCACATGGTTGAGACACACGGCCGTGTCTCCACCCCGTGTGTTTACTACAAAACATTAAATTTTCATAATTTCAGGTGCAAGGGACACACTACCTATCAGCACGCCCGTGTGTCTACCCTTGTGGACAATTATAGGCTATTTTCCAAGCCAATTGCCACCATGAAACACAAACCAATATCAACAATTTTGCCAATTCACATTATAATATCAAAACTCATCAAAACATACATGTTAAGCCATCCACACCCTAACTTTATCTAACATCATCAAGCATGCACATCTACACACATTTTACTCATACTGGGCAATCTTTCACATTAGTATATTACGACATTTTTCACAAAATAAAGCTTGACCATTCATGGCTCATTTCTCATGGCCAAAGTACCAAAACACCACTATCAACAAATGGACCCAAAAGAACTATGACGCATAACCAAAACGATAGACCACCTATACATGCCATAATATTCAAAGTTCATAGTCAAATACCCAAAATAATAGTTGATAGTGTTGATGGAATCCCAATGATCACCGAACCTCGGACTAGCTTGACGAACCTATAAGGGAAAAGAAAGAGAAGGGTAAAGCTATAAAGCTTAGTAAGTCTATATGCAAAATTAATGAGCATTTAAACTAAATGGACATAGCAAAAGGAAAATAAGTTTTCCTATCACATAATTAAGTTTGGGACTTATCACTTACTCATGTGATCTTACCACATTATTCGATACATATATTAAGCACTTAGCACGCATGATAGTTTTCATATAACCTACACATGCACATTCTTAAACATACAGTCAAATCTTTGTACATGGAATCACATTTTATCAAATCGATTCGAATAACCCAATGAATCACGTGGAATGCTAAAGGATACAAAGAGTAAGGCACAAGTACCACACATGATGTAGCTGAAGCTACCACTAATACGTAGCCAAAGCTACCACTTATCACATAAGGGCTTAATAATGAGCTATTCTCGGGTCTGCTCACACAAGCTGATGCTGTAGTCGGTACTACTCAGTGCTGCTCACACAAGCTGACAAGTATCCACAACAAATGCAGTATTACCTAGCCATTGGTAGTCAAACTAGACCAGCAGCTGAAATCACATAGACAATCGATAGCAATCAATGGTTTCCTAGTAACATGTCACTCGTATCCTAATGATTCCTAAGGTTCAACTGGGACTTTTATTTACTTATCGGTTTTATTTCATCACACATTCGATGGTTTGATATAAAATTTTAGAATTTCAAAATAATTAATATAATTAAACTTAATGATTAAAATAACTCATTATTTACATATAGGACTTACCTCAGTGCAAAAATGTAAATCTTTCCGATTTACTCCGATACCTTACCTTTTCCATGGTCAAGGTCGATTTCTCGTCGTTCTTGATCTATAACATCAAATTTAACTCATTCAATACATGCATTACTCAATTGGACACAAAATCATCCTATTGTGACTTTTACCATTTTACCCCTAACTTTGTCAAATTTTACACTTTAGTCCCTAGGCTCGTAAAATGAAATGTATCTATTTTTCAACATTCCTAAGCCTAGCTAACCATATTTCTCTCTTATAGAAGCCCAAAATTTTCAATATTTCACAACTTATACACATTTTTTACAACTTTTGCATTTTAGTCCCTAAATACATTTCCATGAAAAGTCACTTAGTAATAGTTGTTTACTAAACATTAAACATTCATTTCCTACCAATAGACGTCAAAATGCTTTCATGACACATATGGGTAAATTTTTGAACATGAACCCTAGCTTAAAATAGTGGTATAGAATGCTAAGTTGAGGTACAAGGATCTCAAAAATACGAAGAACATGAAAAACAGGGCTAGGAGTCACTTACTTGGAGCTTGAAAAGTTGAAAAACCCTAGCTATGGAGTCTAAGAGACATTCGGCCAAGGCAAGAAGAAAATGGATACTTTTTTTGCCTTATTTTCCCTTTTTATTTCTTTTAATATCAAATGACCAAAATACCCTTAATGTCTTTCTTTGCAAATTTTCCCTTCCTTGGGCATTTTTGTCCAGGTTGCCGTAAAATGGTCTAATTACTAAATAAGGACTCCTAATTTATGAATCCAACTCAATTACACACTAAATACTTCTAGAACGCACATTTTGAATTTTTTGCAATTTAGTCCTATTACTCAATATAGCACTTTATCGGTAAAAATTATTTACTAAATTTTCACTTAGGCATTCAATCACACAATAGGCCTTAAAACCTAATCGAAATAAATATTTCTATGTTAGATTTGTGGTCCTAAAACCATCGTTCCGTTTAGGCCATAATTTGGGCTGTTACAGAGATCGTGGGAAGCAATATTCAGGTTCTAAGGCCCGAACTATGTCCATAGCGAGCGTTGGTAATGTTAGGTCTAATAAGCCTGAATGCCAACACTATGGAAGGCAACATCCTAGTGATTGTTGGATGATCAACCGGGCTTGTTTTAAATGTGGCTCCCATTATTATTTCATTAAGGATTACCCTAAAATGATTGAAAAAGATAACTTTTTAGAATGCTAGATCGAGTAACACTATTGTTAGAGGGAGACCAGTGAGAAATATAGGAAATGAAACCAGTAACAAAGGTGTATCCAAGGATTCAGCTGTGAGATCGGAAGCTAGAGCACCTGCAAGAGCTTATGCCATCCGTGCTCGGGAAGATGCATCATCTCCTGATGTGATCATTGGTGCATTTTCTCTTTATGATACTAATATAGTTGCATTAATTGATCCTGGATCGACACATTCTTATATTCGCATGAGTTTGGTATCTAGTAAGAATTTACCTGTTGAGTCTATTGAGTTTGTGATTAAAGTGTCAAACCCCTTAGGTAAGTATGTGTTAGTGGATAAAGTTTGCAAGAATTGTCCTTTGATGATTCGAGGTCACTGTTTTCTGGTTGACTTAATGTTGTTGCCATTTGATGAAGTTGATGCTATTTTGGGTATGGATTGGTTGACTTTGCATGATGCCAAGGTAAAATTGTAGGTAAAAATTTATTGAATTGAAATGTAAGGATGGTGAGACTCTTCGGGTTGAAACAGATGAATCAAGTGAATTGCCTGTTATGATTTCATCTATATCTGCTCAGAGGTGTGTAAGAAAGTGTTGTGAAGCATTTCTTGCGTATGTATTGAATACAAAAGTGTCTAAACTGAAGATTGAATTGATACTAGTAGTTTGTGAATATTCGAATGTGTTCCCAGAAGAGTTGCCGGGGTTACCACCGGTCAGAGAGGTAGAGTTTGCTATTGAATTAATATAAGGGACTACACCAATATCGATAGCTCTGTATAGGATGGCTCCAACTGAATTAAAAGAATTGAGGTCTCAGTTACAAGAGTTGATAAGGATTTGCGAGACCGAGTTTTTCTCCCTAGGGTGCTCCAGTATTATTTGTAAAGAAGAAAGACGGATCCATGAGATTGTGTATAGATTACTGACAACTCAATAAGGTAGCTATAAAGAATAAGTATTATTTGCAAAGGATTGACAACATGTTTGACCAATTGAAAGAAGCAACAGTGTTCTCAAAGATAGATATGAGATTTGATTACTATTAATTGAGAGTTAACGACTTGGATGTGCCAAAAATCACGTTCAGAACGAGGTATGGACATTATGAGTTTCTTGTTATGCCTTTTGGACTTACTAATGCTCCTACTGTTTTTATGGATTTGATGAATCGAATCTTCTGACCGTACTTGGATAAGTTTGTAGTTGTGTTTATTGATGATATTTTGATTTGTTCTCGGGATGAGTCCGAGCATACCGAACATTTGAGAACTGTGCTGTAGATTTTGAGAGATAATAAATTATTTTCTAAGTTCAGTAAAAGTGATTTTTGGCTTCGAGAAGTAGGATTCTTGGGGCATATTGTTTCTATAGAAGGTACCAGAGTTGATCTGAGTAAGATTTCAGCAATTGTGGATTGGAAGCTGCCGAGAAATGTATCTGAGGTTAGAAGCTTTTTGGGCTTAGCCGAGTATTACAGACATTTTGTCAAGGGATTCTCAATGATTGCTACACCGATGACAAGATTGTTATAGAAAGATGTTAGGTTTGAATGGTCTAAGGAATGTCAAAAGAGCTTCAATCAGTTGAAAGCGTTGTTGACAAATGCGCCAGTGCTGGTGCAACCTGAGTTGGGAAAAGAGTTTGTGATTTTCAGCGAGGCCTCTTTGAACGGTCTTAGATGTGTGTTGATGTAAGAAGGCAAAGTGATAGCTTATGCCTTGAAACAATTGAAGCCACATGAGAAGAACTATCCGACGCATGACTTAAAGTTGGCTGTCATTGTTTTGCCTTAAAAATTTGGCAACACCATTTGTTCGGTGAGAGGTGCCACATCTATACCAATCACAAGAGTTTGAAGTATTTGATGACTCAAAATGAATTGAACCTATAACAACGAAGATGGCTCGAGTTGTTGAAAGACTATGAGTTGGTAATCGATTATCATTCGGGAAAGGTGAATATAGTCGCGAATGCTTTGAGAAAAAAGTCCTTGTTTGCTTTGAGAGCTCTGAATACGGAACTAACTTTGTCTAATGATGGTTCAATCTTGGCCGAAATGAGAGTTAGACCAATCTTTCTTCAGCAAATTTGTAAAGCTCAAAAGAATGATATTAATTTGCAAGCCAAAAGAGCTCAGTGTGAATTGAGTAGTGACCCAGATATTCGGATCAGTTCAAATGATTGTTTGATGTTTCGAGACAGAATATGTGTATCAAAAAATGATGAACTTATTTAGAAAATTTTGCATGAAGCATACAGTGGTTGTTTGTCTGCTCATTAGGGTAGTACGAAAATGTACAATAATTTGAAAAAATTGTATTGGTGGCCAGGTATGAAAAGAGATATCTCTGAATACGTATCGAAATGTTTGATTTGTCAACAAGTAAAGGCTGAACATCAAGTACCTTCGGGTTTACTTCAGCTAGTGATGGTACCTGAGTGGAATTGGGATAGGATTACGATGGACTTTGTAGCAGGTTTACTTTTGACTCCAAAGAAAAAAGATGTCGTTTGAGTCGTTAATCAATTGCCAAAATCAGCTCATTTTATTCCAGTACATACTGACTATTCACTTGATAAGCTAGCTGAACTGTACATTGATAGATTGTAAGATTGCACGAAGTGCCTATTTCTATTATTTCGGATAGAGATCTGAGATTTTCTTCTAGATTTTGGAAAAAAGTTACAAAAAGCTCTAGGTACAAAATTGAATTTTAGTACCGCGTCTCATCTGCAAACGAATGGTCAATCGAAAAGATAATTCAAATTCTTGAAGACATGCTCCGATGTTGTGTTCTAGAATTTGAAGGTAGTTGGGAGAAATATCTACATTTAGTCGAGCTCGCTTACAGCAACAGCTTTCAGTCGAGTATAAATATGGCACTGTATGAGGCATTGTATGGCCACAAATGTCAGACTCTTTTGAATTAGACTAAGCTTAGTGAGAGACAGATTCACGGGGTTGATTTGGTTAGAGAAACTGAAGAAAAAATGAAAGTAATACGTGATTGTTTGAAAGCCGCTTCAGATAGACAAAAGTCGTAAGCAGATTTGAAAAGAAAAGAGATCAAATTTCAAATTGGTCATAAAGTATTTTTGAAAGTGTCTCCGTGGAAGAAGATTTTGAGATTTGGCCATAAAGGCAAGTTGAGTCCGTGTTTCATTGGACTGTATGAGGTTATTAAAAGAATCGAGCCGGTGACTTATAGGTTAGCTTTACTGGTAAAGTTGGAAAGGATTCATAATGTGTTACATGTGTCGATGTTGCAACGATATCGTTCTGATCCTTCACATGTGATTTCTCCAACAAAGATTGAAAATCGGCCGGATATGTCATATGATGAAGAACCGATAAAGATTTTATCCTGAGAAGTTAAATAGTTGAGAAATAAAAGTATAGCCCTAGTGAAAGTTTTGTGGCAAAGACATGTGATTGAAGAGGCTATGTGGAAACTCGAGGAAGCTATGAGAAAATAATACCCAAACCTTTTTTTTGGTAAAATTTTTGGGGACGAAAATCCCAAAAGTGGGAAGAGTTGTAATAGCCCGTTTTAGGGCCAAATCAGAACAGTGGTTTCAGGACCACGAATTCGAATTAGAAAAATTTATTGTGATAATATTTTAATGTCTATAGTATGACTAAATTGCAAAAAGTGCAAAATATGTGTTCTAGAAGCTTTGGGTGTCTATTTGTTGTGATATTTAAATTGGAGGTCTTTATTTAGTAATGAGACCATTATATCTCATGATGGACAAAAATAAACATGCAAAGGTAAAATTTCAATGTTAGGCATTAAGGGCATTTTGGTCATTTTTCAAATAAAGACAAAATCAAACAAATAAAAGTCTTCATCTTCTTCAGTTTCATCCCTTATGCCAAAATTTGAAGAGAAGACATAGCTAGGGTTTGGCCAAGCTTTCCAAGCTCGATTGTAAGTCCATCCTAGCCCCATTTTTAATGATTTTTACATTTTAAAATCCTCATAACCTAATATATCCTTTTCAAGGACTAATTTGAAGTATTAGCAAAGTTTAAAATTTTACCCATGTTAGACATGCATGTATTTTGATGTCTAATGGTAGAATATTAATGTTAGTTGTGTGATAAACGACTTTTGCTAGGTGATTTTTGGTAAATATGTAAAAGAGGACCTAATTGCAAAAGTTGTAAAATGTGTATAAAAATATGTGAATAAATGAAAAATGTAGACCGCTATAAGCATGTATAAGGTTCGGCTAGGCTTGGGTTTTGAGAAAAATAAACATGTTTCATTTTACAAGCTTAGGGACTAAAGCGTAAATAAGTGAAAATTTAGGGGCAAAAAATGTAATTTTTCCATAATATGATGTTTGGACTGAATTGAATAATGTGATGATTGAATGAGTTAAATTTGTTATTATAGATCAAGAAAAATTAAGTTCGGACCTAGATCGAGGAAAAAATAAAGTATTTGACAATTAGGTCCCGTCTCTACTATTTTGTACCGAGGTAAGTTTGTATGTAAATAATGCATCATCGATTTATGTTTTAATGCTTTAATATCATATGAATTGTATGATTGACCTTTGTATATATTCCTTAAAGCTTCGACAAGTGAGAAATCTCGATTGAACCTTAGGAATAGAATAGGATACAAGTGATATGTCACTAGGGACCTATGTGTAAATATGTGATTGCGTGATTCCGGGTGCTGGTCTTGTACATCCTACCAATGGCTAGGTACTACGGCATGTGTTGAGGATACATGTCAGCTTGTGTAAGCAGCACTGGGTAGCTAAGTCCCAACCGTCAACTTGTGTGAGCTAACCAGTGATTAGATCGAGAATGAGCGTATATGTGAAATGAGATATGTGGTAGCTTTGGCTACATATGTGGCACTTATGTGGAAGATTTCTGAGTATCCGTTAATATTTTTGAGTGTTCAACGGGAATGACAAGGATGTGAAAATATGTGTTTGTATGATGATATGGTACAGGTGTGTACATGAGATTCATAAGTATGAATCTATATGTGATGATCTTAAGGTAAGATTGTGCTTGAGTAAGTAAGCCTATGTGATTTAATTGATAAATGTATTATCTTTCATTATATGAATTTACATGGTGATTTTGTGGCTAAGATTTTTATTATTTGTATATGAACTTACTAAGCTTTTTAGCTTACTTCCTTTTTCTTTCTGTTGTTTTATAGTGTCACCAAGCTATTTCGAGATCAGAGGTCGTCAGAGACTAGTCTCACATTATCAAATACATTATTTTGGGGTATTGATGATCTTAGAATTTTGAAAGTATGGCATGTATAGGGACTTGGTCATTTTGTTATGTGTGTCATTATTAAGTTGGCCAAAAGTGTTGGCTTTTAATGGTTTAATGATCATTTTGTATAAGGCCATTAAGTGTTGCCTTATGTTGGTTACAATTATAATTATATGAAGATGTCTTTCATGAAAGTGTAAGTTGTATGGTTTGAATGGTTAAGTATGTGAGGTTTGTGCGTGATAGATGTAATAGATGAATGGTGAATTGATGCCTTAGTTGTGGATGTTTGGTGGTTTAAGTATATTGTGGTACGTGCCTTAAATTGGTATAAGTGATTTTGTGTTTCAGGGTGGCTAATGGCTTGGTAAATAGCCATCATTTTGTCCACACAAGCGTGTGTCTAGACCGTGTAGACGTGTGTTTAGGTCGTACGTTCCCTACACCTTAATTTTGAGAAACGGAATTCTAAGATTTGAGCACATGGGTGGAGACACGGGCATGTGTCTCTATCGTGTGGACGGCGCGGCCTCGAACACGGGTGTTTACCCAAGCCTAGTGACGTGGGCATGTGCCTTGGTCATGTGAACTCAATTTGATCATGAGTTACAAGTCAGAGAGTTACACGGGGTAGGGACAGGGGCATGTGTGACCACACGACCTGCCCACATGTGACCCCTGTATAGTGAACATATTTCCAAGTTTCGTAAAATTTTCTAAAGTTCTCAGTTTAGTCCCGAACTGCTTCCAATATATGTTTTCGGCCTCATAGGCTCGTATTAGGGAGTCTATGATGGTATGTGAGTGGTTTTAATTTGGATGAAAATTTATGGCTCAATTTTGTATGTTGGCATGTGTTTAAGTCCGGTAATGCCACATACCTTATTTCGGCGTCCAATACAGGTCAGGGGTGTTACAAAAATTGTTAGACTCCGATTGTATCTGATTGACTGAACTGAAATTAGTGACTATTGAGAGTTTTATTGCTAGACTGACTGGTAATTGCGATTGTGTAACTAAGTGCGATTATTAATTTACACTAAATATTACTGTCTGCCGGTACATCCGCTTGGAACATATCAACTGTCTTTGTATAGCTCTGTAAGTATGTTCCGCTTCTGAACTGCTTTTAGTTTTCTATATCTAATTTTATAGTTTAATTTGTTTTAATCTCACACTGAGCTCGTATAGCTCACCCCTCTTCTGTTTCCCTTTTACGTACTTTTCGGGTTTCTGATGCTGGACTCGGTATGTGGAGGTCTCAGACGGTAATGGTTTCAAAAGATCATTGCAGTTCTACTTTTTAAATTTTTATTCTGATTATACTAATTTGAGCTGGAAGGTTTTGTAAGACTGTAGTACAATTTCTGTTTTAAAATTTTCATTTGTACAATTATTCTAGATGTTTTTCAAATTTAACTATAACTTTATTAAATGGATTTTAAACGATTAAATGTGTCTTTGACTAAAAAGAGAAGTATGGTTTTGGAAATGGAATTTAAAATGACTTGTTTTGAAAAAACTTTTCCACGGTCACTTTGGTGATCAATGTAGCATCCCGGATACAATCTAAACTTCTAGGCTAGGTTTGGGTGCTACATTTAGTGGTATCAGAGCGAAGGTTTCAAAAACTCGGCATGTGTCACTATGTGAACGTGTACGCAGTAATTGCTTTTGAAGAATATTTGAGGAACTATACCATAGAAAGTTGAAATGGTTTGTGTTTTGAAAATGGTGTACGAAAAATGAAACGTGTAGGATTCCAATGCTAGTCTAGGTAAAATCCAAGACTGTAAATTAGAAATGTAGATTCTGTTATTACAATTGTGTCTGTGTTCTGATAATGTAGGCCTTCTAAGTTAGCCATACGCCAGATATGACTTCTGAAGGTGAGCGTGATCGCGAGGAGTTGTCTGCTCCTCTGGGACGTGAGATTGTTCAGGAGTTAGAGGTCAATGTGAGTTTGCTAACTTTGGGCAATGATAACCCAGAGCTAGATACTGAGGCACTGGCTCGGGTAGTGAGGGAAGTGCTATAGGGAGTGTTTGGAGCTAGGATAAGGGAGAGTAGTGAAGTGCTTTAGGTTTGATGCGTAGATTGTGGGAAGAAGAGAGATCGCAATTCTTCGAGGATAGAGCCTCGTACTACGAAACGTGTTAAGACACATCTGAGTGATAGTAAAGGTAGTGCTAGTAGTGGTACGAGCGTACTGTCTTATGAGCATTATAAAAGGCATCATTCGGGTGACTACTGGATAAAGTTAGGAGCGTGTCTCAAATACGGGTCCAAAGAGCATCAAGTTCGAGATTTTCCTTGGAGATTTTGAGTCAGGTATGATTAGAAATGTTGGGATGTGTTGATTTGAGTATAGAAATTGTATGTGTTTAGTAATTTTCTGCTTCAATGGTTAAGTGTTCTGGGTGTGTGTGGAGAGGTTTTGAGTTCAAGCTAGGTGTGGTAGTGTTTTGGATTAGAGTGCGCAGTGGGAGCGTAGTAGTATTGTTTGTCTATACGACTGTTTGTTAGTTGGAAATTTCAAGGATAAAATTTCTTTAAGGAGGGGTAAATTGTAACGCCTCGAATTTTGGGACTAGAAGTTTTAGGTTTTTGAGCTTAGAGGTAGTGTGTAATGCCCTGATTTTTGAGATTTTTTCGGGTTTTGTGAATTTTAGTGAAGTTTTAAAATTTTGGTGTTCTGAAGGTTGAAAATGTGTGTAAATGTGTTAGTGGGCCTTTAGAAGGCCCAAGCTTAAGTTAAAACCCGGTATATTAAGTTGGATTTTCAAGTGAAAGGGAACATGGTTAAGTGGGCCTTTAAGAAAAACTGGGTAAAACATGATACAAAGAGAGCTTTGGCAAAGTGGCAAGGTGGCGCCACTAAGTTCCTAAAAAAGTGGCGCCTAAGTGGGTATTCAAGGACAAGGGTTCGAGTTGCAAGGTAAGCGTACTGTTCTTTTTAATTTTTAGACATGTGCCGAGCATGTGACCAACTTAAGTGAAGTTTCGGCAAGGACTTTAGGGGCTTGGGCCGATTGTGTAAGTGTGTTTTTAGGGTTACATCTTTTTCTTTTTCTGTCATGACAATTAGGGTTAGCCACCTTAAGTCTTATTCTTCTCTTTTCTGTCAAAAAAATCGAAACTTGCCTCCCTAATGTCATCTAGCCGATTTCTTCATCTTCTTCTTCTCTACAATCGTTTTGCCTCTTTTCTTTTCACTCTGTTGATCTTCTCCTTAGCCGAACATCCTTCCTACTCAGGTCTACTTTTTCTTTCGATCTTATCCCACTTAAAAACACCCATAGTTGATTGTTCAAAGTGCTAGAATCCTGAAAACTACCTTTTGCTTCCGATTTCTTTTAAGCCGAATTGCCCCTATTCTCTTCACTTGTGGTGGTCGATTACTGCATCCCCTAAATCCCTTCCATTTTCGACACCATCACCCTAATTTATAGCCCAAAACGTCACCCTTCTTTATCAGTCAAAAAGCCAAAATCGCCATTCCCATAAGAGGTTTTGGCCGAATTCCTAGATCTCAAAGATTTAGTTTCTGTCTGCATATAAGGGTTAGATCTACTTCAGATCTGAGTTAGAATCAAGGTAAAAGTAGTGGTAAGTGGTTATCAACTCAGATCCTTAAGATATTTCATACTTTGGAAAAGCCAAAAGTCCCTAAAGTTAGGGAGGTTGTCGATTTAGTCTATTAGTGATTTAAAGTTGTGTTTTGGTTCTTTTGAGTGATAGTTAGCGAAGGAGGCGAGCAAGTGAGGCAATGAAGGCATCGGTATCATCAGATCTAGATCTAGTGCATCTAACTCGTCAGAGGTAAGTTTTCATGGCCATTGAGGGTATGGCCGAATATGGTAAGAGATTGTGGCTTTGGTTTTCGTAGACCTATTGATTAATTCGATTAGAAATTAGGTTGTAGGAGCTGTTGCATAGGAGATCTTGTCGGTGGAACTGCAAAACAGGTGTGTGCCTGAACACCTTCATTGTTCAAATCGGCAAAAGCTGAAAAGCTAAAATGCTAAAGTTTTGGCATTTCGAGGGCTTGTGAGCGTGTGAACGCTCTCAAGTTGGTAGGGAAATGTTGGATTTGGAACCGGCACTAGTAGAAGAGTTGGCCGCGAAATTTTGGGCACTTTGGTATGTTGGGCCTCGGTGGGCCAAATATGGGCCCAATGGGCTTTTGGGCCCATTTGGGGTAAAAATGGGTTTAAAGGTAACAATATGAACTATAGTCGTAAAAACTATTAAAACGAGTAATGGATTAAAGATTAAGACTTAAATAGGCCTAATGGACTAATTAGCATGGTAGGGCCTATTAGGGGTTTTAGGGCCTAAGGGCTAAACTGATAAGCTGGAGTAAATGAGTTCTTGTAACAATCACTGAAATAGTAGAGGTTGTAATAATAATAATAACTGTAATAAGAGAGTAGAATTACTGAAATACATTTAGGGTGAGAAATTACTAATTTACCCCTAGGTGGAAAATTACCATTATACCCCTAGGGCTAGAATCGACTGTACTGTTTGACATGATTGTTTCTGTTACATCATATCATGATGTATGTATGTCTGATGCATGGGTTGGGTTTATATTGGAGGAAGTGTGAGTGGCACTGCCACGTTACTGAAAGGGGCTATGCCACGTACTGTTTCTGAAAGGGGCTTTGCCTTGTATACTGTTTATCTGAGCAGCTATGTTGCGACTGTGGTGTGTTGGCTGGGTGGGTCGAGTTACTTCCCACATGGTGTGTTGGTTGGTACGGGTGGTGTGTAGCGGATGGATGGGTCGAGTAGTCTCCCCACATTATTTGGGTTGCATACATACTATTTTACTGTACTGTACTGTTCTTGTCCTAAGGGCCATACTGTTATCTGAATAGGGCTTCGGCCCAGTATCTGTTATCTGAATAGGGCTTTGGCCTAGTATCTGTAATCTGAATAGGGCTTCGGCCCAGTATCTGACTGAGACTGGTTAGGGCTTAGGCCAGTCGGCTCGAGCCAATTTGGGCTTTGGATGGGTTTTGCACAGACTGAGTTTTCCCAAACTCACCCTTTTCTTTCCATCCTTGCAGGTGAGCCCTAGATCGTGACTTGGTTGCTGGGAGGGATTTAGAGTGGCCACAAGGACTAAGCACGGTTTTAAAATTAGTTTTACTACTTTATATTTTTAATTATCGATTTTTTTTTACTTTTAAAGTTGGCATGGGTTGTAATAAGGCCACTATAACTGTTTTATTAGGGGTTTTCAATTGCTTTACTTCAATCACAAATAACACATATGTTTTCGAAAATTAAATAAACGTTTTCTTAACCAACCTGTTACTTCAAAAGGCTAAGTAAGATAATAAAGTTAAAATAAATCGTTTAACAAATGGAATAGTGACTAAGTCGAATAATTATTAAACCGGGAATTTCCAAACCAAGCGTTGCTTTTCAAAACTCAACAACGGACTTAGTGAATAGGTGGCGTAGGTGATGTAACATACCAAACATGGCCATAACGTCTGGGCCGGGTATGGGGTGTTACACAGTGAGGAGGTCGCACATATGTGTATAGTTGTGCAATTTAGTATCAGAATTGGCCTGTTGGTCTGGTGGTTAAATAGAGTGTTGGTGTGGGGGAGGTCTTGTTTCAAGTCCCCGCGACTACAATGGAATTTATTCTTTTACCATTTTGGACTTCGTTTGATTATGTTATTATTATTATTATTATTTATTTAAGTTATTATTATGGATATTTTTAAGGATTATTATGATTTTTATTTTTATTTTTATTTTTATACTTTTAATTTTGGTTGTTTACTCTTTTGGGATGTTTCTCTCTGTTCTTTTCCCTTGGACTTTCAATTTGTGTATTCTCAGTGCTTTTGAATCGATTTGCCTGTAGGTTACAGATTGTCGCTCCTTCGTCACCTATTCTGATTGCAAAAACAGGTGTGGGATTTGAAACCTTGTCTTCTCATTATTGTTTTTACAAAATTTCTATTTTGACATATTTTGATTGTGTGTTAACCTGAGGATTTTGGGTTCTAGACATTGGAAGTGAGGAGAAACTGCCACTTTCTGATACACTTTTTATAGGGAAAATATTAGGGAAGGTTCTGATGGCTTAAACGATGGTTTCAGGGCTGTTCTGGGGGTGGTTTCGCGACCAACCCCGACAGCCACATGGCCTGGCCACACAGTCGAGTGACTGATTTGGGGATTTAGGGATCCCACACGAGCGTGTCTTTCAAAACACACGGCCATGTCTAGTGGGCACACAGGTGTGTGAGACCCTCACACGGCTGTGTCTGCCCTGCACTCTATCTTAGTGAAATTGGACAGTGAGTTACACGGCCTGTACACACGGCCGTGTCTATGTTTCATGTAACGCCCCAAAAATCAAGCTTGTAATCTTTGTGTGTTATGGCATAAAATGCATGTTAGCACTTTGGGTTAGTGATTTAGGAGTGTTTGGGGGTCTCTGTGAAGTCCTAGGTTCAAGTATGGGCATACGCAAAGTTTTTATTTTTTTTACTTAAAGGAACCCTGACTCCAAGTGGTAAGTCTTTTAAATTTTAGTGAGGGAAACATGACAAAAAGAACCTATGGTAAAGGTGGTAAGTGACGCCTCATAAGTGTTGGGGAACTAGGGTTCGAGGCTTGGATGGTGCAATAGAGATTTTATTTTGCATCAGTGTTGTGTAAATGGTTGAGATTGATCAAACTCTACAAGATGGACATTTGAATGAGTCTTAGAGAGATTTGAGGAGGGAGTTAAGGAGATAATGTGGGTTGTTAGGAGAAAATCAAGGAATTTGAATGGTGAAGTGTTGGTGTCGTATAGGGCCTCTGTGTACTCAAAGATTTCAGCTAAGGGAGTAGGGGGTTTTGTTTCATTTTGATTCCTAGCAAGTGTTTTGATTATTAGCTTTTAGGTATTGTTTTTCTCTTTCTTTAGTCAATTTTGGTAGCTGAATTCTCCTTTTTACCTTTCGGGCCTTGTTCCGGCCTTTTTGGATCTTTTTGTCACAATTTCTTTCCCCTTAGTCTCTTTACACTCTTTTGACTGAACCTTTGCTCTCCTTTTCTTCTCGCAAACCTAGCTAATTGCACTATCTTTTCCTCCCACTCTAATCCCTTTTCTTTCTATTCTTTTTCTCTCCTAAGTCGATTACCCTCTTCCTCTTTTGTCATTTTGTGCTTTGGTTGATTATAACTTTGTTCTCTTTTACGTTATTTTCGGTTTCCTTCAAGTCTTAGTTTGGAGAGCTGAATATCTCTCTACATTCTTTTTAGGTAAGCTACCATCTCTACTTGTATTCGTAAATGCTTCTCTTTTCTATTTTCTCTCCTCCTATCTATCTTTCTAATCGTTTGGCTTCTAACAACTCCCTTTTTGTTTTGACTGAATGTTTCATCTCTCTCATTCTTCTTTGCTTGCGGCATTGGCAATAGATCTTTCGATCGACCAAGGGGTGTGTAGGCTAGCCCTTGTCACTATGGTATTGTGTGGGCTTATTAGGGTGAGGTCGATTGCCTTCTTTCTTCATATTTGGTTCACGTATCAGTAAGTGGACTAAGCCACAATTGTCCTTTGAACAAATGTTAATGCTATTTTGGGGTAGGTGTGCAAAAAGGGTTTAGTTCTATTATTAGATGAATAGTGAGAAGCTGTGTATGGATGTAGGTCTTGGTGTTCGAAAACGTTTAACATCTCCTGTAAACTAACGGTGTGGTTGTGATCGTTTTGGTAAGTAGGCTATGACTCACTCAGATTTCTGTTAGATCTTTTTAGTGACATAAATTAGGTTTCTAATTATTTAGTTGTTGGTTTGATTTAGGTACAAGAATATTCGGAGCACAGTTTGCTTTAGAAAACAGGTGTGTACTCACACCGCTCTAGATTGTAGATCGACGAAAAAGCTGAAAAGCCGAAAGTACGACAAAATATGCCACACAGGCGTGCGAACACATGTGTAGAGAATTTGATATGATGGTAGAAGCTACCATGAGCGATCTCGTGGGCTTAAGCCGATTTTGGGCCGAAGTGGGCTGTGTGGGCCCAATGGGCTCGTGGGCCCTACACGGGCAATTATCATGGATAGGTGGAAATATTAGACCTGTCTGTGTCATTCACATGGCTAAGGTTAAATCTAGCTTAGCGGGCCATATGAGCATGTAGGCCCCATTTGGGCTACATAATGGCCTTTGGGCCCAATTGTACATTTTGATTGGAAAAGGTTGAATGAGTCATGCGAGACGACTATGGACCTACGGATGGGTCGGTAAGTGTACCCAAACCCTGAATTGGGAAATGACGGTTATGCCCTAAAGGGCAAAATGTCTAAAATACCACTAGGTGATATGTGACTGATTTTGTATGCCATCTGATATTATGTTTCCATTCATATGTGACATTATACTGCATGGGGATGGGATCACTAATTGGAGGAAGTAATTGATTGTTAGGGTCGTACGAGACGACTGTGGACCCACCGACGGCTTAAAGCCCATTATGTGATTGGAAGCTCTGCTGCGATATTGGTTGGTGCCGCAACCAGTGCTACATTGGGAGTGTAGGGATAGGTGGGTCGATTTAATCCCCATAGGAGTGTAGGGTTGGACGGGAGACGGAATGCAGGGTTGGCTGGGGTTTACATGCATTACATACTCTGATTTTGATATTGATATGGGCTAAGGCCCAACCGAGACTATTGCGAGCTAAGGCCCAATCGAGGCTGTTGCGGGCTAAGGCCCAATTGCCACCGTTACTGTAATGGGCTTAGGCCTAGATTAATGTGATACATGCTATTTGTTTGTAGGGGTAGTACTCACTGAGTTTTCAGAAACTCACCCCTCTTTTTAATTTTTCAGGTAATCCTTAATGAAAGACGGTTTGACGTACTGGAGGACTCGGAGGTGGCCACACTATGGGTAGTTAAAACTTGTAGTACTTTATTTTATTTTTAATTATGTTTTTCTTTATTTGGGTCTTCATTGTAATAAGGCCTTTATCTGGATTTATTTTCATTTTGGGTTTTATTTCGTTTTAAATTCTTATCTACTAGTTTTGGGTCACGAGTTTTAAAATAAGAAAAACAACGTTTTATAATCAAAAGTAAATATACAAAAGTTTTCAACGAAAAACTTCCTCTGTAAATTGAAAGTTTAATAATATTACTTAAGACTCAGTTTTACATTATACATATGGTTTAATCGATTTTTAACATATCATCAAAAAGGCCTATCCTAACTTGGCTTTTCTAAATGACACTTCAAAGTAATAGCTAACAACTTAGCAAATGATACACGTTTTAAAGAGAAAAGTCATTTTAAGGTTATTGTCTAATAACGTTTTGACCAAATGATCCCGAAGTTTCCAAACATCAAATTTTACGATTCACCCCTCAATGTGACACCGCTAGATTTAGCCTTAACGTCTGGGCCGGGTTTGGGGTGTTACATTTTACACGGGCATGTGCCTCTTCGTGTGCTACCCATCACATGGGTGTTTAGACCCTTACACGGCCTAGATTGCTCGACATGGCCAGAGCACATGGGCGTGTGGCCCTATCTCGCCAAATAATGTTTTTAGACCAAATTTTTGTAATCGCAACTCTGTGTGTTCCAACCCTCGACTAAGCTTTACTAAGGGTAGTTATGACTCTGATTTGGGCTTGATATGTGTGTTATTGTGTTATTTGTGATTGGTTGTGTGATAAGCTTGATACTGAATTTGAGTTATGAGTGTGCACATGTCTAACTCTATAACTGACTGATTGGATGTGAGTGCCTACTTTTGATTAACTCTCTGAAACCGGTATTTTGATTGTGTACAGCTAACTGCATACATAAATATGCATATACTATTTTTGGGAGGGATTTTAAAGAGAAGGAAGATTGACTGAACTGGTAGTTTAACTGCATACTTAGCCCTTAATACCCAGAGGGTCGTGGGCAGTCCCAATACCCTGTAGGTTATGGACTTCACTGATAATGGTGTAGCGGATTGCCACATTGCATTCTACTGCATGTACATTAGCTACGGTATGTACCATTGACTGAACTGGCAATTTTACCGCAATCTATCGGTATAACAGATTATCACATTGCACTGTACCGCATGTACATTAGCTACGCTACGTACCATTATTTGATCTGGCAGTTCATACTACATATCTGTATCGCGGTTTACCGCATTGCACAGTATTACTTATACGCTAGCTTTGCTCGTAATATATGTGACTGGAAGTTTATCTGCATACTGTTAGCCCCAATATCTAAAGGGTCGTGGCCAGTTCCAATACCTTGAGGGTCGTGGACAATGCTGATGGCCATCGCTGCTGGGCAACCAAGGATGACATCATATGGAGTGTAGGGTTGGATGGGCTTTTCAGGGTCCTATATGGAGTGATTTACATTCATATGCATCTTATTGACTACTTTGTGAATGTAACTATTTGTTGTACAGTTCAACTGAAAAGTATATATGACACTGTGAAATTGTTAGACTCTGATTGTATCAGACTGACTGAATTGAAATTAGTGACTATTGAGAGTTTTGTTGCTAGACTGACTGGTTATTGCGATTGTGTAACTGAGTGCGATAGCTAATTTACTCTAAATATTGTTGTCTATCGGTACATCCATTTTGAATGTACCTATTGTCTCTATATAGCTCTGTAAGTATGTTCCGCTTCTGAACTGCTTTTGGGTTTTCTATATCTGATTTTGTAGTTTAATTGGTTTTAATCTCACACTGAGCTCGTATAGCTCACCCCTCTTCTGTTTCCCTTTCAGGTACTTTTCGGGTTTCTGATGCTGGACTCGGTATGTGGAGGTCTCAGACAGTAATGGTTTCAAAAGATCATTGCGATTCTACTTTTTAAATTTTTATTCTGATTATACTAATTTGAGCTGTAAGGTTTTGTACGACTGTGGTACAATTTCTGTTTAAAAATTTTCATTTGCAC
Organism: Gossypium stocksii; assembly: GCA_020496765.1. Classification (NCBI taxonomy): domain Eukaryota; kingdom Viridiplantae; phylum Streptophyta; class Magnoliopsida; order Malvales; family Malvaceae; genus Gossypium; species Gossypium stocksii. Next base: position 116,134,604 of record CM035632.1, on the reverse strand, counting down.
AATTATTCTGGATGTTTTTCGATTTTAATTGTAACTTTATTGAATGAATTTTAAATGCTTTAATGTGTCTTTGACTGTAAAGAGAAGTATGGTTTCAGAAATGGAATTTAAAATTGTAACACCCCTACCCGTATCTGACGCTGGGACAGCGCACAAGGCGTTACCTTACTAAAACACATGCGAATACTCAAATTTAAACCATCGAAATACGTCCCAATTTAAAACTTTTTCAAATATTGTTCTACAGTCCTTCATATGGGCCTACGAGGCCTAAAACATAGTTTAGTAACAATTTGGGACCATTTCGAGTACTTAAGAAAATTTCTTCAAAAACTACTAAAAATAGGGCACACATCCGTGTGGGAGGGTAACACGCTCATGTAGCCCCTAGACATGGCCGTGCTGATGGCCCGTGTGCTTCACACGGCCTAGGCACCTAGGGACACGCCTGTGCCCCTCGTCCATGTGGATTTATTTTCTAACATCAACCCTATAGGGGATTCACACGGCCTGGAGCACCCCGTGCGCTCAGCCTGTGTCCCACACATGGCCATGACACGCCCGTGTCATAGCCCGTGTGCAAAAACCTTGACATTTTGTTTCTGATGTCAGCAGACACACGGCCATGGCACACGCCCATGTGCTAGGTCGTGTCCTCTACACGGTTGAGACACAAGGCCGTGTCTCAGCCCGTGTTTAGTCTTAGGCATTTAGTTCAACAAATTTAAGGTGCAGGGGACACACAGCCTAACTACATGCCCGTGGGGCGGACCATGTGTAACACACAGCCTAGACACACACCTGTGTGTCTACCCATGTGGACAAAAATAGGCTATTTACCAAGCCTCTGTGCCACCCTGAAACAAAACCAAATGCACATCCAAACATACCCAGACTTTTATACTCAACCAATAGCCATAAATTGGCATCCCAACATATTCATATATACCAATCCAACCAAGCAAGCTTATTTCTACTCTTAGTACACATACTCATGAATAACATCAACTTTTCCATATATTAACCTTCAATATTAGCCATCATTCATGGCATTACACAAAAAGAATTAATTTCTAATACAAGTCAACACATTTGGCCCAAAGTAATATGACACTTGACAAAAGAATAGAGTCCTATACATGCCATATTCTCAAAATGCTAAATCTAACTATACCGATAGCTTTAGATGATAGTGTGAACGAAGCCTCCAGTGAACTTTGATCCACGAGCTAGCTATACGGCACTATAAGAAAATGGAAAGGAGAGGGGTAAGCATAAAACTTAGTAAGTCTTAAGTAAATAAATAACAACAATTTACCAAGTCATTACAAACTTTCATTGCATCACAAATCATGTATGATACAATGAATAGCCATAACATAACTTACTCGATTCCATCCTTTACTAATCATACAATATGCTGCTAGTGAGCTCACTTTTCATGCATTACACTTAAGCACCTGCACCACTTACAAAAGTCATCACAATATCTCTCAACTAAGCATTAACTCTATATTTTCCCGTTGAACTATTTAGAATACCAAAGGATATTCAATGAGCCTCCAATGTAAGGTTCGAGCTGATGCCATGTCTTAGACATGGTCTTTCACTAGCTCACATATCAAGTCGACGCCATGTCCCAGACATGGTCTTACATTGACTCTCACTAAATCGAGGCCAATGTCATGTCCCAGACATGGTCTTACACTAGCTCTCCTCTATTCGTTCCGATGCCATGTCCTGGACATGGTCTTACACTAACACATCTCTAAGCCGATGCCATGTCCTAGACATGGCCTTACACTAGCTTGCCTGACGAGGCTGATGCCATGTCCCAAACATGGTCTTACACTAGCACTTGTATCAACGTCGATGCCATGTCATAGACATGGTCCTACACTAACATGGCTAGACATATCCGTGTCGATGCCATGTCCCAGACATGGTCTTACACTAACACGTGACAATTACGACGCCATGTCCAAGACATGGTCTTACACTAGCTCTTGTATCAACCCTAGTATCACAACATGAATATCCAATCAAGTCTCAAAGTTCAATCGGGCTCTATTACATATGTTCTCGTCATTTCATGACTAAAATTCGTCATTCAACAATTCATGCTCAAATAAACATTCTCCTACATTTCTCATATCACAACGCATAATCTTATGACAATTCAATGGTTTCATGCATAAAAATTAGAAATGTTACATTATTTACCTACAACTTACCTCGGTATACAAAATGGAGATGACTATTCGGTTTAATCGATTTCTTGGCCTTCCCCCGGTCTAGGTTTGGATTTGGTAAATCTTGATCTATAACAATAAAAATTTACTAATTTAATCACCAATCTAATTTAAACAAGTCAAAAATCATAATTTGGAAAAATGACCATTTTGCCCTAGACCTTGACAAAATGACCATTTTACCCCTAGGCTCATAAATTGATTTTTATCAAATTTCCTTATTTACCAAGCCTAACCGAACTCTTTTCACTCTTATAGAAACCCAAAATTCCTATTATTTCACACACTTACTCTTTATTTTACAACTTTACAACTAAGTCCAATTTAGGTGTTTTCCATGAACACTCTTTTACAAAAGTTGTTTATTAGACAACTATGACTCATTTTCTTCCATAAAAATCCTGCAAACAACACTCATTCATTAATGGAAAAACTCTAAACTCCCAACCATTTTGCAAATTAGTCCCCTCAATAGGTAGCCCATGCTACAACGTTCCAAAAATGCAAAAATATTCAAAAAAAGATCATTGAATGCACTTACTTGAAAAAGGAATACATGGCTGAGTTTTTAAGCTCCAAAACCCCTTGTTTTTGCTGGTATTTTTGGTGAAGAAAAGAGGGAGAAGAAGATGGCCATTTGTTTTTATTAATTATCAAATATGTCACAAAATATTTTACCTAACCTTTGACTTTTCTATCTTTCTCACTACTATGGCTTGCCATCACTTCTTGGAGGGCTTAAGTGCTCTTTAAAACCCCTAAATTTTAGTTCTCTATCTATTTAACTCAATTTACTAGTAATTTGCAACTTTTACCATTTATGCGATTTAGTCCTTTTTCGCGATTAAGCCTTCAATCGCGTAAATTAATTCACCAAAAATTTCATTCACCCTTATAAAAATACTACAGCACATAAAATAATGCTAAAATAAATTTCTTTAACCTTGGGTAAGTAATTCCGAAATCACTATATCGACTAAGCCTAAATTCGGGCTGTTACAAAAATGACTTGTTTTGAAAAAAAATTCTCACGATCACTTCGGTGATCAATGTAGTATCCCGAATATGGTCTAAACTTCTAGGCTAGGTTAGGGTGCTATATTTGATGGTATCAGAGCCAAGTTTGCAAAAACTCGACATGTGTCACTATGTGAACGTGTGCATAGTAATTATTTTTGAAGAATATTTGAGGAACTGTACCATAGAAAGTTGAAATGGTTTGTGTTTTGAAATGGTTTACGAAAATGAAATGTCTGGGACTCCGATGTTAGTCCAGGTAAAATTCAGGACTGTAAAATTAGAAATGTAGATTCTTTTATTACAACTGTGTCTGTGTTCTGATAATGTAGGCCTTCTAAGTTAGCCATACACCAGATATGACTTTCGAAGATGAGCGTAATTGCGAGGAGTCTTTACTCCTTCGGGATGTGAGATTGTTTAGGAGTTGGAGGTCAATGTGAGTCTGCTGACTTTTGGTAGCGATAACCCAGAGTGATATGATCTGCCTTGGGGTGAGTCGAGTCGTATGTTAATTTGCCCGATCATCTACGAGAAAGTATCGTTCGACTTGTTTAAAAGTGGTGTTTAAAGTAATTAATGGCGGAAGCTAATTATAAGGGTTCAAAGAAGGGTTTATGGCTATGAATAATTTATAGGTTTGGTGTAAGGAAATAAAGATAGGATGGTATATGGAAGGGGAATGAAATGGATTTTAAGTTCAAGGAAGAAATGGAAAATTCAGCTAGCAACAAAATTAAAGGATAGTGATGGAATGGAATGGAACAAACTCAAAGCAAGTAAGAACCACTACTAAAAAGTAATGACCCAAATACTTATAAGCTTCAAGGTGGAAGATGAAAACTAGATTGAACCTCGACCTGCTACTTAGAAAAGTAAGAACCTCGATATAAAGGTGAACACCACACTATATGATAGTGATAAGTTTGGATAAAAGAAAACGGGTTGACGCCACTAGAGACTAGATAAGCCAACTAGTCTTCAACGAAATTTTGAGAGAAAATAATCTCACCAAAATAAGATAATAATTTCATTAACAATGAGCAAAAGTCTAACCAAAACAATTTCTTCTTACAAACTATTTATAGGCATTATCATGACTATTCAAATCCCTATTTGTGACCTTTCACCTGAACAATTAAATAAAATTATTACAAGCTTTAATTTCAAATTAAACTCATGTAAGGAAGCCAATGAGTCATGTCTCTTCATTGGAACCTGATGTAGTTGAAAAGGCATGTCAATTCTCCTTAATGAAGACTTAAAGTATCCTTAATGTGTTTGATGATGTCCCTTCAGCTCCCTTGTAACCATATGATAAAAGCTTGTGTAACATCCTCTTAAATGGCTCCATGATGAAGACTTAAGACCTCAAAAAGGTTCAAACTTCAAGAGTCTCTTTTGGTCCATTAAACAACCACCATAATAAGCTTTGAGTGCATGAAACCAATTAGACTTGAAGAGTCACTCTTGGTCCATTTGGAAAGTCACCATAATAAGCTTTGAGTGCTTTAATATCCACCAAAAACGTTCCAAATATGTACCAACAATTAAGTGACCAAAATGCACACTCTTTTATGCCAAAACTAAACTGCCAATTGAATGTGACAGCATTTGATTATACTTGGAAAATGAACGGCCCTATTATAGCTTTAAATATGTGACCAACCTTTTGGACTTTCCTACTAAGAAAAATTAATCACACTATAACTTAAGTATTAAAAAAAAATAGCCAAATTAAATATCACACTAACTCAAACAACTAAGATGTTTAAATGCATGATTTAATTAAGATGTAAACTAAATGCACAATGAGTTACTTAATACATGACTTCATTTAAAGATGCACACTTTAATTAACATGGGAGTTACATAATGCATGTCATAATTTATTATGCAAACTTAACTAACATGGGAGTTACATAATGCATGTCATAATTTATGATGCAAACTTAACTAACATGAGAGTTACATAATGCATGACATTATTAAATGCAGAACACATAATGCATGTCACAATTAAAAGATATGGATCAATAATGCAAGACATTACTTAAAGATGCGTTTAATAAACAATACATAATTAAAGACTCATATTAAAGTAACTAAAATAAAAAAATCAAAGTCTTTATTCTAGGATATTAGCACTTGGGCCATTCAAATTTGGGCCAGTCAATTGGGTTTGAATCCGAGCTAGGATAGTTGCAGGGTGTGCTCAGAGCTGGGTACTGAGGCACTGACTCGGGTAGTGAGGGAAGTGCTAGAGGGAGTGTTTGGAGCTAGGATAAGGGAGAATAGTGAAGCATTTCAGGTTAGATGCATGGATTGTAGGAAGAAGTGAGATTATAGTTCTCCGAGGATGGAGCCTCGGACTGTGAAGCGTGTTAAGACACATCCAAGTGATAGTAAAGGTAGTGCTAGTAGTTGTACGAGTGTACCATCTTGCAAGCATTATAAAAGGTGTCATTCGGGTGACTACTGGAAGAAGTTAGTAGCGTGTCTCAAATGTGGGTCCAAGGAGCATCAGGTTTGAGATTGTCCTCGGCGCTTTTGAGTTAGGTATGATTAGAAATGTTAGGATGTGCTGATTTGAGTATAGAAATTGTATGTGTGTAATAACTGTCTACTTTAATGGTTAAGTGTTCTAGGTGTGTGTGGAGAGGTTTTGAGTTCAAGCTTGGTTCGGTAGTGTTTTCGATTAGAGTGCGCAGCGGGAGCGTGGTAGTTTGTCTATACGACTATTTGTTAGTTGGGAATTTCGAGGACAAAATTTCTTTGAGGGGTGAATTGTAACACCCTAAATCTTGGGCCTAGAAGTTTTGGGTTTTTGAGCTTAGAGACAGAGAGGAGGTCTCACATATGTGTATAGTTGTGCAATTTAGTGTCAGAATGGGCCTGCTAGTATGGTGGTTAATAGAGTGTTGGTGTGGGGAAGATCTTGTGTTTGAGTCCCCACGAATGCAAGGGAATTTATTCTTTTACCATTTTGGACTTCTTTTGATTATGTTATTATTTTAATTAATTAATTATTTATTTAAGTTATTATTATAGATATTTTTAAGGATTATTACGATTTTTATTTTTATTTTTCTATTTTAATTTTGGTTGTTTACTCTTTTGGGACGTTTCCATCTGTTCTATTCCCTTGGACTTTCAATTTGTGTATTCTCGGTGCTTTTGAATCGATTTGCCTGCAGATTTCGGATTGTCGCTCCTCCGTCGCCTATTCCGATCGCAAAAACAGGTGTGGGATTAGAAATCTTTTCTTCTCATTATTGTTTTTACAAAATCTTTATTTTGACGAATTTGGAAGTGAGGAGAAACCTCCACTTTCTAATATATTTTTTATAGGGAAAATATTAGGGATGGTTGTTGTGGCTTACACGTTGGTTTCGGGGTGGTTTTGTCACCTTCTCGACAGCCACACGGCCGTGTGGCTGATTTGGGTATTTAGGGATCTCACACAGCATGTGTTTCGAAACACACGGCCATGTTTGGTGGGCACACGGGTGTGTGAGACCGTCACATGGTCGTGTCTGCCCTACACTCTATCTTAGAGAAATTGGACAGTAAGTTACATGGCTTGTACACACAGCTGGGTCCTTATTTCACACGAGCTTTTGCCTGTCACACGACCGTGTGCTACCCTTCACACGGGTGTTTGGACCCCCACACGGCCTAGATTGCTCGACATGATTGGAGCACATGGGTGTGTGGCCCTATCTCGCTAAATAATGTTTTTAGACTGAGTTTCATTGTAATCGCAACTCTATGTGTTCCAACCCTAGACTAAGCCTTACTGAGGGTAGTTATGACTCTGATCTGGGCTTGATATGTGTGTTATTGTGTTATTTATGATTAGTTGTGTGATAAGCTTGATACTGAATTCGAGTTATGAGTGTGTACATGTCAGATTCTGTAACTGACTGATTGGATGTGAGTGCTTGCTTCTGATTAACAATCTAAAACTGGTATTTTGATCGTGTACAGCTGACTGCATACATACATATGCATATACTATTTTTGGGAGGGATTTTAAAGAGAAGAAAGATTGACTAAATTGGCAATTTAACTGCATACTGTAGCATCTAATACCCAGAGGGTCGTGGGTAGTCCCAATACCCTGAGAGTCGTAGACTTTACTGATAATGTATAGTGGATTACCGCATTGCACTATACAGCATGTACGTTAGCTATGTTACGTACTATTGACTAAACTGGCAGTTTTACTGCAATCTATCGGTACAACAGATTACAGTATTGCACTGTACCGCAAGTAAGTTAGCTACACTCCATACTATTATCTGATCTGGCAGTTCATACTACATACTATACTGCGGTCTACCGCTTTGCGCAGTATTGCTTATACGCTAGCTTTGCTGCATAATATATGTGACTGGTAATTTATCTACATACTATTAACCCCAATATCCAGAGGGTCGTGGGCAGTCCCAATACCTTGAGCGTCACGGATAATGCTGATGGCCATCGCTGGCGGGCAACCAGGAATGGCATCATATAGAGTGTAGGGTTGGATGGGCTTTTCAAGGTCCTATATGGAGTGATTGGTTGGATGAGCTTAATACCTCTATTGATGAGTTATGGGGGACACAAAGGTGTGTTGGTTGGATAGGTGGGTTTTCTATAACTCATCTGCATTCATATGCATCTTATTGACTGTTTTGTGACTGCAACTATTTGTTGTATGGTTCGACTGAAAAGTATATATAACACTGTGAAATTGTTAAACTCTGATTCTATCAGACTGGTTGAGTTGAAATTAGTGAGTATTGAGAGTTTTGTTGCTGGACTGACTGGTAATTACAATTGTGTAACTGAGTGCGATTGTTAATTTTCTCTAAATATTGAAGTTTGCCGGTACATCCGTTTCGAACGTACCAACTGTCTCTGTATAGCTCTGTAAGTATGTTCTGCTTCTGAACTGCTTTCGGGTTTTTTGTATCTGATTCTGTAGTTTAATTGGTTTTAATCTCCCATTGAGCTCGTATAGCTCACCCCCTCTTCTGTTTCCCTTTCAGGTACTTTTTGGGTTTCTGATACTGGACTCGGTATGTGGAGGTCTCAGACGGTCACGATTTCAAAAGATTATTTCAGTTCTACTTTTTAAATTTTTATTCTGATTGTACTAATTTGAGCTACAAGGTTTCAGAAGACTATAGTATAATTTCTATTCCAAAATTGTCATTTGCACAATTATTCTGGATGTTTTTCGATTTTAACTGTCAGTTTATTGAATGGATTTATATGATTTAATGTGTCTTTGACTGTAAAGAGAAGTATGGTTTCAGAAATGGACTCTAAAATGACTTGTTTTGAAAAAATTTTCTCACGATCACTTTGGTGATCAATGTAGCATCCCAAATACGGTCTAAACTTTTAGGCCGGGTTTGGGTGCTACATTTGGTGGTATCAGAGCCAAGTTTGTAAAAAACTCAACATGTGTTATTATGTGAACGTGTGCGCAGTAATTACTTTTGAAGAATATTTAAGGAACTGTACCATAGAAAGTTGAAATGGTTTGTATTTTGAAAATGGTTTACGAAAATGGAATGCCTGGGACTCCGATACTCGTATAGGTAAAATTCAGGACAGTAAAATTAGAAACGTAGATTCTGTTATTAAAAATGTGTCTGTGTTATGATAATGTAGGCCTTCTAAGTTAGCCATACGCCATATATGACTTCCGAAGGTGAGCGTGATCGCGAGGAGCATCTGCTCCTCCAGGACGTGAGATTGGACAGAAGTTGGAGGTTTATGTAAGTCCACTGACTTTGGGTAACGATAACCCAGAGTTAGGTACTGAGGCACTGACTCGAGTAGTAGGAGAAGTGCTAGAAGTAGTGTTTGGAGCTAGGATAAAGGAGAATAGTGAAGCGCTTCAAGTTAGATGCGTGGATTTTGGGAAGAAGAGAGATCATAGTTCCCTAAGGATGAAGCCTTGTACTGCGAAGTGTGTTAAGATGCATCTAAGTGATAGTACATGTAGTGCTAGTAGTCGTACGAGCATACAGTCTTGTAAGCATTGTAAAAGGTATCATTCGGGTGACTGCTGGAGAAAGTTCACCGCGTGACTCAAGTGCGGGTCCAAAGAGCATCAGGTTCGAGATTGTCCTTGGCACTTTTGAGTCAGGTATGATTAGAAATGTGTGCATGTGCTGATTTGAGTATAGAAATTGTATGTGTGTTATAACTGTCTGTTTTAATAGTTAAGTGTTCTAGGTGTGTGTGGAGAGGTTTTGAGCTCAAGCGTAGTGTAATAGTGTTTTGGATTAGAGTGCACAGCGGGAGCATAATAGTATAGTTTGTCTATACGACTGTTTGTTAGTTGGAAATTTCAAGGGCAAAATTTCTTTAAGGAGGGGTGAATTGCAACGCCACGAATTTTAGGCCTAGAAGTTTTGGGTTATTGAGCTTAGGGACAATAAGGAAGTCACACATATGTGCATAGTTCTGCAATTTAGTGTCAAAACGGGCCTGTTGGTCTGGTGGTTAAATAGAGTGTTAGTGTGGGGAAGGTCTTCTGTTCGAGTCCCTGCGAATGCAAGAGAATTTATTCTTTTACCATTTTGGACTTCTTTTGATTATGTTATTAATATTTTAATTAATTATTTATTTAAATTATTATTATGGATATTTTTAAGGGTTATTATGATTTTTATTTTATTTTTCTATTTTTAATTTTGGTTGTTTACTCTTTTGGGACGTTTCTCTCTATTCTTTTCCCCTGGACTTTCAATTTGTGTATTCTCGGTGCTTTTGAATCGATTTGCCTGTAGATTTTGTATTGTCACTCCTCTATCACCTATTTCAATCACAAAAACAGGTGTGAGATTAGAAACCTTGTCTTCTCATTATTGTCTTTACAAATTTTTGTTTTGACATATTTTGACTGCGTGTTAACTCGAGGATTTTGGGTTCTAGACATTAAAAGTGAGGAGAAACCACCACTTTCTGATATATTTTTATAGGGAAAATATTAGGGATGGTTCTGGTGGCTTAGACGGTGGTTTCGGGGCTATTTTGGGGGTGGTTCCGTGACCTCCCTGACAGCTACATAGCCTAGCCACACGTGTAGCCGTGTGGCTAATTTGGGAATTTAGCAATCCCACGTAGGCGTGTGTTTTGAAACACAAGGCCATGTCTGGTGGGCACACGGACATGTGAGACCCTCACACGGCCGTGTCTGCCCTGCACTCTATCTTAGCAAACTTGGATAATGAGTTACACGGCCTATACACACGGCCGTGTCCCTGTTTCACACAGGCGTGTACCGTTGTCACACAGCTGTGTGCTACCCTTCACACGGGTGTTTGGACCCCCACATAGCCTGGGTTGCTCGACACGGTCGGAGCACACGTGCGTGTGGCCCTATCTTGCCAAATAATGTTTTTAGACAGAATTTCATTAGATAATGTTGGCCGATTATGGTAAACAGGATTATGTTGGTTGTCATTAAATCTGGGATCTAATTTGTTAAGTGATTGATTGTAGGCGAAATCGCATAGGAGATCTCATTAGTAAATTGCAAATCAGGTGTGTAAACGAACACCCTTCTATAGTCTAAATTGGCAAAAGCTGAAAAGCCGAAATACCGAAATTCTGGCATTTTGTGGGCTTGTGAGCATGCGAGCACTTGTAAGTCGGTTGGAAATCATGAGATCTGTAATCGCAAGTGGTAAGATGAATGAGTGCACAATTTCGTGCACTTCGGTAAATTTGGGCCTCGATGGGCTAAAATTGGGCCCAATGGGCTAATAGGCCCATATGGGAAAAAGTAAGCGGTAAGTGTGTTCTAATATACTGTAGGTTAAGACTGTTAAACTAGACTTAGAATTTGGGCTAAACGGACCAATATGACTAAGTGACACTGTAGGGCCCATTAGGGGTTTTAGGGCCCAATGATTGTAATCTGCTAAAATGGGCTAAATAAGCTACTGAGATAAAAGTTAGACTATTACGGATTAAAATGTGCATGAAACCCTAGAAACTGGCATAATTACAGAAATACCCCTTATGGATGGAAAATTACCATTTCACCCCTAGGTGCAAAATGACCGTTAGACCCCTAGGGCTAAATCTGACTGAAATACATGTTTTTCTGTTTCTATTCGCTACATGATTATCTGTTGCATGGGATTGGGTTATTGACGGAGGAAGTACTGATAGTGGCATGACCATGTACTGAAGGGGCTTTGCCTCGTTACACTGTTATCTGAGTAGCTATGTTGTAACTGTAGAGTGTAGGGCTAGGTGGGCTGAGTTATTCCCCACATGGAGTGCAGGGCTGGTACGAGTGAAGTGTAGCAGTTGGATTTAGGTTGGGTTTGGGCTTGCATTCATAATGATATCTGTTCTGTTTCTGTAATGGGCCTATGGGCCGTACTATTATCTGAAAAAGGGTTAAGGCCTAGTTTACTGTATTTGGATAGGGCTTCGGGCCAGTTATTACTGAGACTAGATAGGGCTTAGGCCTAGTGGGCTTAAGCTAATTTAAGCTCTTGATGGGCTTTCTTTGCACACTGAGTTTTCCAAACTCACCCCATTTCTTCCATCCATGCAGGTGAGCCCTAGACTGGTGGACTTGGAGTTGAGAGGGATTCAGAGTGGCCACGAAGATTGCATTTCTGGTTTAATTAAGTTATTTATTCTATTTTACTATTTATTTTAATTATTTTTATTCTGATTTTGGGTTGTAATAAGGCCGCTCTACTTATTTTAATTTGGGTTTTTAATTTTTTGCTTTTACTATACAATAATTGATTTGAATAAGGCTGCGCAAATTTTCTTAAAATTTAATCAAACATTTTTAAAATCAATCACACGTATCAAACGAATAATAAAGTTAAATCTTATAATAAGGAATACCCCTAAAAATTAGTAGTGGATATGACGTTTACAATTTAACCGAGATTTTCTCTTTAAACTTTAATAATGGTTTTGCAAAGCTCACCCTAATCATAGTAACTAGGTAATGTGGTTAGTTCGTCATTGATGTGACACACCAGACTTGGCCGTATCGTTTGGGCCGGGTATAGGGTGTTACATTTAGTGGTATTAGGGCCCGGTTGCAATAACTCGGCTGTGGATCAGGCCCAAAAAGTTTTCAAAAATTTTTAAAATTAGGGCGTAAGAATGGTACTTTAAAATCGTTTTTGGGAAGATCATTACAAAAACCCTTTTTTTAAACTCGTTTTCTTTTTACATACTTTCTTAAGGTTTTCTTAAAAGGCTTAAGTGTTAAATGAGCTTTCTAAAATCGGGTATCTGAAGAAGTGGCACACTAAATCCCCAGCACCAAGTCTGTAAGTATTCTTTTTTTATATTGTACTGTACTGAGATATCATTGTAGATAGAACTGAAACCCTATTATGATACTATAGATAGGGTAGTACTGAAAACTATAGAGACTGAAACTATAGGGAAACTAAACCCTAGAAGACTGAGACTGTAGCTAGGCTACAAAATCGCGAAACAAACTCTAAAACTCTATTTGTACATAAGACATTCTGTAATGAACAACTAAAACATTAAACTAATGTCATAAAATTCGTAATCAGATAAGGCGTTATGAGTACGAGGGCTGCTCGTGGATGAGGCCATGGACGTGGCCGAGGCAGTGTTCAAGCTGGGTCTTCATCTTCAAGACACTTGCCAGCTGGGGACGCACGACCGCCATCGGTAGCCAAAAATGGGCCATATGATCGAGCCGCAGGGGATGATGCCTTGTCCCAAGCAATGTTAAGGGTTCTAGAAAAGGTTGCTGGAGCTAATGTTGGGCCAATGAATAGGGGATCCATTTCTGAGCAACTCCGGGCTAACGAAACAGAAGTTTTCAGGGGCATATCTGGAGTAGCCCCAAATGTAGCTAAGTATTGGCTGGAAGCTACAGAACAGATTATGGATGACCTGGATTGCTCGTTGGAGTAAAAGCTGAAGGGAGCAGTGTCGCTGCTGGGAGACAAGGCATATCAATGGTGGATCACTGTGAGGGAGAGTACCCCAACTGAGCGGGTAACCTGGGAACTGTTTAAGATGGCTTTTAAGGGAAAGTACGTCAGAGCAAGTTATGTGGATGCACGTAGGAAAGAATTTTTGAACTTGGCCCAGGGCAATAAGTACATTGCTGAGTACGAGGTGAAATTTCTAAGGTTGAGTCAGTATGCCAGCGGTATAGTTTCTACTGAGTACGAGCATAGTATTCGTTTTGAGGATGGCCTCAGGGATGAGCTAAGGGTGCAGATAGCTCTACAGTAGGAGCGCGATTTTGCTGCGTTGGTGGAGAAGGCTAAGATAGCCAAAGAGGTGAAGTGTACTGAACAATAGAACCGTGATAAGGACCAAATCTGATTTAGGCTATAAACCAAAATGTCAAGAGAGATAGAGTGGAGGAACTGGTCTGAGCAGTTCCGGTAAATACAGTTAGACCACAAGCTTGCGGAGATTGTGGTAGAGTGCATCTGAGAGTGTGCTGGAAGCGTACTGGGGCATATCTTCGATGAGGGTCCAAGGAACATAGAATCAAGGATTGTCCTCGAAGACCAGCTCAGAATCAAGTTGCTAAACAGAGGGTTGCTCAACTAGTACGAGGTAGACTGCTACCGTCGAGAGGTCGTGGACAAGGTAGAGGTGGCAATGGAAATAGACGTGGACGTGGAGCACCTGGCAGGGGTGCTGGTAATACTGAGCTCGCCAGCCAGCGTTGGTATATGCTGCTCGTCACCGAGAGGAGGGTGATGCGCCTGACGTCATAACTGGTACATTTCTGATCTCTAGCATGCCATACATAACTTTGATAGACCTGGGTTCTACTCATTCGTATGTAGCATGTGGCATTTCTAGGTCGTTGGGTGTGCACTCTGAGGAAACTGTGAGTGGGGTAACTGTGATAAGTCTACTGGGTCACTCGGTTAGGATAGATAAACTCTTTAAGGAGGTGCATTTAGAGACTCAAGGTAGGATCTTTACTGGAGACTTAATGGAGCTACCATTCAGAGAGTTCAATCTGATTTTAGGAATGGACTGGTTGACTAAGCATAAGGCGACTCTGGATTGTGCGGCTAAGAGAATAGTGTTAAGAACTACTGAGGATGAGGAGGTAATGGTTATTAGGGAGCGAAGGGACTACTTGACCAATGTTGTTTCGGCCTTAAGGGTTCAGAAGCTAATTCGCAAAGGTTACGAGGCATACTTCGCTTTTGTAAGTCAGACTGAGACTGAGAATTTGACTGTGAAGACAGTTAGGACTATAAAGGAATTTCAAGATGTCTTTTCTGGGGAGCTTCCTGGATTACCTCCGAATTGAGAAGTCGAGTTCAGAATTGACTTGCTACCTAGAACGGCTCCAGTGTCTATCACGTCCTGTAGGATGGCACCGAAGGAGTTAGTGGAACTGAAAGCACAAATCCAAGAGTTGTTGGATAGAGGTTTCATTAGACCGAGTGTGTCTCCGTGGGGAGCACCGGTACTGTTTGTGAAGAAGAAGGATGGGACGATGCGTATGTACATCGATTATCGCCAGTTGAACAAACTGACAATAAAGAACAAGTATCCTCTGCCAAGAATCGACGATCTGTTTGACTAGCTCAGAGGAGCTTCGGTGTTTTCTAAGATCGATCTTCGATCTGGATACCATCAGTTAAGGGTAAAGAAAGTGGATATTCATAAGACAACATTCAGAACTCGGTATGGTCATTACAAGTTTCTGGTTATGCCATTTGGACTGACGAATGCACCTGCAGCTTTCATGGATCTGATTAATCAAGTGTTCCAACCTTACTTGGACCGATTCGTAGTCGTCTTTATCGATGATATCTTAGTGTATTCGAAAACTGAGGAGAAACATGATGAGCATCTCCGTATTGTTCTGCAAGTACTGAGGGAAAAGCAACTCTATACAAAATTCAGTAAATGTGAATTTTGGCTTCGAGAAGTGACTTTTCTGGGTCACGTTGTTTCTGCTGAAGGGATTAAGATAGACCCTTAGAAGATTAAGGCAGTTCTAGAATGGAAGCCACCGAGGTCAGTATCGAAAATTCAGAGTTTTCTGGGTCTAGCAGGGTATTATAGAAGAATTGTAGAGGGATTCTCTTTGATTACTGCACCGTTGATGAAATTTTTGAGAAAGGGAGTAGCATTTGTATGGACCGAGAAACAGCAAGAAGTCTTTGATAAGTTGAAAAAGCTATTGACCGAGGCGCCAGTTTTGATACAGCCGGAGTCTAGGAAGGATTTTACTGTGTACAGTGATGCATCGCATGTGGGACTAGGCTGTGTACTGATGCAAGAGGGTAAGGTGGTCGCTTATGCTTTGCGACAGCTTAAGCCTCACGAGGAAAATTACCCTACGCATGATCTAGAGTTGGCAGCGGTGATATTCGTGTTGAAAATCTGGAGACATTATTTTTATGGAGAAAGGTGTATTTTATACACAGACCATAAGAGTCTCAAGTATTTGTTGACTCAGAAGGAGTTAAATCTTAGGAAACGAAGATGGATAGAGTTGCTTAAGGATTATGATAGTTTAATTGAGTACCACCCAGGCAAGGCTAATGTGGTGGCTGATGTACTGAGCCGAAGGGCTATTGCTGAGTTGAGAGTGATGTTTGATTGTTTAAGTCTATATGATGATGGAAGTCTGTTAGCGGAGTTGCAAGTGAGACCAACTTGGACTGAGCAGATTAAAGAGAAGTAGTTAAAGGATGATTCATTGGTTCCTCGGTTTCAGCAAGCTGAGAATGATGAGAATTCAAATTTTGGACTGAATACTGATAGAGTTCTCTACTTTCAGGGAAGAGTTTGTATTCCGAGGGACTCTAACTTGAGGCAGGTAATTCTGAAAGAGGCTCATAGTGGACCTTGTGCCATGCATCTTGGAGGGAATAAGTTGTATCGAGATTTACGAGAGGTGTATTGGTGGCCTGGACTTAAACGAGAGGTGACTAAATTTGTGAGAAAATGTTTGACATGCCAGCAAGTAAAGGCTGAGCATCAACTGCCTTCTGGACTGTTGCAGCCAGTAAAGATTCCACTCTGGAAGTGGGAGAGAGTTACCATGGATTTTATGAGTAGGCTACCTTTGACACCCTCCAAGAAAGATTCTGTATGGGTAATTGTGGATAGGATAACGAAATCTGCCCATTTCATACATGTCCAAACTGATTACTCACTTCAAAAGTTGGCGAAACTGCATGTGGCGGAGACAGTGCGACTGCATGGGGTGCCAGTATCGATTATTTCTGATCGAGACCCTAGGTTTACATCTCGATTCTGGCAAAAGTTGTATGAGGCGTTGGGTACGCGATTGGACTTTAGCACTACTTTTCACCCTTAGATGGATGGACAGTCGGAAAGGGTTATTCAGGTTCTGAAGGACATGTTAAGGGGTTGTGTTATCAACTTCCGGGGTAGCTGGGAGGACTACTTGCCTTTGGCAGAATTTACGTACAACAATAGTTATCAAGCGAGTATTCAGATGGCTCTATATAAGGTACTTTATGGGCGAAGGTGTCGTACGCCTACATGTTGGACAGAGTTGGAAGAACGACAAGTTCTTGAACCAGAATTAGTGGCAGATACTGAGAGTAAGGTTAAGTTGATCAGAGATCGGTTAAAAGAGGCATCTAATAGGCAAAAAAATCGTATACTAATCTAAAGCGTAAGGAAATTGAGTTCTCTGTAGGGGATATGGTATTTTTGAAGGTCTTGCCTTGGAAAAAGATCTTGAGGTTTGGCAAGAAGGGCAAGTTGAGTCCGCGATTTCTTGGGCCTTAACGGGTTCTTAAACGAGTAGGGCCAGTAGCTTACCAGCTGGAGTTACCACCAGAGCTGGACCGTACACATGATGTCTTTCATGTGTCCATGTTAAGATGCACCGATCGGATCCTTTGCATGTCGTACCAGTGGAGGAGATTGAGATAAGACTGATTTGACCTTTAAAGAGGAGCCTGTGCAAATACTAGATCGCGAGGTCAAAGTGTTGAGAAGAAAATCAGTTCCGTTGGTAAAAGTGCTTTGGCGCAATCATCGTAGAGAAAAGGATACTTGGGGGCTAGAGTAGGTGATGCGTCAACAACACCCTCAACTATTTCGAGTAGGTAAATTTTGTGGTCAAAATTTCTTTAAGGGGGTAGAGTTGTAACGCCCTGATTTTCGAGATTTTTGTGATTGTGGTGAAATCTTGAAATTTTGGTGTTTTAGTTATTAAATTTGTGTTTAAGTGTGTTAATGGGCCTTTAGAAGGCCCAAGCCGAGGATAAAACCTTGCAAAAATATCAACTTTGGATTTTAAGTGAAGTGGACTTGGTTAAGTGGGCTTTTAAGAAAAAGTGGGGGAAATAAGACTGAAGTAAGCCCTTGGTAAAGTGGCAATGAGGTGCCACTTAAGTGCCTAAAAAAGTGGCGTGTGGACAGGTGTTCAAGGGCCAGTGTTCGAGCCGCAAGGTAAGCATTGTGTTTTAATTATTTTTGTGCATGTGCTGAGCATGTGATGGAACTCAAGTAGAACTCTGAAGGAAGAGTTTGAATTGTGCATGAGGTTGAATCAGGTGAGATAAGAGGGAGAGATTTTAGGAAGTTTGAAGTAGAGTGTGTGGTCGATTGGAAAGCTTGGAATGCAAAGTCGGCTAGGGCTTTTGAGGGTCTTTGTATTTGGCAATTAGGGGTATTAGTGCCAATTTCTCCTAAGTAGCTAGTCTTCGAGATTTTGTCAATTACCCTAATGCCGAATAGGTTTAGTAGTAAGGCCCTCTCAGTTCATGCTTTTCTTTCTACTGTTCTAAAAGCCAAAACCCTAAACCTTAAGCTTTCCGTTGCTGACTTCTTCACCTAGCTGAATCTCTTCTCTGATTCCATTTTTTTCTTTTTACTTCTCTTATCTCTAAACCAAAACCACTTAATCACCTCTCTTCTCTAGCCGAACTTACTTCTTTCTTTTCCCTTTTCTCCTCAAAGTCTAATAGCCGATTACATCAAAAGCTGAAACCAATTTGCCTAGTTAGCTGAATTCTCTTCTTGGCTGAACCTTCCATACTCTTCAACCCAATTCTTTCAAAAATCCTAAATGTGAACCTTCTATCTCTGCCGACCATCTCTCTAGTATTTTGTAAACTTCTCTTCATCTATTATTCTTCTAAACTGAACAAGTGTACTCTAATATAAATCCAAAAGCCGAATCCTTTAGATCCACTCTCTGTTGGTTTTTGGGGTTAGATTTACAACAGATCTGGGTTAAAGAAGTGTGTGGAAACGTTCTTCAACAAGTAGATCTCTTGGTAAGTATCGAAACCTCTCTGTCATTCGTTATCTTGAGATTTAAGAAAAGCCGAAAGTCCCTAAAAACTTTAGGGAGGCTGTCGACTATGGTAATAGGTAATGTTAGTTCTTCTAATCAGGTCTATGTGTACTTGTTGTGAAAGGGGCTATCTAGCAAGGAGCATAGGGGGCTTGGATCTTTGGAACGACTAAGATCTAGATCTAGTCACAAATTTCGGCAAAGGTAAGAACTCAAGGGCCTTAGGTGATGTTGGTCGATTATGGTAAGCAGGATTATGTTGGTTGTCATTAAATTTGGGATCTAATTTGTTAAGTGATCGATTGTAGGAGAAATCGTATAGGAGATCTCATCGGTAAATCGCAAATTAGGTGTGTAAACGAACACCCTTCTGTAGTCTAAATCGGCAAAAGCCGAAAAGTCGAAATGTCAAAATTCCAGCATTTTATGGGCTTGCGAGCGTACGAGTGCTCTTAAGTTAGTTGGAAATCATCAGATCTGTAATCGCAAGTGGTAAGATGAATGAGTGCGCAATTTCGTGCACTTCGGTAAATTTGGGCCTCGATGGGCTGAAATTGGGCCCAATGGGCTAACGGGCCCATATGGGAAAAAGTAAGCGGTAAGTGTGTTCTGATATACTGTAGGTTAAGATTGTTAAGCTAGACTTAGAATTTGGGCTAAACAGGCCAATATGGCTAAGTGACACTGTAGTGCCCATTAGGTGTTTTAGGGCCCAATGACTGTAATTTGCTAAAATGGGCTAAATAAGTTACTGGGATAAAAGTTAGAATATTACTGATTAAAATGTGCATGAAACCCTAAAAACTAGCATAATTACTAAAATACCCCTTATGGGTGGAAAATTACCATTTTACCCCTAGGTGCAAAATGACTGTTATACCCCTAGGGCTAAATCTGACTGAAATGCATGTTTTTCTATTTCTGTTCACTACATGATTATCTGTTACATGGGACTGGGTTATTGATGGAAGAAGTACTGATAGTGGCTTGACCACGCACTGAAGGGGCTTTGCCTCGTTACACTATTATCTCAGCAGCTATGCTGCAACTGTGGAGTGTAGGGCTGGGTGGGTTGAGTTATTCCCCACATGGAGTGCAGGTCTAGTAGGGTGGAGTGTAGCGATTGGATTTAGGTTGGGTTTGGGCTTGCATTCATAATGATATCTGTTCTGTTTTTGTAATGGGCCTATGGGCCGTATTGTTATCTAAAAAGGGCTAAGGCCCAGTTTACTGTATCTAGGTAGGGCTTCGGCCCAGTTATTACTGAGACTGGATAGGGCTTAGGCCCAGTGGGCTTGAACTGATTTAGGCTCTGGATGGGCTTTCTTTCCACACTGAGTTTTCCAAACTCACCCCATTTCTTCCATCCATACAGGTGAGCCCTAGACTGGTGGACTTGGAGCTGGGAAGGATTCAGAGCGGCCACGAAGACTGCATTTTTTGTTTAATTAAGTTATTTATTCTATTTTACTATTTATTTTAATTATTTTTATTCTAATTTTGGGTTGTAATAAGGCCGCTCTAATTATTTTAATTTGGGTTTTAATTTTTTGCTTTTACTATACAATAATTGATTTGAATAAGGCTGCCTGAATTTTCTTAAAATTTAATCAAACATTTTCAAAATCAATCACACGTATCAAACGAATAATAAAGTTAAATCTTATAATAAGGAATACCCCTAAAAATTAGTAGTGGATAGGAGGTTCACAATTTAACTGAGATTTTCTCTTAAAACTTCAATAATGGTTTTGCAAAGCTCACCCTAATCATAGTAACTAGGTAACGTGGTTAGTTCATCGTTGATGTGACACACCAGACTTGGCCGTAACGTCTGGGCCGGGTATGGGGTGTTACAAGGCCTTGAGACATGTGGGAGGGATAAGAGAATGTGAGCTAAGCTTCATTCAACGGGACATGTGAGGGGAAATAAGGAGAATGTTAGCTATATGCTACACTTTTGGGACATGTTTGACTCTATGAGTCAATGTGGTGTGTTAGAGATACGAGTATCCGATGAGTGATGATAAAGCTCACTTTATGTTCATACCTTAAGTGCCAATTTATCGTTATATGTGACTTGTGTGAATGTGATATATGCTTGATTAAATATGTGTGTTACGTGATATATGTTTGCATGAGTATGTAAATGTTGTGTAGATGAACCAGTAGGTAATGTATGGATAGGTACTTTAGGACACTAGACATAGGCCTATTGTAATTGTACTTCTAAATGGTTGTCTTGAGGATGCATGATGATATGTTTGTGATGTGGTTATTCTAATCATTCACTGAACTTGTTAAGCTCACACACTCTCTGCTTTACCCATTGCAGATTACTTGCATACCGATGTGAGCGGTGTGGTTCTCCGAGAGGTGATCCAAGACAGTTTTTGTGTTATTCTGTATGTGTTCTTTTTTTACTTACATTTTGGGGAAAAGACAATGTGGTAGACTTGTTTATGGACATGTTATTTTGTGACAGCCCTAAAATGACCCTAATCAGAGAAGTGGTTTTGGAACCACTAAACCGAGTTAGAAAATTTATTTAATGTCTTGATTTGTGTGTTTGATATGAGAGTTAGTATAACTAAAAATTTGTGTGGAAATTTGATCTTCAAAGTGACTAATTGCTTAAAGAGGGCTTAATTGTTGAACTTTAAAAATCTAATAGGCAAAAATCATAGTGGCTAAATAGTATGAATTACAAAGAAGTGTATTTGCATGTCAATTTACCCAATTCCACTTTAGTAGACGGTAATGATGATGTTTAAATATTTTTATATTCATTGTTTTATAAGAAAATAAACTATAATGCATTAAATAAAAGAAGGAAAATAGAAAATGGAAAGAAAAGTGAAAACGCCAAGTTGAATGCTCATTTTTTCTTTCACCATTGCCGAAACTCAAAGTAAAGAGAAGCGAGGATAAGTGTGGGCATTTGGCTACTCTTTTGAAGAATCAAGATGAGGTTTCATGATAATTTCTTTTGAATTTGTGAAATGTAGTTGATTAATAGGTCCTTAATACAACCCATATGTGAATTTTTGACTTGGTGGCTCATGGGCATTCGGCTATAGCTAGGAAATGTTGAAAATGGTTAAAGTTAGATGCTAAGAAATTGAATGATGATTAGTTAGACTCTATGATGGTAAAATCCACGAAATTTTAAGACCTTGAGTTAAAATTTTAAATTTGAGCCATGTATGGCATGGTTTCTTGAATTTAACATTCGGCATTGCCATAAAATGCATTTAGGTTGAGCATTAGATTTGTAAAAAAAAAAATGATTTTTATGGTTGTGAAATTAAGCTTTAAACTAGGAAATTTTGTATTGAAAATGAATGCAAAGACTTTGTGAGATTCGGCCTTGTTAGTCATGTTAAGAATGGAATGTAAAATTTAGGTTTGAAATGTTGTTTAGTGAATCTCAATATGTCAAATTTGGGAATGAAGCAAAGGCTTGGGATAAGGTTAGCATTCGGCCATATTTTTTTTTTAGGGAAGGAATGAATTGGTTGTGAGGGTTCATGGGATTTAGTTTTTATGCCATGATTAAATTAGCAAGTTTAGTAATTGGTGGAGCTAGTCCTAGGGTGCCGAATGGAGCTAGAGAATTGAACTTAAAGCTCTAATATTAATTTGTAGACATGAGAACCATTTCGATTTAATGAATCATATAGTGGATATATGTTATATGCTAATATGAAGTTTAAAAGTTGGCTAATGTAAGTTATTAATTACACAAACATGACTTGTAATCAAGCTCAAGAGCAAAGAGGTTCGAAGTCGGATGGGGGAAAGAGAAAGTGGTTGAGTAGCTGTTCACAGTCGTTCAGAAATAAGTGAGGTAAGTCTTTGAATAATGAAACTTGTATATGAATTGATGAAATCATATTATATAAGTGTAGTTGATAAGTCTTGACTTGTTATTAATGAAATGAAGTTATGAGACAAATGAAATGTGTTTATGTTTCCTAGCCGAATGGATATGAGAATTTAGTTGGTTATGCGTTCTTAGATTGTGGTTATGAAATTTAGAAGTGGAACGAAATTTATGATATACTGATGAGACTTTATGTGAATAAAACTGTTTGTCGATTGCTGAGTTTATACCGGACTAAGGTCCGCAGGCTGTATGTTGAGTTTATACCGAACTAAGGTCCGCAGGCTGTATGCTGAGTTTATACCGGACTAAGGTCCGCAGGCGGTATGCTGGGTTTATACCGGACTAAGGTCCGCAGGCGGTATGCTGGGTTTATATTGGACTAAGGTCCTTAGACTACGAGCTAGAATTACATCCGGGCAAGGACCTGCAGGCATCTATGCTGGGAAAATGCTCATATTATCCTAAGACATCCAGGTATGTAGCACATGCTGACTTGTGAATTAGATTCATTTTAATATTGAGAACATTCATATGTAATTTAATGCTCGAAAATTTGTTAAAAGGACGTAAAGGTCTATGGCCTAACTATTATGTACGAAATGTGATTCCATGGAAATATAGTAGGATATGTTCGAGAAAATGAGCGTATTGGATCAAGAATGTGAGGGAGATGAGCATGTAAACATGTGTATAAGCATAAATGTATGCATTTGATTAAGAGTTGATGTTTGATGGACGAAATGGAATTATTTCCATGAAATGAAACTAGGGTTTTGTAAAGCTTAAATGCCGTGTATGAGAAATAATGATAGTATATACTTAAGTTGTTAGATTCGGTCAAGAGAAGAAGTTAACCATATTGATCTCTATGTATTGAGTTCAATAGAGCTAGTTATTTGAAACTTACTAAGCACATAAATGCTTACTCCATTGCCTTTAATTTGTTCGTTTTTAGGTCTCGTTCACTGCTACGGTTTCGGGAACCTCAAGCCTAAGTTGTCCGCACTATCTACGACTATTTCGGTACTCTTAGTATCTAATCTTGATAATGGCATGTATAGACTTGAATTTTGATGTTAAGTAATTATCGTTTTGATTATGTAATTAACCATAGCCATGCGAAAATGGCTTTTTCCAAGAATTGCCGAGCATTTGAGACTTGTGCTTCAGATTTTACGAGATAATCAATTGTATGCGAAATTCAGTAAGTGCGAATTCTGGTTGCGCGAGGTCAGCTTTTTGGGACATATAGTGTCAGCCTCGGGTATTCGAGTTGATCCAAACAAAATTTCAGCTATTATCGATTGGAAACCCCCTAGAAATGTTTTCGAGATTCGAAGCTTCTTAGCACTTGCTGGATATTACCGACGATTCGTTAAAGGATTTTCGATGATTGCGACACCTTTGACGAAACTGCTACAAAAAGATGTAAAGTTCGAGTGGTTTGATAAGTGTCAGCAAAGTTTCGATCAGCTAAAAGCCCTTTTGACGGAAGCTCCAGTGTTAGTTCAGCCAAAATCTGGTAAAGAGTTTGTAGTTTATAGTGATGCATCTCTGAACGGATTAGGTTGCATTTTGATGCAAGAAGGTCGTGTTGTCGCTTATGCTTTGAGAAAGTTGAAGCCTCACGAGCGAAATTATCCGACTCATGATCTTGAGCTAGTCGCTATCGTTTTCGCTTTGAAGATTTGGCGTCACTACCTGATCGGTGAAAAATGTCACATCTTCTCCAATCACAAAAGTCTTAAGTATCTGTTGACTCAAAGAGATTTAAATTTGAGACAAAGGCGGTGGCTAGAATTGCTCAAAGACTAAGAGCTTACCACCCGGGAAAAGCTAATGTAGTTACTGATGCTTTTAGCTGAAAATCTCTATATTTCTTACGAGCTATGAACGTGAAATTATCGTTGTCGGCAAATGATGTGTTGATTGCCGAATTAAAAGCAAGACCCGTGTTACTTCAACAAATTTGCGAAGCTCAGAAAGTCGACAATGATTTAGTTGCTAAACGAGTTCAGTGTGATTCTAGTGTGAATTCAGAGTTTCAGGTCGACGATAATGATTGTTTGAGGTTCAGGGATCGTGTATGTATTCTGAGAAATTCGGAGCTCATTTCAATAATTTTGAATGAAGCCCATAATAGCAGAATGTCGATTCATCCAGGCAGCACAAAAGTATAATGATTTGAAACGACAATATTGGTGGCACGGTATAAAACGAGACATCTCTAATTTCGTATCTAAGTACCTAGTATGTCAGTAAGTAAAAGCGAAACATCAAGTGCCTTCGGGATTACTTCAACCAATCCTAATACCTGAGTGGAAGTGGGATCGAGTTACAATGGACTTTGTGTCTGGGTTACCGCTAACGCCGAGCAAGAAAGACTCCATTTGGGTTATTATTGATAGACTAACAAAGTCAGCTCATTTCATCCCAGTTCGTACGGATTTCTCACTTGATAAGTTAGCGAAATTATACGTCTCCCAGATTGTATGATTGCATGGAGTGCTGACTTCTATTGTTTCAGACCGAGATCCCCAATTTACTTCGCGATTCTGGAAGAAATTACACGAGGCATTGGGTACTAAGCTCCATTTTAGCACCGCATTCCATCCACAGACTGACAGTCAATCCGAACGAGTTATTCAGATACTCGAGGACATGTTGAGATGTTGTATTCTCGAGTTTAGCGGTTCGTGGGAAAAGTATTTGCCCTTGGTTGAATTTGCGTATAATAACAGTTTTCAATCGAGTATTCAGATGGCACCTTACGAAGCTCTCTACGGTCGAAGATGCCGTACACCCCTGTTTTGGACCGAGCTTAGTAAGAATAAGATTTTAGGGGTTGATCTAGTCAAAGAAGCAGAACAGAAAGTGAAAAAAATTTGTGACAGTTTAAAAATGACATCTGATCGTCAGAAATCGTACGCGGATCTGAAACGTAAAGATATTGAGTATCAGATCGGTGATAAAGTGTTTTTAAAAGTTTCACCTTGGAAAAAGGTACTCAGATTTGGCTGTAAAGGCAAGTTAAGTCCGAGATTCATTGGACCGTATGAGATATCGGAACAAATTGGGCCGGTTGCTTATAGGCTGATTTTGCCCCCTGAACTTGAAAATATCCACAACATTTTTCATGTATCGATGCTTCGTCGTTATAGATCCAACCCTTCACATGTGATTAATCCATCAGAAGTTGAAATTCAGCCCGATTTAAGTTATGAAGAAGAACCAATTCGTATTTTAACTCGTGAAGTGAAAGAATTACAAAACAAAAAGGTTCTGTTAGTGAAGGTGTTGTGGTTCAAGCACGGGATCGAAGAAGCAACTTGGGAACCCGAGAATGTCATGAAAGAGTGATACCCAAACTTATTCTCAGGTAAGATGTTCGGGGACGAAAATTTCGTAAGTGGGGAGAGTTGTGACATCCCTAAAATGACCCTAATCGGAGAAGTGGTTTCGGGACCACTAAACCAAGTTAGAAAATTTATTTGATGTCTTGATTTGTGTGTTTGATATGAGAGTTAGTATAACTAAAAATTTGTGTGGAAATTTGATCTTCAAAGTGACTAATTGCTTAAAGAGGGCTTAATTGTTGAACTTTAAAAATCTAATAGGCAAAAATCATAGTGGGTAAATAGTATGAATTACAAAGAAGTGTATTTGCATGTCAATTTACCCAATTCCACTTTAGTGGACGGTAATGATGATGTTTAAATATTTTTATATTCATTGTTTTATAAGAAAATAAATTATAATGCATTAAATAAAAGAAGGAAAATAGAAAATGTAAAGAAAAGTGAAAATGCCAAGTTGAATGCTCATTTTTTTCTTTCACCATTGCCGAAACTCAAAGTAAAGAGAAGGGAGGATAAGTGTGGGCATTCGGCTACTTTTTTGAAGAATCAAGGTGAGGTTTCATGATAATTTCTTTTGAATTTGTGAAATGTAGTTGATTAATAGGTCCTTAATACAACCCATATGTGAATTTTTGACTTGGTGGCTCATGGGCATTTGGCTATAGCTAGGAAATGTTGAAAATGGTTGAAGTTTGATGCTAAGAAATTGAATGATGATTAGTTAGACTCTATGATGGTAAAATCCACGAAATTTTAAGACCTTGAGTTAAAATTTTAAATTTGAGCCATGTATGGCATGGTTTCTTGAATTTAACATTCGGCATTGCCATAAAATGCATTTAGGTTGAGCATTGGATTTGTAAAAAAAAAAATGATTTTTATGGTTGTGAAATAAAGCTTGAAACTAGGAAATTTTGTATTGAAACTGAATGCAAAGACTTTGTGAGATTCGGCCTTGTTAGTCATGTTAAGAATGGAATGTAAAATTTAGGTTTGAAATGTTGTTTAGTGAATCTCAATATGTCAAATTTGGGAATGAAGCAAAGGCTTGGGATAAGGTTAGCATTCGGCCATATTTTTTTTTAGGGAAGGAATGAATTGGTTGTGAGGGTTCATGGGATTTAGTTTTTAGGCCATGATTAAATTAGCAAGTTTATAATTGGTGGAGCTAGTCCTAGGGTGCCGAATGGAGCTAGAGAATTGAACTTAAAGCTCTAATATTAATTTGTAGACATGGGAACCATTTTGGTTTAATGAATCATATAGTGGATATATGTTATATGCTAATATGAAGTTTAAAAGTTGGCTAATGTAAGTTAATAATTACACAAACATGACTTGTAATTAAGCTCAAGAGCAAAGAGGTTCGAAGTCAGATAGGGGGAAAGAGAAAGTGGCTGAGTAGCTGTTCACAGTCATTCAGAAATAAGTGAGGTAAGTCTTCAAATAATGAAACTTGTATATGAATTGATGAAATCATATTATATAAGTGTAGTTGATAAGTCTTGACTTGTCGTTATTAATGAAATGAAGTTATGAGACAAATGAAATGTGTTTATGTTTCCTAGCCGAATGGATATGAGAATTTAGTTGGTTATGCGTTCTTAGATTGTGGTTATGAAATTTAGAAGTGGAACGAAATTTATGATATACTGATGAGACTTTATGTGAATAAAACTGTTTGTCGATTGCTGAGTTTATACCGGACTAAGGTCCGTAGGCTGTATGTTGAGTTTATACCGGACTAAGGTCAGCAGGCTGTATGCTGAGTTTATACTGGACTAAGGTCCGCAGGCGGTATGCTGGGTTTATACCAGACTAAGGTCCGCAGGCGGTATGCTGGGTTTATATTGGACTAAGGTCCTTAGACTACGAACTAGAATTACATCCGGGCAAGGACCCGCAGGCATCCATGCTCAGAAAATATATAGTTATGATTGGCCGTAGTAATCTAAACAAATGCTCATATTATCCTAAGACATCCAGGTATGTAGCACATGCTGACTTGTGAATTAGATTCATTTTAATATTAAGAACATTCATATGTAATTTAATGCTCGAAAATTTGTTAAAAGGACGTAAAGGTCTATGGCCTAACTATTATGTACGAAATGTGATTCCATGGAAATATAGTAGGATATGTTCTAGAAAATGAGCGTATTGGATCAAGAATGTGAGGGAGATGAGCATGTAAACATGTGTATAAGCATAAATGTATGCATTTGATTAAGAGTTGATGTTTGATGGATGAAATGGAATTATTTCCATGAAATGAAACTAGGGTTTTGTAAAGCTTAAATGCCGTGTATGAGAAATAATGATAGTATATACTTAAGTTGTTAGATTCGGTCAAGAGAAGAAGTTAACCAAATTGATCTCTATGTATTGAATTCAATAGAGCTAGTTATTTGAAACTTACTAAGCACATAAATGCTTACTCCGTTGCCTTTAATTTGTTCGTTTTTAGGTCTCGTTCGCTACTACAGTTTCGGGAACCTCAAGCCTAAGTTGTCCGCACTATCTAAGACTATTTCGGTACTCTTAGTATCTAATCTTGATAATGGCATGTATAGACTTGATTTTTGATGTTAAGTAATTATCGTTTTGATTATGTAATTAACCATAGCCATGCGAAAATGGCTTTTTCCAAGAATTGCTTATTATTATATCAATAATTTAGTTTGATAATGGCGATTTGAATGAATGTGAAAATTTTGACAAATTAGTTAATGATATTAATGTGTCATGCGTTTGAGACTTGTTGTTCGAAAAGCATATAGGCCTTGAATGGGAACGTGATAACTGAATGTTAAATTTAGGAAATTAGTGTGACCTTTCGGTAAGTGCATACATATAGAGGTTGAAAGGAGTCTATACAAATTTGCTAAATTGAATTCGATAATATGAACTTAGAAGCATGAGTAGAATCATTTTGAGCTTTAATTTCCAAAGGTAGTCATTTTTCTATGGAAGCATGTGTAATTCGATTGATGACATCTTAGCACCATTTGCCTTAAGATTTGAGAATGACCATTTGTTTAAGTCAAACTTCTAATTATAAGTGTCGCACTGAAGAATGATGTATGAGTAAATACTTGCATTAAGATTTGGTTTATTTAGATGTTGTGCATGTACATAGGTATTCGGCCTAGCCAATAGATTGTTGAAAGTGACCAAACTTTGATATTTACCATATGAATAGTAATGAACATGTTATGTGCAAAAGAGATGGTATTGATCTTTTAATCAGTTCATGAGTGTCAAAATCGGTTTGTGTCGGTGGTGTATGATTGTTAGGTCTATATGTGTATAGCTTTGATTTGGAAAATTTGATATACTTTTGAGCCGCTATCCATAAATAATATAAGCATGATTTCTACGAGTGAAGTTGTATGAAATTAAATGATTGTCACGTAATACCTCTTAACCCTCCGACGACGGGTACGGGTTTAAGGGGTGTTACATATTTTCTAAACATTTTGCTAGTTATAGCTTTTGTTTATATGGTTTTAGAGTTATGATTATGCTTAGGTTATAAACATTAATGATGGCATGGCGTTTCTAGCTCAGACATGTTTTTGACATTTTGAACTGTCGAATTTTAGCCGTTGGTTAATTATTTGTGTATATGATGCATGATGTTTAGAAACTAAATGGGAATGGATTATTTGCTTATATATGCTGCATTTTTGAGATCTAGAGTAGGGGTATTGATATTCGTATTGTAAAAGCAATACCTCTGTGTTTTGAAACGTGCAGGAAGTCAAATTAGAGATTTGGTATCGATACCTTTGCTCGAGTATCGATACTCTAGGTCAAAATATCGATATTTCATGACAAGTACCAATAATTTTTTAGACTCCTGGATTTTAGTTGAGAAATAGAATGCATGGTATCTTTTTTCAAGTGGTATCGATACCACCTAAGGAAAAAAATCAATACCCAAGTGTTAGTATCGATACCTACGGACAAGTTTTGGAAATTTTGTTAAACGAACCTTACGCATGTTTAAGTATTATTATACGACTATTTGATGAATGATTCGCATGTAACTTTGATAACTAACAAATAATATTGACTTAAAGCCTATACGAATGATAATAAGAAAGACGATTCTTTTAGAACGGACTTTCACTTGTTGTATTTGACAAGAGACAATGGTGTGGCGTCCCATATTCGGGCTTGGCGACCATGCCGGGTGTAGGGTGTTACAAAAATAACAATTTAAATTCTGCTCTATAAATCGAAAATCCATGTTGAGATCAAAATTTCTTTCACCATCCAAAGCAACGGACTACAATGTCCATCTTGGTGTTGAGCCACTTAGTGTATACTCAAACCTTCCATTCAAAGTAATACTCTTTTACCAACTTTAATAAAAAGTAAAACAAGATAATTAAAATAATCTTAAATTAATTTAACTTAATTGAAAATTAATCTAGATATAAAACACTAAATAGTTAAAAACTTCCTGCAAAGAGTTACAAATAGCAGCAGGCGAAACGCGGCAAGTAATGGAGAATCACGAAAGTAAGTGCTCATTTTGAATAGCAACCAGCAACAATAAATAGCCTTTTGAAGAACCAAAGGAGCCAACGAAACAAAAAAAAAAGAGTAATTTTAGTGGTCGGAGTTTAAATTTTGGTATTATGGATGAGGCTTAATGGTTTGCAAAGTTGTCGCGGATTTAATCCACAACTAAGATAACTAAAAAAGAATCATGTTTATAACGTGTTATAAAATAAAAAGATAAAAAGTAAAGAACAAAGAAATTAAATGGGAAAGCAAAAGAGAGAGCATATTTTATTGATCAATCAGAATATTTATAAAGCTTCTCCAAAGTCTCTATTTATAGGTATAAGAAATATAAATGAAGTAGAGATCTATCTCTAATGACTATTAAAATTTAAAGTAGATCAAAATTTATCTTGACCTTAATAGACATCCACTTAATAATAAATTCATAACGGTTAGTAATTATTTTCCTTATATATACCTTATATTTTGGTTTTTCTTTTTTCTTTCTCTTATCTTTCTCCCACCTCTCTCCATAAGAAAGATTACATTACATCCTATACATTTTGAATTCTATCACAACTTTATTCAACTTTTTACAAGCTTTAATAATTTGGAATTCTTTCATAGCACCTTCATTCGCATTTTATTAATTACATCATGGTGTTATCCATAATTAGTCAATTCGAGTACAAACAAATTTGTACTTCATCTTTAGAAACATTCAAAACATGCTTAAAACCATAAAGCAAATAATTTAAAATTTTAACATATCACATTATAATTATGGACATGGGGCATATATAATTTATTTCCAATATAAATCCAAAGTTTAAAATTTTCAACATATGAAATTATATCATTCAGTGGTGCCATATAAATTTTTATAGCATGATATCATCCTGTATCTGTATAAATTTATATCATGACAGTATATTAAATATAAAACCATATTTTTATTATCAAGAATCAAAACTTAGCCCTAACACACAATAAGAAACCATCTTCCTTCTAATATGTCTTGTAATGTTTTTCTTTTCAATTATATAATGATACATAGAAGAACAAAAAAAATCTAATCTTGTAGGATTTTCTCTATGTAAGGGCTTGAACTAGTTGAGGATATTTAGTTCATTTAGGTGCTGTTGCCGTTGCCGTCTCACCACAGTAGTTCTTCAAATATGGAGGGAAGTATGGGTAAAAAGGGAACAATAAAGGCCAGCAGTCGTCGTTGAGTTTCATTATGGCATTGCAACAAGCAGGACTAATAATAGTAAACATTTGACCACCGAAAAATGAATTAATAATCTCCGTAACACACCCATTAACGTTAGAAAGTGAAGACCAGCATTTATCAACTTCACTTCCAGATTGCAATGGCGATGACACCTTGTTGATGCCATTCAATATCGGTCCTGCAGATGGTGCTGGAGATGAACAAGAAGTCCTGAGAAATGGGGGGGGAGGGAAGGGGCTGAAAGGGAACATTTTAAGCCAACAATCATCACTAATATGAGTGATGGCCTGACAACAATCGGAGCCAATAACACCTATTTCACCATAATAAAATGAAGCAGATATCTCCAACATACAACCTTGTATGCTGGTAAGGGCTGACCAACATTTTTGAGCTTCACGAGGCTGAAAAGGTGCCAGGCTTGGCATTGGTGCTAATGGAAATGGATGCAGTAGCTGTTGCGCATTTCCTACAGTGATAAACATAGCCATGAATGCTAAATTTAAAAGAAGAGGCGATGGCTTTCTTGGTACCGACATTATACTAGATTTTAGTAGGAAATAATCTATAAGCCTTTGTTATCTTTGTGTTGGCGAGGTGTCTATGGATCAATGGAAAAATATATTATATAGGTGGGAATGTGCAATAATATGTTAGTAATATTGAAACGTTTTTATTTATTAATTTGTGAAACTGTTTTTAACTTGAATGCAACATTTAGTAAAAGATAGAAAACTTTTTGTTTTTAATTTGTAGAAACTTAAGATAAGGTTTCAATGAAAGACTAAATTGGGAAAAGTGTGTTCTTTGTATATAGCATTCTTCAGTTCGGGTTTAGAAACTAATCTACTGAAGGAACACATCGCAATGTGATAGAGTAGGTCGATATTGTATACATTTTTGAACATGAGGAAGCACCGTTGAACAAATAAAAAAGAATAGGAAAAGACAGCAAATTTTTCCTCTTACCGCGTTCAAAAATTTTCTATTACAATGGATTCGGTATAAGATGGAGTATTACTCATTTGAAAAAGTGAAACAAAATAGAAAAAAGAATAGCATAAAAAATAGGGTCTACTCCCATATACTTAACCACGTAAGTAAGTATTCAAATCAATTATTTTTTGGGTAAATTTCTATTTAGTCACCCAAGTTCACATGTATTCCTATTTTGGTCACTCCTTTCAAAAATTATTGTTTTAGTCATTCCCATTAGCTAAGTTATCAATTTTTGTCACTCTACGGTTAAATACATTTGGTCACCAGATGGAATGCTGACATAGCAATCTTTTCATTAATATAATAACAATTTTAGCCCATAACACTTTGCACATTCTATCAATATGGTCCTAATTCTAAAAAATTTCAAAAATTTAATCTTCATTATTTGCACATTTTGTCAATTTAGTACAAGTTTTAAAAAATATAAAAAATTATAATTTTAAAAATTAAACATATATATTATTTATTATAAAAAAACATAAAATTATTAAATATTAAATATATATAATTACATTATAACTTTTAAATCATCTTTGGCGATTAAAATTTTAGGCCGATAAGATTGCAAGACGCGTTAAAATTATGAAAATATATTTTAATTTTAAAACTTTCAATATTTTTATACTCTTAATTAAAATAACAAAACATAAAGAGTTTTGAAACCCAAAAATGGGTTTCGAAACCCTTCTCTCTCGATTAGTTGAATATATCAAGTTTGTTTTTGATTCTTTTGCTCAAAGTCTTTGGATTTTTTCCTCAACTTCTCCTCTCTTGAAGCCAAAATTTTTAAACCCATAAATTTCTCGACCTTTCATTTGACAATTTTGATCTTAAAATTTCACCCATATCTTGAAAGATGTAAATGATGCAGTCGTGAACCAACTAAAAATCTAACTAAGGCAAGTGCACTTATCAATTAATAATATAAGTATGGTAAGCACAAATATCATTCCCACGAATACTAAAAGTATTAGTAATTACGGTATTTCTATTATTTAATTGATAAATTTGAGCGATTGATTAAAAACTAAAATTAACTAATTTAATTAACTATGAACACAATAAAGAACAAATTAGAAAATAAACGGTTAACACCAAAAAGCGAAACAAAACCCAGGAAAGAATGTGCCTAGATTTCATCTGTCATTATCAATCTAAATTACACAATTTACTCACTTAGTATCATGATCTGTAGAAATTTCTAGATTATGCTAATATCTCTTTCGAGAGTAAGATCAACTGACTAAGTTGATTAATTGAAATTTCTTTCTAATTAAAACCCCTATTATCACATTAACTCGATTTATGGATTCCCCTATTAGGTTTGACTCTAATTCTATAGATTTATGTCTTCCTATTTCTAGGATTGCATGCAACTCCACTAAATTATTTTAGATCTACTCTTAAAAAGACTTTATTCCTCCTTTGATTTAAGCACATCAAACATGGATCAATAATCTAGAAATATTAAACCAAGAATTAAGCACATATAAGTGAGAATAAGAAACTAAGAATTTATTGTGTAAAATAAAAATCAGACGATAGAATCCATCATAGGGTTCATCTCCCTTAGGCATTTAGAAAATTAGCTCATGCTTGAAAATAAAAATATCCCAGACTAGGACTCTTCAATCTTGACGGAAATCTACTTTAGGATCGGTTTCAATGGTGTTTTTTAAGTTTTCTTCTTGAAGATTCTATGACGACTCTCTCTGTCTTCTTATTTTTGCCATATATGTCTTAGAATGCCCTAAAACCTAAAAATCGTGTTTTTCTACAGTTTAGGATCCAAATTCGCAAAATTGACATGGCCTGCCACATGGCCGTGTGGCAGTTTGTGTGGCTCACACCACTGTTTGGAAGGGGTCAGCTCGTGTGGCTCTTGTAACTCACTTTGATTTTTCAATTTTCACTTGTTTTTCACTCCTAAATATTCTCCTAAGTATAAAAGCATGAATTTAAAGGATTAGGAGCATAAAATTCACCATTAACATCGAATAATCACCCAAAAATGCATTAAGAATGAGATTAAAACATTTTACTTTTAGCACCTATCAAATATCCCCACACTTAAGCTTTTGCTTGTCCTCAAGCAAAATCCTTAACCTACAATCAAGTGAAGTTCTCTCAATTTATTATTTCCACCAAAAATGTCTTAGTATAATTTACAGATAATCATGAATTGGAAATTTACACTAAAATAACACTAAACAGTACAAGCAATCCATGTAGAGAATTTTAAGCTTTAAAAACATTAGGAATCTCACTTATCTCAATAATTACCTAAAATTCAAACTCAACAAGAATTAACATCCTCACTAAAGATTCACTCAAAGCACTCAAAGTGTTTAAGGTTTAAGTAATATGCACTTAATAGTCGAACAAGAAATGTCAATATCATAGGCTTGCTTGAAAATCAAATCTCCACCACTA
Organism: Gossypium stocksii; assembly: GCA_020496765.1. NCBI lineage: Eukaryota > Viridiplantae > Streptophyta > Magnoliopsida > Malvales > Malvaceae > Gossypium > Gossypium stocksii. The sequence goes on along the minus strand of CM035632.1, from coordinate 116,099,590 downwards.
TAGAATGAGATGACACACCAATCAAGAGGTCTTTACAAGGTTGTAATGGGGTTCCGATTAAGGGTATAGAAAAGGTTAGAAAGGTTGGTTAAAATCGAGAATCGAGTTGATAAGTTACCAAACTAGAAAAAATCAGTTGTTAAATTAAATGAATTTACACCAACAAGAAATAAAAAAATAAAAGTGAGCTTTTCAACTATATATGAAACCAACGATTCAAGCTCAATCAATTTTTTTCATTTTTTTTATCACTTTTTTTTTTTGTAAAAGAAATTCAACAATACAAATGATGAAACATAGTTAGGCAACTAACCACATCAAATCTCGACAAAAAGAGAGTCAATAAAGAGAATAATTTTACAACATAGATATGGGTTACGAGTTAACACTAACAAGTGATAAAAAAATATGTTAGGATCAACGGTGTTTACTAGGGATTAATTCAACGGGTAAGCTATTTAAAGGTTAAATGGGTTAAATCCTAAGTGCATCAATCATCTCAACATATCAAATCAATAATGTAGTCTATATAACTGAAGAAAGTTTTAGAATAACAAATCAAGTTGACATACTCACAACCAAAAATAGAATGAGCACTAAACAAATATATTTTCTACAGACTCAAAAGCTCACAAAAAGTTTATGGTTTTGATGTCAAACTTTTCAAAATAATATTTCAATTCAGGGAAACAATCTAAAATAATAATTTCTAAAAATCAACTTATCATGCTTGAATCTCTCATTTCTTAAAGTATACATCAAAAGATGCACAAAAATCCACAAATTATTCCAAAACAAAATTAAAAAAAAAAACTCCAAATTAAAAGAAATATTAACTTCCATGATAAGTGTGATAAAATTACTTAAACATGAACAATAATTCAAGGATTTTATAGCATAAGTATATAAACAACATCCCCATACTTAAGATGTACATTTTCCTCAATATACAAACAGATATAAATAGAATAAGTACAATATCATAAGAGAGGGAGAGAACTAAAACTACCCTGAATAAGGATGAATTCGCCAGAATAGTGAAAATAGAAATCGTAGGTGAATTTAAATGAAGTACATGTTTCTGAGCAAACTACTAAGAAAATAAACAAAAATAAATAAGATAAAGAGATAAGAACTAGAAAAACAACCGACAAAGTAATAAAAATAATAGTTCATAATTAAATTAAAAACAAAAACATATAAGTCCAAAAAAAATAAAATAACTAACGAAAAATAAAAGAACAATTGAAAATAAAAATAAAATAATTAAAATAGAAAACTAAAGTAAATCTGTAACACCCCTAACCTGAATTCGTCGCTGGATCAAGGTTACGGAGCATTACCGGAGTTTAAAAATTAATTATTAGACATTTTATTTCATCTAGCATTCATATTAGAAACCAATTAAAATCATACATATTGTCCCTTAAACGAGCCCTTGAGGCCTAAATTACGCATTAGAAACAAATAGGGACTAAGTAGAAGACTCAGAAATTTTTTTCATAAATTATTTAAAATTTTCAAAATTTCAAGGTCACATGGCCATGTCACCTAATCATGTGTCACACATGGTTGAGAAACACACTCATGTCTCTACCCGTGTGGACGAAAATATGCCATCATTAAACAAAATACCTATACATGCTGTAACAACTCATTTTTAGTCAAATCAAATTAGTGGTTTTGGAACCCAAATTCTAAAGTTGAAATAATTATTTTATTATTATTTTAATGTTTACACTATGATAGTATAATTATGTGAAAATTTCGTGAAGAAATTTTATCTTTTGAGTGTTTAATTTGATAAAAATGACTAAACCGCGTAAAGTGTAAAACTTGAGTTCTATTAGCTAAAGGTGTCTAATAGCGATAGAACCTCAAGGTAGAGGCCCTTGTGCTATAATTAGGCCATTAAAGTGATAGAGGATGATAATGGCTTGGTAATTTTGAAATTTGTGATCATTTTTAAGGTTAATTTTGGTATTTGGTAATTAAAGTTAAATTAAATAAAACAAATGAAGATTTTTGGTTCATTCATCTTCTCCAAGCCGAAATTAGGGCATAGAAAAGCCATGAGAGTAGCTTGAAGCATTCAGCCAAGTTTATTTTATGCATGTAAGTGATTTTGACTCAGTTTTTGTGATCGTTGCAACTAGGTCTAGCTAGCCCAGGGACTATTTTGCAAAACTGTTGAAAGCATAAAGTTTTACCATTGATGAATACATGTGTATTTTGATGTTTGATGATAGATTTTGAATGGTTGTTGTTACATATACAAGTTTTGTTAAGTGCTTTTTAGTGAAAATGCAAATTAGGGATTAAATTATGAAATGTGGAAACTTTGTAGTTAAAATTGAAATAAATGAAAAATATGGGTTACTAGGGACCTAATTGCAAATCGACAAGCATGGGTTTGGGTAGAATTGCATCAACTTGTTGTAACAGCCCAAACCCGGCCTGGATGTTATGACCAGATCTGGTGTGTCACATGAACCTATAACTAAGTTTACGACCCTTTTTACTAGTTGTGACTTAGGTGATATTTTTATTAAAATAGCAAGTTTGTGAAAAGTCATTTTGATAAGCCTTTAGATTATCCGTATCATGATCTTGATGAGTTTTGAAACCGTACTTAAGATTTTGGAAACCCGCGCAGCCTATAACTAGCAGTTTCGATAATATATGAATTAAACCATTATTAAAAACAAAACCAATAAAGAAATTTAAATAGCGGCCTTATTATAATTAAAACCCAAAAATAACATAATAGAATACTTAAAATGAAAAGAGAACTGAATTTGTAGATGCTGTGGCCACTCCGAATCCCTCACAGCTCCAAGCCCACTATGGTTGAGGGTTACCTGCAGGGATGAAATTAAGGGGTGAGTTTGATAACTCAGTGTGTAACATAATCTCAACCATAGGCCAAAACAGATCAAGCCTCAGATTCATATTTAATTGGGCCTTGGCCCATTACAGAAATCAGGTTAAGCCCATAGGCCCATAACAGATACAGATAAGATATAATATGCAAATAGAAAGCCCAACCCAGATCCATCCATAACACCCCCGTACCAGCCTTACACCATGTGGGGAGACTACTCGACCCACACAACCGCTACACACCACAGAAATTTGCAGCGAGGCTGCCAGATATTGTGACGAGGTTACCAGATACAGATATTGTGGCGAGGCCACCAGAACAGATATATGTGGCGAGGCCACCAGATTGTAGCGAGGCTGCCAGAACGCTTCCTCCATCATAAAAGCCCATACCCCATGCAACAGATATAAACATACTATAGCATGCAACATATAGCATCTCATGCATCAGATATATATTCATATTAAGTGATAACTCATGCAGATACATAATATTATACATTCTGTACAGAGTTGGCCCTAAGGGTATAATGGTCTTTTTACACCTAGGGGTATTTTGGTAATTTTCCATATTTAAGGGTATTTTAGCCCTTTTCCATATTTTCAGTGATTTTATGCATGTTCAATTAATTATTAGTCCACAGATATCCACAGAAGTCCATTTAAGCTTAATTTCCAGTTTCGCCCTTTTTAGCCTAAAACCCCTAATGGGCCCTACTGTGTCCACTAATGTCTTAAACTCGATAAGTCCAAATTTTTAGGTTCAGATTACCAATTTAACCATATTATTATTAACCACGTCACCAGAAAGCCTTTAACAGTCATTTTACCGATTTGGGCTCGGAAGCCCATTAGGCCCATCTTTGGCCCATCGAAGCCCATCTTACCGAAATGCTCAAAATTGCACCTTCTGCAATTTCGCCATCGTCAACTCCTAGTTTGACCATAATAGAGTATTCGGCTACTCTTAGATCCTTCCAAGATCGATTTTCGGTCACTTTTGATCGGTCACTTTAGAACAGTTTTCGGTCATTACAGCCTTTGCCGTCCTAGTCTATGAGGGAGATGCGTTACACACCTGTTAGCTGTCGAAGTGTTGAAGAACCCACGTACAAATAGCCTACAATTGAACACTAAAGTGTTAGCCTAACAATTGACAACCAATAAGCCATAATCCCCTTACCATAATCGGCTAACCTGGCTTAAGTCCCTAAAAGCCTTTACCTTTTTGTCGAAAAATAAGCTAGATCCAACTATCCAACTGAGTTGATCTCCAAGGCCCCTTGCTGCACGTCCCATGTCCACACTAGCGCATACGAAACCAAAGAGAAAAGCTGAAAGGCCCTTAGCCTAGAAACGTTAGCCTCCCCTAAAGGGGTTTCGGCTCATAACCTAAACACATGAAAACTAACGAGACAAGGTCACGAAGTACTTACCAATCTAAGTCCCCAAACCACAACAGTTCCACTTGCAACAACGAGAAAGGAAGAGTGTTGAAGGGTTTCAGTTTTAAAAGAGAAAAATAGGGTCTTAAGCACAAGAGGGTTCGGCTAACAAGTTGGAGAGGACTTTGATGAAGGAAAGAAGAAGTAGAAGAAGAAGAGGAGTGTGGGTAGAACCAATTCGGTCAATGGGAGAGTCTAGCAATGATGGTTCGGCTTGAAGAAATAAATGGAGAGGAGAAAATGTTTAAAGAGAAGAATAGGAGAAGAGGTATTTAATCAAAATGGGTTCGGCAATGGGGTATAACAGGGTTCGGCAACTAGAGCAAAAAAGAAGGAAAAAGAAGCATTTGGAAGACCTAATTGCTAAGTAAAAATCGGAAAAAGAACCACAAAAAGAGCCTAAAGAAATCGGCACCAAAAGAGACCCTAATGCTGATTGTGCCTTACCTATGTTGCTTGCCGAATTTGCACCATAGAGAGTCCCTTGGCCGGCCACTTTCATTCAAATTCAAAAGTCCTTAATTTGCTCCTTGATTCACTCCTATGACCGATTCAAATTTCACCCCAAGCAAAGTTCAACTCTGCTTCAAACTCTTACCTGTTCAAACACAAAAATTAAACACCACACATGCTCACTCTGGGACTTGAACCTTGGACCTCCAAGCTCACTTAGGCGCCACTTTTATAGCTCCTAAGTGGCGTCATATTGCCACTCCACCACTGGCCAGCTTATGCCTCATTTCACACATATTTTCTTATCACACCTACTTCCAAGAGACCCCTATCTCCTAAGTCAAAAATACAAAATTTTGCCGAGTTTCTAACCAACACCTGGGCCTTCCATAGCCCATTAACACTCCCCAAACATGCATTACACACCCAGATACCAAAGGGCAAACATTTTATCAGATGAACAACAATCTAAGAGAAACCCAAAAATTAGGGCATTACACTTGTAATTTGGTGAAATGAGGACTAAATTATAAAAATGTGAAATATTAGGGGCAAAAGTGTAAAGTTGCCTTAATATGTATTTTGGACTAAATTGAAAAGAGTGATGATTAAATAAGTTAATTTTGATTGCATGTAGATCAAGAAAAGCGAAATACAAATTTAGATCGGGGAAAGAACAAGGTTTCGGACTAATTGATCAAATTTATCGTTTTGCATCCGAAGTAAGTTCGTATGTTAAGGAGCTTTGATATAATTGTATTTTATATGCTTTATATCGTATAATATGTAACAGCTTTTACTTGTGTCTGACGTTGGGACAGGGTTCAAGCCGTTACTGGCCTTAAACACACGTAAACATACCACACTGAGTCATAAAATTTGCGTCAAATTTAAAACTTTTCGTACAAACACGTAGTGTCCCTATTATGGGCTTACGAGGCCCAAAACATGCTTTAGAAACATTTTGGGACTAAACCGAGAACTTTAGAAAGTTTTATAAAAACTTAGAAAATTTTCACGTCTAGAGAGTCACATGCCCGTATGGGTAGGCCGTGTGGTCACACACGCCCATGTGGCTTGGGACACGCCCGTGTCCTCAACCCGTGTAACTCTCTGTTTATGAAGTTATCAACAATTGAGGGTCATACGGCCAAGTCACATGCCTGTGTGCTAGGCCGTGTGGCAAATTTATTTTTTGCATTTAAAGTGCAGACTTTACACGGCCTGGGCACACGCCCATGTCCTGAGGCTGTGTCCTTCACACGATCGAGACACACGACCATGTCTCTGCCCTTGTGTTTACTACTGAGCATTCTATTTTGCCTAATTAGGGTGCAGGGGACACAAGGCCTATCAACACGCCCTTGGGGCTAACCATGTGTCACATACGGCCTAGACACACGCCTGTGTGCCTACCCATGTGGACAAAATATAGGCTATTTTCCAAGCCATTTGCCACCTTGAAATACCATAGCACATATGCCCATTCACTAGCACTTATCATAACACAATTAAGTAGCCAAACTTTCACAATCAAGGCATCCACTCATTATTCACAAACCACAATCACCATGCATGAACATTACACAATTATCAACTCATTCATGCATTCAACCACATTCATGAAAAACATCTTTAATTGATTATACCAATAACCCACCTTTGCCAATTTCAAATGGCCATATACAAAATGGACTTTCAACTAACTTAGGCCAACATTTTTGGCCAAATCAAATATGACACATAATAAAATGACCAAGTCCCTATACAAGCCATACTTACAAAAAGATCAGAAATATTAAATACCCAAAATAACAATTTGATAGTGTGATGCGAGCCTTCGATAAGTCCCAATCCTGAGCTAGCTTGGCAACACTGTAAAAGAAAGGAAAAGAAACGAGGGATAAGCTATATAGCTTAGTAAGTTTATATGCAAATAAATAGCATCTAAACCATTCAAATTCACATAAGGAGAGTTGTGCATTTACCCTTGAGCTCATATATGTTAAGCTTACTCAAGCACAACTTACCATGTTAGCACCACTTATACCATTCATACTTACAAATTTCTCGTTCACACTTGTACCACATCATCATACAAACACACACACATTTCCATATCTTTTATTACTCCTGTTGAACACATCGAAATACTAATGAATACTCAGAAAACTTGCACAATAGTTCCACATATATGTAGCCAAAGCTACCACTTATCACATTTCACATATCTGCTCGTTCTCGAGCTAGTCATGGGTCTGCTCATACAAGCTGACGGTCGGGACGTAGCTACTCAGTGCTGCTCACACAAGCTGGTAGGTATCTGCAACACATGCAGGATTACCTAGCCACTAGTAGTCGTACAAGACTAGCACCTGAACGTTACATAATCACATAATCACACTTAAGGTCCTAGTGACATGTCACTTGTTTCCTATTTTATTCCTAAGGTTCAACCGGGATATCACTTTCACACTTATTGCTTATCGAAACTTTGTCGATTATGTCACTAATCATCATTCACACATTTTATACAACATTAGAACATCAAAAAATAACAAAATGATATGTTATATAATACAAACTTACCTTAGTACAAAAATGACAAATTTTACGATTTAGTCCACGACCTTTTCTTTCCCCCGATCAAGGTCGATTCCACGTCTTTCTTGATCTATAATAACACATTTAGCTCTTTTACTACTCACATTATTCAATTTGACCCAAAAATATGTTAAGGCAAATTTACATTTTTGCCCCTAACTTTTCACTTATTTACACTTTAGTCCCTAGGCTCGTAAAATGAAATGTATTCCTTTTTCTCAAAACCCAAGCCTAGCTGAACCTATCTTATGCTTATAACAGCCCACATTTTCTTTCAATTTAGATTTTTACTACCTATTTTACAACTTTTACAAATAGGTCCTTATGGACGTTTTCACTGAAAATCACTTAGCAAAAGTCGTTTATTGCATAACTAACATTAGACATCAAAATACATGATGTCATACATGGGTATATTTTTAAACATAAACCCTTGTTCAAATTAATGGTAGAAATAGGTAAATTGGGTGATAACGACTTTAAAAACGTAAAGAGCATTAAAAACGGGGCTTGGATACACTTACTATCAAGCTTGGAAGTTGACGAAACCCTTGCTATGGCTCCCTTGTGATTTTCAGCCAATGTAGGAGAAGATGGACATAATTTTTGACTTATTTTCCCTTTTTATTTTTTTATTAACCAAATGACCAAAATGCCCTTCACTTAAAACTTTGATGTTTTGTCCCTTCCATGTCCATTTTTCTCCAAAATAAACTATACCACATAAGGACTTCTAATTTAAGAACTCATCATAATCAAATCCCTTTAGCAATTAAAACACACATTTTGTAACTTTTCAATTTGGTCCTAAAAATCAAATTGGACACTTTATCACTAAAATTTCTTAACCAAATTCTCACACATGCATTCAATCATATAATAAACCTCAAAAATTTATCGTAATAAATCTTTCTGCTTTAGATTCGTGGTTTCGAAACCACTGTTCTATTTAGGCTCTAATTCGGGCTGTTACATACTTTGTGAATACAACCTTGCAGATATGTTCGACGATGATTCAAGTATGTAGAAATCCTGTTTGAACCCTAAGAATAGATAGGATACGAATGTCATGGCACTAGGGATTACCTTGATTATGTGATTAGGATGCTGGTCCCGTACGTCTTACCGGTGGCTGGGTTTCTGACATGTGTTGTGATACTTGATAGCTTGTGTGAGTAGCACCGTGTAGCTACGTCTTGATTGACAGCTTGTGTGAGTAGACCCTGTGATAGCTCGAGAGTGAACATTAAATGCGATATGAGATTGAGATAGCTTTGGCTATGTATGTGGCACTTAGGTGCGAGATTCATGAGTATCCGATAGTATTCTAAAGGGTTCAATGGGTATATTAGAGAAGTGAATGAATACGAGATTGTTATGAATTGGTACAGGTATGTACACGAGCTATATAAGCAATGAATCAAAGAGATTTGAGAATTTCATAACTATTCTTGTGAATAATAAGTAAAAGGTTTGTGATTTGGTATGATTTATGTTATGAATTGATATTTGTTGAAGTAATGTATATTTGGTATGTACTATATTATGCATAGGAGCTTACTAAGGTATAAAGCTTACTTTGTTTTATTTTTCCATGTTTTATAAATAAATCAAAGCTAGCTTGGATTCAGGGATCGTTAGAGACTTCATCACAGTACCAAGCTATCACTTTGGTATTTTTGAATCTTTGTAAATGGTTATCTAGTATGTACAGGATTATGGTCATTTTGATATATGGTTTGGTGATGAATTTAGTCATTTGAAATGGCTTGTAAATGTTAAATGTTTTGGTGTTATTTATAGCCATGAGACTTGGGTTAATTAGGTTGATTTGGTGATGTATATATATGTACATATGGCTAGTGTTATATATATGTTTGATGATGGACCTATGATGCTTGTGATAATAGGTATTGTGGATATCAAATGGTTGAATTTTTAAAGTTGGTATGCTAGTGGAATTAGGAAAATAATGGATATTAAAAAGAATTTATATTGATGATATGAAATAGTGAATTTTGTAAGAATTTTGAATCACATGTTGTGGTATTTGGGTACCTTGTTTTGGATGGTATGGAAATGGTATGAATCATTCTTGGTTGAGGGTAATTGAATGCCTAATTATGTCATGTTTTGGTGCCATTTGGTTTGGTGTAGGTATATGCAAATTTGAGTGGCAAGGTGGCTTGGTAAATAGCCTATTTTTTGTCCACACCGGCAGAGACACGGGTGTGTGTCTCAGCCGTGTGTGACACACAGTCAGGTGACATGGCCATGTGTCCCCTGTAGCATTTAATTAAAACAAGTTAGTGAGTTACACGGGCTAGTCACACGAGTGCGTTGTGACAGCCCTAATTTGGCCCTAATCGAAAAAGTGGTGTAAGAACCATGAAACCGAGTCAGAAAATTTTTAAAATATTAATTATTGTGTTTTTATTTTGTGAATTATCATGTGTGAAAAATTTGGTGCCTTAATTTGGTTATTTGGATGTTAATTTATTAATTAATGACTTGATTGCATAAAAGAAAAATTAGATGGCTACATTGTAAGTGTTGAATTGTGGTTGTTTCCTAATGTTGGAGGGTTTAAGAAGCAATTAAACCAAGAATAATTGTAATAGACACATTCGGCCTTTAGTAGTGGAAAGGAAACAAAATTAATAATGCTGATTTGGTAAAGTAATAATTAAGATTTTTGCATGTAATAGTAAAAATGAAAATAGTTGCCATTCTCTCTTGTTTTGCCGAAACTACCAAAATGAAAAGAAATAGAAAGCCTAGGAGCATTCGGCCATTGATGCAAACAAAAATAAGGTAAGGTTTCATGTGATTTCCTTTAAATTTTTGTGAAATTGAGTTGTTTATAAAGCTCATTCCATAACCCATGTATGAATGGTTGAGTTGTGGTAAAATATGTAATCGGTCATGGTAGAAAGCTATGAATTTCGAATTTAATGTTAGAAATTGATGAATGAGTGTTAGATAGACATTTTGATGTTAAAATCTATGAGTTTATGAGTTTGTAAGTTTAATTGTGAAACTTGTGCCTTGTGTGGCTTGAATGGCAAAAAGGAGTATTCGGCTATGGTGTTTATGCATAAAGAATTGGTGTTGGATGTTTAAATGGTATATAGTTAAAAATTTAGCTTGAAGTTTGATAAATTTTGTTAAGGGTGAATTTAAGGGCTATGTGCATTCGGTCATGGTATATATGTGTGAACTTAATGGTGTTTTAATGTGTTGAATTGGACAAATATGTAAGATGAGTTTTGAGTTTACTAAATTTGATATATGTATGTGAGTATAAGAAATGAATGATGTTCGGTTGAGTGGAGTAATTTGAGGCACCTTAAGTTAATTATTATAAGGCTATATTGGATGTTAAACTTATTTAAGTATATTATCGAATGTGTTCAATACCAATGCATGAGTTAGATAATTATAAATTGAGATAAAGGGAAATGATATTGCCATATATATGTCATTAAACAAGAGGTTTTCTTTGTTTTGATTAAAAATGCATTATTGTTTATAATGCATGAATATAAAAAATTTATATATATGTATTCGCCGAATAAGAATTTTTATGAGAAAGGGGTTCAATTCTATGATAATAGAAAAATCAAAGATGATCTATAATGTGTATAATTTTTATTATGATTTATGTAAGTGTTAGTCGAATGTGACTTAAACTATAGTGAGTAATGTTTGCTATGATAAATGGTAATTGCCGAATGTGACCTAAAAATAGTAAGTGGTATTTGTTGTGATATGAATGAAATTTACTGAAAGTGATTAATGATAAGTTAGATGACATTAAAAGTTAGTTAAATGTGGCTAAGAAGGCTTAATTGGTTTTCTTACTACATTCGGTCAAAAGTGTGAAAAATTAAGTTGTAACAAGTTAAACTTTGTTTAATTTAGCTCAAGAGCAAAGAGAGCCAATTTCGGATAGGGGAAAGGCGAAAATAGTTGAATAGTCGATCCGTATTTGTTCGACGACATTCGAGGTAAGTTCTTAAGTGTTTAAGCTTGATTATTTTGTATGCTTAAGAGTAAATGAACATAGCAAATATAATGCTAATTTTTATATAGTCAATGTGCCGAATGAGTATTGATTTAAGGCTATAAGCCGAATGTGATTAGTAGATCTAATTTGAAATGGATGAGATAATATGATGTGTTTAAAGATCAATTACGAGAGTGAACTATACTGTATGTGATATATTCGAAGGATGGGAACCTTTGTGAATATATATATATATTCGGCTATGTGTATATATAAATATATTTACAAGTGTGAAGTGCCGATTATGACGGTATGAGAAAATATGTGTTTTGGTTATCGTAATGTGATATTCGGGCCAAGGCCTAGCAAGCTTTACGCTGGTGAATATAATCGGGCTCTGAGCCTAGCAGGCATAATGCCGGTGAAGTGATATCGGACTTAAAAGTCTAGCAGGCTTATTGCCGGTGATGAAATCAAGTTATTACCTAGCAGGCAAATTGCCGGTGAACTATTAAAAGTGTGGGCTGTGAGGCTATGTGCTAATACGACATGTGGATTCATTCCATAAATTAAATTATTCAGGTATGTACAACCAATTTCTGTACATGAGAAATTAAATGAGTTAGGTGAATTATGTGAAGTGAACATATGAGAAATGGTTTTATGTTTATGTTCAATTATGAACATTTGGTCCTTGCGACATTATTCGTGAAAGTATATAATATATATATGTGAATTCGAATATGGAAGAATGTTGTAAATGTGGATATGGCATTGTATTGTAGTTCATTTCGGGTGAATTAGAGTTGGCATTGAAATATTATAATGTTCATGTCTACATGAATTCGAAACTAATTGAATGACATGTTATAAGTACATATATGTAACTATGTATATTCAGCCAGATAATGGTATGCTTTGATAATGTTATATGTGAATTTGAATATTTGTTTATTAAGTGCAAATTATTTTATGATGTGAGTACATATGTGAATAAGGTTCTCAAGTAAGTTAATTAATTAAATACTTAAGACTTACTAAGCTTAATTGCTTACTGTGAATATTCGTGTTCTTCTCTATTTTATAGACCTTGGTTGGAAAGCTACGAGCTTGGGGATTCAAGTTCAAAGTCATCCACACTATCGTCACTATTTTGGTACATTTAAAAGTCGATATTTTGAAAGATGGCATGTATAGGCTTAGCTCTCTTTTGAAACAAGATATATTTTGAATTTTTAAATATTCTAGCCATACGAAAATGGCTTGCTTAATTCCTAAATATGAATGTATGGTTTGATGAACTTATGTGGCTGATCATTTTGAAATTATTCACTGTTGTTTATTTGGTTGTGTTTATAAGTATTAACGAATGGATTCACAAGTCTAGGATGAACTATTATTCGGCTATGGTGCTAAGAATTACCAAATGAATAGTATTAATACTGCATGATATGCAATCGACATTTAGCATATTAGTTCAATCAGGGGTAAGTATATAGTATATTGATTAGGCTTTGTTATGTTTAGTTTAGAAATTTGGATTTTGATTAGATGTAATGCCCATTTAGAATAAGCATACATGTATTCGGCTAAGACCATGAGATGTTATAATCCATAAAGTGACTTTGGGTCATATTCGTAAATTTTATGCAACTTGATTTTTGATGCTTTTCTTTTAGTTAGTGGTCATTTCGAATTAGATGTTTTAGTATGATTAGGGAAGGCATGATTGAAAGATCAAAGAAATTATATTTTTATGCATGTTTGATAATGAGTGACTAGTTTGATCTGTCTTCTGCTCTGTAATGCCCCGTAACCCTAATCTAGCGACGGATACGGGTTAAGGGTATTATATTTTATTAGTGTCAGAGCTAGGTTTAGTCAATTCTAGGACTAACATAGCGTGTATGAGTCTAACTATACATGCTATAATGTGTTAATACGATAGTGTGATGACTTCTGACAGTTGAAATGTGTTTTTCATATAGTAAATGAATCCCGATCCTAATTGAGCTGTAGCAGATGATGTTGAGAGCGTAGCGCCTGCTCCCGTACAAGGGACAACGCCGAATGACTCTCAGCTGAATGTGAGTAATCAAGATGAGGAGGCAAAACAAGCCTTCTATGCTATGACGAGTCATTGGTTCACTCAATACATTCGAACTAATCCAGCTGTTCCATAACCCCCACCCCAAATAATCGGCTTCCGATACTTGTGGTACCTCTTATGACCGATCTGTTGAGATAGAGTAAGCCCCCGGTTAATAAAATTAGAAAATACGGGGCTGAAGAGTTTAGAGCTACTGTTAGCGATGACGCTGAGCGGGCCGAGTTTTGGCTTGATAATACTATCTGCGTGTTTGATGAATTATCCTATACCCCTGATGAGTGTTTGAAATGTGCTGTGTCTTTTTTACGTGATGCTGCCTATCATTGGTGGAATACCTTTGTTTTGGTTGTTCTGAGAGCAGGTTACTTGGGAATTCTTTCTAACAGAGTTCTGTAAAAAGTATATCAGCCAAAGATTCATCGATCAAAAACGTAAAGAGTTTCTTGAGCTTAAACAGGGGCGAATGACCGTTACAATATGAACGAGAATTTGTAAGGCTCAGCAGATATGCTCGTGAGTGTATCTCTTCCGAAACTATCATGTGTAAACGCTTCAAGGATGGGTTGAATGAAGATACCAAATTGCTAGTAGGCATTCTGGAAATTAAAGAGTTCGTAGTACTTGTTGAACAAGCTTGTAAAGCCGAAAAGCTCAGAATTGAGAAAAGAAAAGTTAAAGCTAGAGCTAGAGAGTTTCGTAAAAGATCTTCAGGAAAAACATCTCAATAGTCATCAAAGAAATTTGGAGATGACTCGGGCTGATCCAAGAATACTTCGAGTTTTTCCAGACGAGATCGCGATCAACCTCCTATGAGTACACGAGCTACCTCCGTTGCCAGTGTTGGCAATGACCGTCAGAATAGATCCGAGTGCAAGCATTGTGTTAAATGGCATTCGGGGAGCTGCAGACTGCATGATCACTCCTGTTTCAAGTGTGGGTCAGCTGATCATTTTATCCGGGACTGTCCGAAATTAATTGAGCAGAATACTGATCCGAGTGGGAGACCTAGTAACACTGCAGCACGAGCTAGACCACCTAGACATGCAGGTAATGCTAGTGGCAGTCAGAGAGGGACCAAAGATACTATTGTTCGATCTGAGGCTCGTGCACCTGCTAGAGCTTATGCCATACGTGCGCGCGAGGAGGCTTCTTCTCTAAATGTTATTACCGGTATCTTCACCCTTTTTGATACTGATGTTATTGCTTTGATTGACCCCAGTTCAACTCATTCCTATGTGTGTGAAAATTTGGCATCCAGTAAGACTCTACCTGTTAAGTCTACTGAATTTGTGATTTGAGTGTCAAACTCATTGGGCCGGTGTGTGTTAGTAAACAAAGTATGCAAGAATTGTCCTCTAATGATTTGAGATTTTTGCTTTCGGGCCAATTTGATGCTATTGCCGTTTGATGAGTTTGATATCATTCTCGGTATGGATTGGTTAACTGTGCATGATGCTGTAGTGAATTGCAAAAGAAAAGTAATTGACTTGCGATGTTCTAATGGTGAAATAATTCGAGTTGAGTCTACTGATGTGAACGGGTTACCAGCAGTGATATCTTCGATGTTGGCTCAGAAGTATGTGAAAAAGGGATGTGAAGCTTATCTGGCGTATGTTCTGGATAGTAAAGTATCAGAAAGAAAACTTGAAACTGTACCTGTGGTTTCTGAATATTCGGATGTATTCCCTGAGGAATTACCTAGTTTGCCACCTGTTCGAGAAGTAGAGTTCGATATAGATTTAGTACCCGGAACAACTCTGATTTTGATAACTCCTCGTATGGCATTGACCGAGTTAAAAGAATTGAAATCTCAGTTGCAAGAATTGATAGATAGAGGTTTCGCTCGACTGAGTTTCTCTCCCTGGGGTGCACCAGTGCTGTTTGTGAAAAAGAAAGATGGAATTATGAGAATGTGCATCGATTATTGTCAACTTAATAAAGTCATGATAAAGAATAAATATCTGTTGCTGTGAATTGATGATTTATTTGATCAGCTAAAGGGAGCTTCAGTATTTTCGAAAATAGACTTGAGATCGGGCTATTATTAGTTGCGAGTTAGAGACTCTGATGTGCCTAAAACTGCTTTTAGAACGAGGTACGGACACTACAAGTTCTTGGTGATGCCGTTTGGGCTCACTAATGCCCCTGTG
Organism: Gossypium stocksii; assembly: GCA_020496765.1. NCBI lineage: Eukaryota > Viridiplantae > Streptophyta > Magnoliopsida > Malvales > Malvaceae > Gossypium > Gossypium stocksii. The sequence continues at coordinate 116,083,936 of CM035632.1, read as the reverse complement.
GTTTTCATGGATTTAATGAACCAGATTTCCAGATAGTATTTGGATCAGTTTGTAGTCGTGTTTATAGATGACATTTTGACCTATTCACACGATGAAACTGAGCATGTCGAACATTTGAGGTTAGTGTTACAGATTTTGTGAGACAAACAGCTTTATGCAAAGTTTAGTAAATTGAATTCTGGTTGCGTGAAGTTAGCTTTTTGGGACATGTTGTATCCGCATCGGGTATCTGGGTTGATTCAGCTATACTTGATTGGAAACCTCCGAGGAATGCTTCGAAAGTTCGGAGCTTTTTGGGACTTGTCGGGTATTATAGACAATTCGTGAAAGGTTTCTCGATGATAGCAACACCGTTACCAAAGTTGCTTCAGAAAGATGTCAAATTTGAGTGGTCAGAAAAGTGTCAGAAAAGTGTCAGAAAAGTTTTGATCAGTTGAAAGCTCTTTTGACTGAAGCCCCAGTGTTAGTTCAGCCGGAATTCGGTAAAGAATTTGTGATCTATAGTGATGCCTCTTTGAACGGTTTGGTTATGTTTTGATGCAAGATGGTAGAGTTGTTGCTTATGCCTCGACACAGTTAAAACCTCACGAGTGAAACTATCCGATTCATGATCTCGAATTAGCTGCTATTATTTTCACTTTAAAAATTTGGCGTCACGACTTGTTCGGAGAGAAATGTCATGTTTATTCCCATCATAAAAGCCTCAAATACTTGATGACTCAGAAAGACTTGAATTTGAGACAACGACGGTGGCTAGAATTATTGAAAGATTACGAGCTCGTCATTGATTATCATCAGGGAAAAGCTAATGTGGTTGCTGATGCTTTAAGTCAAAAATCACTGTTTGCTCTTCGAGCAATGAATGTACAGCTGTCTATGTCCGCTGATGATGTGTTAATGGCAGAATTAAAAGCAAGACCAGTGTTGATGCAACAAATCCATGAAGCTCAGAAAGTTGATGTTGATTTGATTGCTAAACAGGCTCAATGTAATTCGAAAGAGGATTCAGAGTTTCGGATTGACGGCAATGATTGTTTGAGATTCAAAAATTGGTTGTGTGTTCCTAGAAATTCAGAGCTTATTCTGATGATTTTGAATGAAGCTTATAGCAACCGAATGTCAGTTCATCCTGGTAGCACGAAAATGTACAACAATCTGAAACGTCAATATTAGTGGCATGGTATGAAACGAGACATTTTTTACTTTGTTTCGAAATGTTTGATATGTCAACAAGTGAAAATGGAACATCAAGTGCCTTTGGGATTGCTTCAGCCTATTATGATACCTGAGTGGAAATGGGATCGTGTCACGATGGATTTTGTATCCGGGTTACCATTGTCACCGAGCAAGAAAGATGCGATCTGGGTTGTTGTTGATAGATTAACAAAGCCGGCTCATTTTATTCTCGTTTGTACAGATTATTCACATGATAAGTTAGCTGAATTGTACAGTTCTCAGATTGTGAGATTGCACAAGGTACCTACTTCTATTGGTTCTGATAGGGACCCCCGATTTACATCGCGATTTTGGAGGAAATTGTAAGATGCGTTGGGTACCAAGTTGCATTTTAGCACCGCATTTCATCCCCATACAGATGGTCAATCTGAGCGAGTTATTCAGACACTCGAGGATATGTTGAGATGTTACATTCTTGAGTTTAGTGGCTTGTGGGAACGATACCTGCCTTTGATTGAATTTGCATACAATAATAGTTTTCAATCGAGTATCAAGATGGCACCCTACGAGGCTTTGTACAGTCGTAAATGTCGTACGCTGTTGTTTTGGACCGAGCTTAGTGAAAATAAGATTTACGGGGTTGATTTAATTAAAGAAGCCGAACAGAAAGTAAAATTGATTCGTGAAAGTATGAAAGCAGCAACGGATCGTCAGAAATCGTACGCAGACTTGAAACGTAAAGAAATAGAGTATCAGATTGGAGATAAAGTGTTTTTAAAAGTTTCACCGTGGAAAAAGGTGCTCAGATTTAGCCGTAAAGGCAAATTGAGCCCGAGATTTATCGGACCATATGAAATTTCTGAACGAATTGGACCGATTGCGTACAGATTAAATTTGCCACCCAAACTCGAAAAGATTTACAATGTTTTCAATGTTTTGATGCATAGACGGTATAGATCCGATCCTTCACATGTGATTTGTCCGTCAGAGATTGAAATTCAGTCCAATTTGAGTTATGAGGAAGAACCAGTTTGAATTTTGGATCACGAAATAAAAGAACTGCAGAATAAGAAAATATCGTAAGTAAAAGTATTGTGGCTCAAACACGGGGCTGAAAAAGCAACTTGGGAACTTGAGGACTCAATGAAAGAACGTTATCCTAACCTATTCACCGGTAAGATTTTCGGGGACGAAAATCCCTGAGGGGGGAGAGTTGTGACAGCCCTAATTTGGCCCTAATCAGAAAAGTGGTTTCGGAACCACGAAACCGAGTAAAAAATTTTTAAAATATTAATTATTGTGTTTTTATTTTGTGAATTATCATGTGTGAAAAATTTGGTGCCTTAATTTGGTTATTTGGATGTTAAATTATTAATTAAGGATTTGATTACATAAAAGAAAAATTAGATGGTTACATTGTAATGCCGAATTGTGGTTGTTCCCTAATGTTGGAGGGTTTAAGAAGCAATTAAACCAAGAATAATTGTAATGGACACATTCGGCCATTAGTAGTGGAAAGGAAATAAAATTAATAAGGCTAATTTGGTAAAGTAATAATTAAGATTTTTACATGTAGTAGTAAAAATGAAAATAGTTGCCATTCTCTCTTGTTTTGCTGAAACCACTAAAAGAAAAAGAAATAGAAAGCCTAGGAGCATTCGGCCATTGATGCAAACAAAAATAAGGTAAGGTTTCATGTGATTTCTTTTAAATTTTTGTGAAATTGAGTTGTTTATAAAGCTCATGCCATAACCCATGTATGAATGGTTGAGTTGTGGCAAAATGTGTTATTGGTTATGGTAGAAAGCTATGAATTTCGAATTTGATGTTAGAAATTGATGAATGGGTGTTAGATAGACATTTTGATGTTAAAATCTATGAGTTTATGAGTTTGTAAGTTTAATTGTGAAACTTGTGCCTTGTTTGGCTTGAATGGCCAAAAGGAGTATTCGGCTATGGTGTTTATGCATAAAGAATTGGTGTTGGATGTTTAAATGGTATATAGTTAAAAATTTAGCTTGAAGTTTGATAAATTTTGTTAAGGGTGAATTTAAGGGCTATGTGCATTCGGTCATGGTATATATGTGTGAACTTAATGGTGTTTTAATGTGTTGAATTGGAAAAATATGTAAGATGAGTTTTGAGTTTCCTAAATTTGATATATGTATGTGATTATAAGAAACGAATGATGTTCGGTTGAGTGGAGTAATTTGAGGAACCTTAAGCTAATTATTATAAGGCCATGTTGGATGTTAAACTTGTTTAAGCATATTACCGAATGTGTTCAATACCAATGCATGAGTTAGATAATTATAAATTAAGATAAAGGGAAATGATATTGCCGTATATATGTCATTAAACAAGAGGTTTTCTTTGTTTTGATTAAAATTGCCTTATTGTTTATAATGCATGAATATAAAAAATTTATATGTATGTATTCACCAAATAAGAATTTTTATGAGAAAGGGGTTCAATTCTATGATAATAGAAAGATCCAAGATGATCTATAATGTGTATAATTTTTATTATGATTTATGTAAATGTTAGTCGAATGTGACTTAAACTATAGTGAGTAATGTTTGCTATGATTAAATGGTAATTGCCGAATGTGACCTAAAAATAGTAAGTGGTATTTGTTGTGATATGAATGAAATTTACCGAAAGTGATTAATGATCAGTTAGATGATATTAAAAGTTAGTTAAATGTGGCTAACAAGGCCTAATTGGTTTTCTTGCTACATTCGGTCAAAAGCATGAACAATTAAGTTGTAACAAGTTAAAATTTGTTTAATTTAGCTCAAGAGCAAAGAGAGCCAATTTCGGATAGGGGAAAGGCGAAAATAGTTGAATAGTCGATCTGTATTTGTTCGACGACATTCGAGGTAAGTTCTTAAGTGTTTAAGCTTGATTATTTTGTATGCTTAAGAGTTAAATGAACATAGCAAATATAATGCTAATTTTTATATAGTCAATATGCCGAAAGAGTATTGATTTAAGGCTATAAGCCGAATGTGATTAGTAGATCTAATTTGAAATGGATGAGATAATATGATGTGTTTAAAGATCAATTACGAGAGTGAACTATACTGTATGTCATATATTCGAAGGATGGGAACCTTTGTGTGTATATATATATATATTCGGCTATGTGTATATATAAATATATTTACAAGTGTGAAGTGCCGATTATGACAGTATGAGAAAATATTTGTTTTGGTTATCGTAATGTGATATTCGGGCCAAGGCCTAGCAAGCTTTATGCTGGTGAATATAATCGGGCTCTGAGCCTAGCAGGCGTAATGCCGATGAAGTGATATCAGACTTAAAAGTCTAGCAGGCTTATTGCCGGTGATGAAATCAGGTTATTACCTAGCAGGCAAATTGCCGGTGAACTATTAAAAGTGTGGGCTATGAGGCTATATGCTAATACGATATGTGGATTCGTTCCATAAATTAAATTATTCAGGTATGTACAACCAATTTATGTACATGAGAAATTAAATGAGTTAGATGAATTATGTGAAGTGAACATATGAGAAATGGTTTTATGTTTATGTTCAATTATGAACATTTGGTCCTTGTGACATTATTTGTGAAAGTATATAATATATATATGTGAATTCGAATATGGAAGAATGTTGTAAATATGGATATGGCATTGTATTGTAGTTCATTTCGGGTGAATTAGAGTTGGCATTGAAATATTATAATGTTCATGTATACATGAATTCGAAGCTAATGGAATGACATGTTATAAGTACATATATGTAACTATGTATATTCGGCCAGATAATGGTATGCTTTGATAATGTTATATGTGAATTTGGATATTTGTTTATTAAGTGCAAATTATTTTATGATGTGAGTACATATGTGAGTAAGGTTCTCAAGTGAGTTAATTGATTAAATACTTAAGACTTACTAAGCTTAATTGCTTACTGTGAATATTCGTGTTCTTCTCTATTTTAATGATCTTGGTTGGAAAGCTACGAACTCGGGGATTCAAGTTTGAAGTCATCCACACTATCGTCACTATTTTGGTACATTTAAAAGTCCATATTTTGAAAGATGACATGTATAGGCTTAGCTCTCTTTTGAAACAAGATATATTTTGAATTTGTAAATATTCTAGCTATACGAAAATGGCTTGCTTAATTCCTAAATATGAATGTATGGTTTGATGAACTTATGTGGCTGATCATTTTGAAATTATTCGATGTTGTTAATTTGGTTGTGGTTATAAGTATTAACGAATGGATTGACAAGTCTAGGATGAACTATTATTCGGCTATGGTGCTAAGAATTACCAAATGAATAGTATTAATACTACATGATATGCAATCGGCATTTACCATATTAGTTCAATCAGGGGTAAGTATATAGTATATTGATTAGGCTTTGTTATGTTTAGTTTAGAAATTTGGATTTTGATTTGATGTAATGCCCATTTAGAATATGCATGCATGTATTCGACTAAGACCATGAGATGTTATAATCTGTAAAGTGACTTTGGGTCATATTCGTAAATTTTATGCAACTTGATTTTTGATGCTTTTCTTTTAGTTAGTGGTCATTTTGAATTAGATGTTTTAGTATGATTAGGGAAGGCATGATTGAAAGATCAAAGAAATTATATTTTTGTGCATGTTTGATAATGAGTGACTTGTCTGATCTGTCTTCTGATCTGTAATGCCTCGTAACCCTAATCTGGCGACGGATATGGGTTAAGGGTGTTACATGTGTGGTTGGCCATGTGACCCAAGTCAAAGAGTTAGATGGGGTATGACTCATTCTGGGACACGATCATGTGATCCCATTTCGAATGTACACGCAGCCTATGACATGGGCGTGTCTTGTGGCTGTGTGAGACATACAGCCTGGCTACACGGGTGTATGTCTCCTATTTGTGAAATTTTCCTAAGTTTTTCTTAAAAGTTTCTTGAGTTATCAGTTTAGTCCCAAATCACTTCTAAAGCATGATTTGGACCTATACGATTAAATAAGCCGTTGGTTGATAAGATCCTAAAATATGGGCTGATGAATTCAAAGCTACTGTTGATGATGATCTTGAGAGGGCTGAGTTCTGGCTTGAAAATACAATTAGAGTATTTGATGAACTATCTTGTATGCTAGAGGAATGTGTAAAGTATGTGGTATCACTTCTGAGAGATGCCGCATTCAATGGTGGAATACTTTAATATTCATGGTACCGAAAGAAAAGGTCACCTGGGAATTCTTTCAAGCTGAGTTCAGAAAGAAATACATCAGCTAGAGGTTTATTGATAAAAAATGCAAAGAGTTTTTAGAATTGAAATAGGGCCATAGGTCTATGACAAATTATGAGCAAGAGTTTGTGAGACTTAGTAAATATGCCCGAGAATGTGTTTCCACTGAGCCATTATGTGTAAAAGATTTGAAGACGGGTTAAACAAAGACATTAGACTGTTAGTCAGGATTCTAGAATTGAAAGAACTTGTGGTACTAGTTGACAAAGCTTGTAAAGCCGAAGAACTTGACAAAGAACATAGAAAAGCTAATTCTGAAGCTAGAGATTTGAGAAAGGGATCGATGAGTAAACCCTATCACTCTTTGTCAAAGAAATCACGAGATTCATATAATCATTCAACTGCTTCAGTGGGATATTCCAATAGAGATCGTGGGAAGCAACACTCGAGTTCTAAAGCTCAAGCCACATCAATAGCGAGCGTTAGTAGTGTTAGGTCCAGTAGACCTAAATGTCAACAATACGAAAGGCGACATCCCGGTGAATGTAGAATGAATGATTGGGCTTGTTTTAAATGTGGTTCATTAGATCATTTTATTAGAGATTGTCCCGAGTTAGCTGAGAAAGATGAGTTTCAGAATGCAAAGCCAAGTAACACTTCTGCTAGAGGAAGACCACCTAGAAATACGAAAAATGTGACTACTAGCAAAGGAGCGACAAAAGACTTTGTTGTGAGATCCGAAGCTAGAGCACATGCTAAAGCTTATGATATTCGTGCACATGAAGATGCGTCATCACCAGATCTTATAATCGATACATTTTCTTTATATGACACTAGTGTGATTGCTCTGATTGATCCTGGATCAACTCATTCATATATTTGTATGAATTTATTGTCTAGTAAGATTTTCCTATTAAGTCTTCTGAATTTTTGATTAATGTATTGAACCTCTTAGGCAAGTATGTCATGGTTGATAAAGTTTGCAAGAATTGTCCTTTAATGACTCCGGGTTACTGTTTTCCAGCTAATTTGATGCTATTATCATTTGATGAATTCGATATAATTCTAGGTATGGATTAGTTGACACTATATGATGTAGTTGTGAATTGTAGACGAAAGATTATTGAATTGAAATGTCAGAATAATAAGATTCTTCAAATTGAATTAGATGAGTTTAGTGGATTGCCTATTGTGATTTCATCGATGTCAGCTCAGAGAAATGTGAGAAAGGGTTGTGGTGCTTACCTAGCATATGTTTTGGATACCAAAGTAACTGAATCTAAGATTGAATCAGTACTAGTGGTGTGTGACTATCCAGATGTGTTTCCAGAAGAGTTACCTGGGTTGTCACCAATTCGAGAGGTTGAATTTGCTATTGAGTTAGTACTGAGAACTTCACCGATATCTATAGCTCCATATAGAGTGGCTCCGACAGAGTTGAAAGAGTTGAAAGCTCAGTTGCAAGAATTAACAGATAGAGGAATTATACGACCTAGTTTTTTACCTAGGGTGCACTAGTGTTGTTTGTAAATAAGAAAGATGGATCAATGAGAATGTGTATTGATTACCGACAACTCAACAAGGTTACGATAAAGAACAAGTATCCTCTACTGCAAATTGATGATTTATTTGATCAGTTAAAGGAAGCAACAATGTTTTTGAAGATTGATTTGAGATTGGGTTATTATCAGTTGCGACTTAAAGATTCATATGTGCCAAAAACTGCATTCAAAACAAGGTATGGACATTATGAATTCCTTGTTATGCCATTCGAATTAACTAATGCTCCTCCAGTCTTTATGGATTTGATGAACAGAATCTTTAAACCGTATTTAGACAAATTTGTTGTTGTATTCATTGATGACATTCTGATCTATTCACGAGATGAGTCTGAGCATGCCGAGCATTTGAGAATTGTGCTACAAACCTTGAGAGATAAGCAATTGTATGCTAAATTTAGTAAATGTGAGTTTTGGCTCTAAGAGGTTGGATTTTTGGGACATATTGTTTCAGCGGATGGTATCTGAGTTGATCTGAGGAAAATTTCAATAATTATTGATTGGAAACCACTTAGAAATGTGTCTGAAGTTAGAAGCTTTCTAGGATTAGCTGGTTACTGTTGATGTTTTGTAAAAGGATTCTCGATGATTGCTACACCGATGACTCGTTTGCTACAGAAAGATGTGAAATTTTAATGGTCTGAGAAATGTCAATAGAGTTTTGATCAATTGAAAGCATTGTTAAGTGAGGCACCAATTTTAGTTCAACCTGAGTCGGGTAAAGAATTTGTTATTTTCAGCAATGCATTATTGAATGGTTTGGGATGCATTTTGATGCAAGAGGGCAAAGTGATAACGTATTCTTCCATGCAGTTAAAGTCGCATGAAAAGAATTATCTGACACATGATTTAGAATTGAGCGCCATTGTGTTTGTATTGAAAATTTGGTGACATCATTTATACGGTGAAAAGTCTCACATCTTTACAGATCACAAGAGCTTGAAGTGTATAATGACTCAGAAGGACTTGAATTTGCGACAACGAATATGGCTTGAGTTGTTGAAAGACTATGAGATAATAATCGATTATCATCTGGGGAAAGTGAATGTAGTCGCGAATGCTTTGAATAGAAAATCATTATTTTCTTTGCGACCGATGAATACATGATGACGATGTTTGATGACAAATTGATTTTGGCTAAATTAAAATCTAAACCATTTTTTCTTCAGCAAATTTATGAAGCTCAAAAGTGTGATATCGAGTTACAAGCTAAAAAAGTACAGTGTGAGTTGACAAGTGATTTAGAATTCGAGTCAGATCCGATGATTGTCTTATGTTCTGAGATAGAATTTGTGTACCGAGAGAACCAGAGCTTATTCAAAAAATTCTGAACGAAGTACACAATGGATGTTTATCTATTCATCCGGGAAGTACTAAAATGTATAATGATTTGAAACAGTTGTATTGGTGGTCAGGTATGAAATGAGACATTTCAGAGTTTGTATCAAGATACTTAGTTTATAACAAGTCAAAGCTGAACATCAAGTGCCTTCGGGATTATTACAACCAATGATGATACCAGAGTGGAAATGGGATAGAATTACAATGGATTTCGTATCTGGTTTGCCCTTATCTCCGAAAAAGAAAGATACTATCTGAGTTGTTGTTGATAGACTAACGAAATCAGCACATTTCATTCTTGTATGTACAGACTATTCATTTCATAGGTTGGGTAAATTATACATCTTTGAGGTTGTGTAACACCCCAAACTCGGCCTAGATGCTATGGCTGATTTTGGCAGTGTCACAAGATAGGGTGTTTGAAAACTAAGTTGACATGATAAAACCATTTTCGTGTAATCATTTTTCTTTATCTCTTATTAACCTCAAAAACACTTGTCCATTATTCTATTAAGTTTAGACTCATTTGTATCATGGAAGCTTTTGAGAAACCGTTGAATTTAAAAGAAAATCATTCAGGTTTAAGAAAACTTTATTTATTTTATTGTTTTTAGGAAAACCGTTGTGTTTGAGTAAACCATCCATTTAGTTGAGTTTTCACAGTTAAAAAAATCCATAAAACAAATAATAACCCAAAATTAAGAAAATAGTCCAAAAAGTCCCCAAGACTACACAAACATACCCCCAGAAACAATTAAGCAAAAATAACATTAAATCATACTGAAATAAAAGCAATCTCTAACAAACGTATGGTCACTGCTGAGTCCCCCGCCGCACCGATTCGTCTAAGTCTGAGGATTACCTATACAGGCAAGACAAAAAGGTGAGTTTACATAAACTTAGTGTGCAATCCCCACAGAAAACAACCAAGCAGTAAGTCACAGTAAACAGTCAAGCACAATCTAGGCCTAAGCCCATTTCAGTATCGATAGTAGTTTGGGCCTTAGCCCATTTCAGTACAGTAACAGATATGCATTAGGGCCTTAGCCCATCACAAAAACAGTCATGTATGCAGTGATTAGAAAATAGAATCTTACCCACTAGCCTTTAATACACCATCTCTGTCCATCCCTACACTTACTGTGGGGTTTAAAACACCCACCCATCCCTACACTTACAAGCTGTACCAAATGCGGCACATATCAGTATAATGCAGTTGAGCTGCCAGTCAATAGGCTTAAAGCCTTTCAGTACACTTCCTCCAATGTCATCATCCCAACCCCATACAATGCAACACACAATAAATGGTATGCTATTTTCATGATTATCAATACATACATTCAGGTCAGTATACATGCATAATAATAACATGCTTAGTACATAAATCACACAATCAATTCCATACATTTAGGGGTCTAAGTAGTGCATACCACCCTTAGAATAGGTCCATAGCCGACTTGGGTGACCCATGCAACCTTAGAATTCAATTAAGTAAAAACGACCTCAGACGCCCATGTGGCCATACAGCCCAAATTGACCTTGGCCGTGTGGATCACATGGCCTGGCCCAAAATCCCACACACCCATGTGGACTACCCGTGTGGACTCACACGCTCATGTGGCCCGCACGGCCTAAAACAGTCTAGCCCGTGTCTCACACACAGCCTACCTGGCCATCACACGACCATGTCCTTCACGCACTACCTGGCCTCGTCAGTTACATGCCCGTGTTAGGGCACACAGCCTACTACACGCCCATGTGGCATCGACAGTGAGGATTTTGGCTTTTGCCGGAACATTATTTTCTATGTAGTTGGGTACACACCTGGTATCGATTCGCTGCAAAAACACTCCCGAGCACTCCAAAGCCTCAAATTGACAATTTCAAAACCCAATTTTAGTAACATAAGCAAGACTTGAACAGAATTGTAACGAGACGTTCATCCATTAACTATTAAAACCCTAACCTTTAATCGAAACGAGCAATCCTCACTCTTAGCACGTCAATCAAGAATGATTTACAGTCCCTTGATTGATTCCTAAATATAATGCCCCAAAAATCCTAAACTTCTTTTTATGTGGTTTTTATGTGAATATGTGCTTAGTAGTTTTAGGAAAATATTATTTAGGTGTTAGAAGGCCCATAGTAGAGTTTGGGTACAATCTTAAAAAAGGAGAATATTAAATTTATTTTGGAGTTTAATTTTAAGCTTCTAGAAGATTGGTAGTGGCGTGAAGCTGGACTCTCAGAGAGGTGATCAGGAGAGAAAATTTAGGAAAAAGATTAAGGAGTTATCAAGGAGAAAAATGAGGAGATGAGAAGGGGGAAGTGAGGAGCTGAATTGGGAATTGAGGCTATAGGCTATAAATATGTGCCGAATTTGGGATCGTAGGCTAATGCCAAATTTCTCATCTTTTCCTCAAGTGCCAATTTGTATTTTTTTTTCTTTCTTCTTCTCTTCTTTCTTCTTTTTCTTGCTGAATTCTTCCTCTCCTTTTTTTCATCCATAGCCGAATCTTTCCCTTGCCAATTAAGCCATCTATTGTTTTGCCGAAACCCTTAGTGATCCCATCATTCTTTTCTCTTTTAAAAGCCGAAGAACCATACCCTTTACCGATTTCTCTTATTCTCCATTACAATCTAATTTGCTACCTTCAATCAAGGGGGTTAGGAGCCGATTGCATATTAGTGGATATTTAGGTCGCAAGATTCAAGGTGAGTTTCGGTAAGTGTCTCATTCACAATTTTGATTTTTTAAAGGGGTGGCTAAATATATATGTGTAGCTTATAAGAGTGACTCGTGTGGAAGACGAGTCATCTGATGTTGATAGAATATGTGTGTTGATGCAGATCTAAGAATATTCGGGATTAATTGCTAAGGGAAAGGCTAGAAAAGTTGAAGGTACACGGTAAGGTTATGGTAAGGCTTCAGGATTTGATTAAGTTGTAGTTTAAGGTATAGAATTGATTCGAAAGTGGTTTTGATTGTAGGTTGAGGCTGAGAATAGTGTAGTGCGGGTCGTCAATCAGGTGTGTACATACACTACACACACGACAAATAGGCAAAAGCCGAAATCCCGAAGTCCCTAATGGGCCTGCGAAATTTGTGGGCCCAAAGTGGCAAAGTTGTGATATGAAATTTTATGATGGATTAGTATGTGTGATTGTATGATTGAGTTATAATCGGGCCTAATGGGCTACATAAGCATGTTGGGCTTAATGGGTTTTATGTATATGGTTGGGCCTAGTAGGCCTTATGGGATTGTAGAAATGCATACTAGGGTTTTTAATGGACTATAGGCCTAGTTCTGATCTCTCAAATTTTACATAAGACTTAATTAAATAATTAAACATGTTCATGGACAAGTTGTTAGACTAAGGTGTGGCAATGGATATGTGCATGTCTAGGATTGGATCTAGGAAGAGCTTGGTACTTAAGCGATCCGAGTGACCCACCTCCTCTTCTCTTAAATCCTACCTGGTGTCTAGTGTCCGTTCACTTTAGTCGCGAGGACTTGTTAATGGGCCAAAACCATAATTAAAGTATGTCCCTTTAAGAAATTACGAAAATACCCCTGTAGGTTAGAATTACGAAAATACCCTTCTAGGATGGAATTACGAAAATACCCTCTAAAGTAGAATTACTGTAATAACCTGTAAGGTAGAATTACTAAAACACCCTCATAGGGTAGGAGTACTGAAACACCCTTGTAGAGTAGAAAATTACCGAAATACCCCTGGGTAGTGAAATGACTGAAATACCCCTAAATGCTTAATGTATGGAAAAACTTGTATGTGCACTCGTAAAATGTTGTATGTGCATTCATAATATGTATGTTGCATTTGGGAGGGGATAAATTGAACGGAGGAAGATATGAGGATCGCATAGTCGCTTGACGACCGTGGATCCACCGATGGCTTTAAGCCCATTATATAGCAGCCCCACTGCAACGTTTGAGTAGTGCCGCAAGCGGTGCTACCTTTAGAGTGTAGGGATGGGTGGGTTGATATTTATATCCCCACAGGAGTGTAGGGTTGGCACGGGTGGAGTGCAGGGTTGGATTCAGGGTGGGAGCATTGCATTCATGTGATTTTGATATGATATGAGGTCAATGTGGGCTAAGGCCCAGACCACTGATATTGTTAGGGCTTAGGCCTAATGTGATATTTGTATATTGAATTGATTTTATTGCCAAGGGTCGTACGCACTGAGTTGCGAAACTTACACCCTTAAATTAAATGTTTCAGGTGACCCTCAGTAGATGGCTTGACGTGGGAGAGGACTCAGAGATAGCCACACTACAAGTTACTTAGGAATTTTAAATATAGTTTTAATAAGTGTTTTATGATAATTACTTTTACTGTGATGTATTAAGGCTATGTAACTCCGATTTCACTATTTACTTGGGATTTATTTAGGTACCGTTTTATTTAATAAACATGTTTATATATTTTTTTTTAATTCATCGGTTTTTAACTAAGAAAATTCCTACCAAGCTTACTTTGTTTGGAACTAAGTTTTTAACAAAACTATTTTTGAAAGCAACTCTTCAATGTGACACCACCAGATTCGGGCCTAACTTCTAGGCCAGGTTTGGGGTGTTACACTAAATACCAAAAAGAAACCCTATTTAGAAAATAATCAGAATCATTCAGATTAACAAAAATCAAAACTTACCAACAACGTGCAAAAGCCGAATTAACGATACAAGACTTTAGGAGTAGATGAAGGATCAAAATGTGGAAAATGACAACAAGAAGGAAAATGGATGAATAAAACAAGATAGGGAACCAAAAATTGGGAGTGGAAAGTAGAGAGAAATCATCAGAGGGAAGAGGAGGCTTTCGTAAAAACTAAAAGACTGATAGCAAAAACTCTTAATTCTCTCCACTATCCCTATCAAGCAACTACCCAGAATCTCAAAACACCAGAACTCTGTCCGTTACTTGAGCAAAAATACAATCCCTATGTCATCATAGAGGTTCGAACACAAAACCTTTAGCACACCAACACTCCCCTTAACCACCAGACCAACCGGCCTATTCTGTTATATCCTTACAACCATTTAAACTTAAGCCCTTTGAGCAAGCTTAAGGCTTTGTTCAAAAAAATTCCAAAAATTTGCCAAAGGCATGGCTTGAGCTTGGGACCTCTCTCCCAAACACAAAACACTTAACCACTGAAACAGATACACATTTGTGTCACTGTTTACTAAACAAAAATTAAAAAAAATTTTGGGGCGTAAAAGATTGTCAGATTGCATGGGGTGCTAGTTTCTATTCTTTTAGATAGAGATATGAGGTTTACGTCACGATTTTGGAAGAAATTGCTTGAAGCATTGGGTACTGATCGTGATTTGTGATGAAGTAATAAAATCTGATCGTACCTGTAAACTAACTAATATCACGATAAAAAGCAAGCGCACCTATCGAATAGTAGTATAGTTAATGACAAGATCAGAATATCGAATCCAATGAGCTATGAGTACTAATAATGACTTTCTTCCTATTATCTAGCCTAACAATAACAAGGGTTCGGTTGTAAACTAAACTAAACTAACTAAAGAAATGAAAAAGAGTAAAGTGGGAGATTACTTTTGGGAAAGACTGATTGATTAAGACAATACCTAAGGAAGAATCCACCTAGACTTCACTTGTTATCTAACTCTGAACCAGATGATTTCTTCATTTGATTTGATCCGTAAAGATCCCTAATTTATGCTAATACCTCCGTCGAGGATAAGAACAACTAATCCTAGGTTGATTAACTGAAATATCTTTCTAGTTAAAACCCCTAGTCTTGCGTTAACTCAATCTATGGCTCCCCATATTAGATTTGACTCTAATCCAGCATATTTTCGTCGTCCTATGTCTAGGATTGTGATCAACTCCGCTTAATTGTGTTGGATCTACTCCTATGCAGGGACTTTTTCTCCTCTACATAAGCACATTCGACTTAAATCAATATCCCAGAAATATCAATTTAAGAGTTAAAAACACAATTAAGAACAAATCAAATATTTATCACACAGCTCAAAAAACAATAACAAGATCTGTCTTAGGTTTCATCCCCTTAGGTATTTAGGCATGTAGTTCATATTTATAAAAGAAAACATCTCAAAAGAAATAAAATAACAAAACATAAGAAAACCCAAAACTCCTAAAAGGATTGAAGGGAGATCCTCTGTCTTGATATAGATCCTGGGTTCTGAGATGGATCAATCGGCTTTCCTTTGAGTAATTCCCTCTTTTAACTCCCCTTCTTGGCGGGAATAAAGCACCCTTAGTGGGGAATCAAGCACCCCCTTGTAATTGCCTCCTAGGGTCTTTATATAGAGTTTTGTAATGCCTTTCTTAGCCCCTAAGTAGCCTTTTTCAAGTGAAATTGAACTTCCTCACGACAGGGACATGCCCGTGTGGATCGAGGCCCAGGCCGTGTTCGAGCCTATTAAAGTGGCACGATCGTGTGGCATGACCGTGTGGCAAATCTCCAAGCTGTGTTGATTACTGAACTGGGCCTAATTTGCCCATTTTTGGCCCGTTCCTTGCTCTTTTCTCTTCCCTAAGCTCACTTGAGTATAAAACATGAAATTAAAGGTTTAAGAGCATCAATTTACACAAATCAAGGAGTAATTTATCCAGAAATTGGGCTAAGCATGGGGTAAAAATATGTATAATTTATTGCTTATCAAATACCCCCACACTTAAGCCTTTGCTTGTCCTCAAGAAAAATCTCAACTCACAATTAAGAATCATTCTTCTTAACTTATAATCATTATCAATAATGTTTAAACTAATCCACAAGTAACCATACAATGAAAATTCAACCAGAAGAATGTTAAAGTTTCAAACACTCTAAGTTGAAAATTTTATCACAAAAACATAGGTTTTCTCCCTTCTCCTAAGTAATTACCTTTCAATCGAAATCAACAAGAGTTGACATCCTCACTAAAGATTCACTCTATCCACTCAAAGTGTTTAGGGTTCAAAAATTAAGCACTCATTAGTCAACCTGAAAAGTTATTACCATAGGCTTGCAAGAAAATCAAATATCCACAACTATAGATTGATATGACACATCAATCAAAAGGTCTTTCAATGGTTGTAATGGGGCTTTGGTTAAAGGTGTTGTCACAAGCTGAAAAAGAGGGTTAGAATCGAGATTGAATTAAAAAATCATCTAGCTAGAAAACTATCTATCACTAGAACATATTCCTCGAGCTAAGCCTTATGGTGACATTGTTCTGGATTCGATAGCTTATAATAGAAATAGGCAAAAAATATTAAACTATAACTAAAATATGAATTACAACTGAATTAACTGTATATACACTTTTTTTAACAACAAATCAAATACAATACTTTGAATGTTTACAAACTTTATAAACTGAACAAGAAAACAAAGCTAGATAATAATTTCAACTCAAATATCGACAAAAATAGGGATCAAAATAATTGAATGGAATTCAACAAAAAATAGGTTATAGGTTAATATTAGAGGTAGGTCAAAGAATGGGTTGTTAGGCTCAATGGGGTTCACTAGGGGTTAATTTATGGAGGTAGGCTTTTATGGAGTAAATGGGTTAAACCTACGTGCCTTTATCATTTCAGTGTATCAAATCAATGATGTGGTCTCGATATGTATAATCGAAGCAAGTTCTAGAATAACAAACCAGTATTGACTCACTCAAAGCAACAATAAAAGTGAGCACGAAAGGATGTATGCTCAAAAGGCTCAAAAATCTCACTAGAATTATGGCTTTTTGATGTCAATCCTGCGAATTTCAAATCTCAAGATAAGACTTAAAATTAGTGAAAATAACCTAGAAAATTTTAAATTCTCAAAAATTTCCACTTATCATGCTTGATTCCCTAATATCTTAAAGTTTGAATAATCAAAGCATAAGTACCTATGTCTTAATTCTCAACATATCAATAAAAATCATAAGTTAATTAGAACTAATTCCTAATAGGAGATTGAGACTAATGTAGAGAGTGAAAGTGAGAATTCAGAATTTTGAGAACAATGCAAAATGTTAGTTGTAAAAATTTTTCAGGGGTTTAAAAAGAATGCAATGACTAAAAGTAAGTTCCCCCCCCCACACTTAAGATGTACATTGCCCTCAATGTACAAAGATACCATTAGTAGCAATAGAAGCATAATATCATAAGATAGGGAAATAAATGAAACTCCCTAAATATTGGATGAATTCCTTGAAAGTAGTGAAAGCTGGATTAGAGAGATGACTACTTGAAATTCATGATCCTGGGTAACTTGAAGCACAACTACGTGGGGCATTTAAGTCTTACTCGATAAGAAGTGAAGTGTAAAATAAAAAGAAAAATATAAAGTGAAGAGAATAAAAAATAAAAATAAAATAAAATTAATAGGGAATTGGGCACACGACTTTTGGGCACGGGCGTGTGGCCTAGGTCTAGCCCGTGTGTTTCGTGCTCCTATCGGCGCGACCACGGCTGGTTGGCACGGGCGTGTCCTATGCCCGTGGTAATTTCTTAGTCTCACCCACGATTCATTAGCACGGGCGTGTTGAGTCCACGGCCTTATAGCATAGTCATGTCTTTTGGTGTTCGCTTCACCCACGGCCGTGTTTGAAATCACACGCCCGTGTATGGATGGACAGGTTTGGCCACAGCAGTATCGCACGACCGTGTTTCTACCGTGGGGTGTCCACAACCTTAGGCACGCCCGTGTGTTTGGTCGTGTGGTCCTGGGAAATCTGCGTTTTAAGGAGTTAGTTAAAAATTTAAGAAAATCAAACTTGTTAGTGCTTGGGTTGCCTCCTGAGAAGTGCTTATTTATAGTCTAAGCTCGACTCTGCTCGAGCTTGTACGTTCACAGTGGTTTGAAGAGTTGTAACTCTTCTAACCTGTTTTCAGTTTCATTATCAAAATAAGGTTTGAGTCGGGTTTGATTTACCTTGAAAGTGCCAAGTAACTCATGTTTTATCTCGACTCTACCATAGGGAAAGATTTTCATTACCGTGAAGTAAGGTATGTCACTTGTATGTTCTTTTGAATTCAAGATTCAGGGATCGTCTTCCCCTAAGATTACCTTATCCCCTACCTTGATTTGATTCGTTTTTACATGAGGGTCGTCTTGATGATGTTCTGGGTTGGTGTGGCAAATTTTGGGCTTTTCGTGATAGTTCAGCCACTCATCTAGTTCCTCAATCTGAAGCATCCGCTTTTTAGGTGCGTCTCCCTTGGATGGACTTGTCTGTGGTTAGGCCGCCTTTATATGGAGTGTATCCTACACAGAAGATTAGGTGGTGAGATCAGTGTTTTTACAAGGACTCGTCACTATATTTTTGTCAGCAACAGTCTTAATCGAGTTTCGAGCTTGTAAAGTAATATTGTCATCACCTACCCGTAATGTAAGCTCACCTATTCCTACATCAATTATTGTTCTAGCAGTTGCTAAAAAGGGTCGCCCTAGAATTAAGGGTACATTGCTATCCTCATCAATGTTTAAAACAACAAAATCAACTAGGAATATAAATTTATCAATTTTGACAAGTACATCTTCAATTATTCCCTTTGGAAATTTAATGGTCTTATCAGCTAATTAGATTCTCATCATAGTTTGTTTAGGTTTTCCATGACCTAGTTGTTTAAATAGTTTATAAGGCATGACATTAATAGTAGCCCCTAAATCAGCTAAAGCATTTTTGGTTTCTAAGCTACCAAGTAAAAAGGAATAGTAAAACTCCCTAGATCTTTTAGTTTGTTGGGTAGCTTATTCTGTAAGATGGCTGAGCATACTGCATTCAACTTCACATGAGATTTCTCATCTAGCTTTCGCTTGTTTGTCAAGAGCTCTTTTAAAAACTTAATAGCATTTGGCATCACAGTCTCCTTGCATGGCTCTAGGTTGGTTTTGGTTAACCCTTCCTCATCTATTGTATACACGGCATTGAGTTGCTTTTTAGGGTTGGTCTCAGTCTTGCTTGGTAACCCTCCTTGCGGTCTTTCAGAAATTAGCTTGGCGAGTTGGCCTATTTGAGTTTCGAGTCCTTGAATGGATGCTTGCTGGTTCTTCAATGTCATTTTGGTGTTTTGGAAACGAGTTTCTGATATAGCAATAAATTTTGTGAGCATTTCCTCAAGGTTTGGCTTTTTCTCTTATTGGAATGGTGGCTGTTGAAATCCCAGAGGAGGAAGTTGTCTTTGATTTCCTTGTCCTCCCCATGAAAAATAGGGATGGTTCCGCCAACCTACATTGTAAGTGTTACTACAAGCGTTATTTTGAGGTCTAGAGTTATTACCCATATAGTTGGCTTGCTCGGTTTCCATGCCATCTCTATAAGAGGAGTAATCAGGATTGTACATGTTTCCCTGAATTGTGTCGCATTGCATCACTGGGTGTACCTGCGTAGAACCAACAAAGTTATCAATCTTTTTATTAAGAAGTTCTACTTGATTAGAAAGCATAGTGACTGCATCAATATTAAAAACTCTTGCAGCTTTCTATGGCTTTGTTCACATGACTTACCATTGATATTTATTCAGTGACATCTCTTCTATAAACTCGTAAGCTACTTCGAGTGTTTTGTTATTGATTGTTCCTCCGGCGGCTGCATCGATCATTTGTCTTGTTGACGGATTCAAACCGTTGTGAAAGGTTTGAACTTGTAACCACAGAGGTAACCTATGGTGAGGGCACCTTCTTAAGAGATCTTTGTATCTCTCCCATGCATCGTAAAGTGTCTCTAAATCCATCTGCACAAAAGAAGAGATATCGTTCCGCAATTTAGTTGTTTTAGCTGGAGAAAAATACTTAAGTAAAAACTTTTCGGTCATTTGTTCCCATGTAGTGATAGACCCTCGTGGTAAAGAATTTAACCACTATTTAGCTTTGTTTCTCAAGGAGAATAGGAATAGCCTAAGACGAATGGCATCATTAGAAATGCCATTTATTTTGAATGTATCGCGTAATTCCAAAAAGTTGGCTAGATGTGAGTTAGGATCCTCATCTTGCAAACCATCAAACTGAACAAATTGCTGTATCATTTGAATAGTGTTAGGTTTCAGTTCAAAATTATTTGCAGCAATAGTAGGCCTAACAATGCTAGATTCAATGCCTACTAAATTAGGTCTAGCATAATCATACATAGTACGCAGAGCAGGATTTTGCTCAACAGGATTTGTGACTACTACAGGGGGTAGCTGATTATCCTGATTTGCTTCCATCTCTTCAGTAGGTTCAGGTTCTTCTTCTTGTCCATCTTCTGGATATTGCAAACTTCTTCTTATCTCTTGGTGATTTCGACGAACTATCGCTTCTAAATCGTCATAAAAAAGTAGTGGTCCTCCTGGGTTTCTTCTAGTCATAAACTAGATATACCTAGAAGGGAGAAGGCAAAGAAAATTAAAATAAATAAATAAAACAGATAAAAATAAAGGTTGAAAATAAATAAAAATAGTAATGGCTAAAGTAATAGAAATTGAGTGTTCCTGATATCTTAGTTCCCCGGCAACGGTGCCACAAACTTGATCGTGATTTGTGATGAAGTAATAAAATCTGATCGTACCTGTAAACTAACTAATATCACGATAAAAGGCAAGTGCACTTATCGAATAGTAGTATAGTTAGTGGCAAGACTAGAATATCAAATCTAAGGAACTATGAGTACTAGTAATGACTTTCTTCCTATTATCTAGCCTAAAAATAAAGAGGGCTCGGTTGTAAACTAAACTAAACTAACTAAAGAAACGACAAAGAGTAAAGTAAAAGATTGCTTTTGGGAAAGACTGATTGATTAAGACAATACCTAAGGAAGAATCCACCTATACTTCACTTGTTATCTAACTCTGAACCAGATGATTTCTTCATTTGATTTGATCTATAAAGATCCCTAATTTATGTTAATACCTCCATCGAGGATAAGAACAACTAATCCTAGGTTGATTAACTGAAATCTCTTTCTAGTTAAAACCCCTAGTCTTGCATTAACTCGATCTATGGCTCCCCATATTAGATTTGACTCTAATCCCGCAGATTTTTGTTGTCCTTTGTCTAGTATTGCGATCAACTCTACTTAATTGTGTTAGATCTACTCCTATGTAGGGACTTTTGCTTCTTTACATAAGCACATTCGACTTAAATCAATATCCAAAAAATATCAATTTAGGAGTTAAAAACACAATTAAGAACAAATCAAATATTTATCACACAACTCAGATAACAATAACAAGATCTGTCTTAGGTTTCATCCCCTTAGGTATTTAGGGATTTAGTTCATATTTATAAAAGAAAACATCTCAAAAGAAATAAAATAAAAAAACATAAGAAAACCCAAAACTCTTGAAAGGATTGAAGGGAGATCCTCCGTCTTGATGTAGATTCTGGCTTTTGAGATGGATCAATCAGCTTTCCTTCGAGTAATTCCCTCCTTTAACTCCCCGTCTTGGCGAGAATAAAACACCCTTAGTGGGGAATCAAGCACCCCCTTGTAGTTGCCTCCTAGGGTCTTTATATAGAGTTTTGGAATGTCTTTCTTAGCCCTTAACTAGCCTTTTCCGAGTGAAATTAAACTTTCTCATGACAGGGACACGCCTGTGTGCCATGCCTATGTGGATCGAGGCCCAGGCCGTGTTCGAGCCTGTTAAAGTGGCACGATCGTGTGGTGAATCTCTAGGTCGTGTTGATTACTGAACTGGGCCTAATTTGCTCGTTTTTGGCTTGCTCTTTTCTCTTCCCTAAGCTCACCTGAGTATAAAACATGAAATTAAAGGTTTAAGAGCATCAATTTACACAAATCAATGGGTAATTCGTCTAGAAATTAGGCTAAGCATGGGGTAAAAATATGTATAATTTATCGTTTACCAGGTACACAGCTGCATTTTAATACTGTATTTTATCCACAAACTGACGGTCAATCCGAGAGAATTATTCAAATTCTCGAAGATATGTTGCATTGTTGTATTTTAGAATTTGTAAGGAACTGGGAGAAATATCTACCGTTAGTTGAATTTGCGTATAATAATAGTTTTCAATCGATCATAGAGATGGCACTGGATGAAGCATTGTATGGTCATAAGTGTTGAACTCTGTTGTATTGGACCTAGCTTAGTGAGAAAAGATTCACAGGGCTGATCTGATTAAAGAGACTAAGGATAAAGTGAGAGTAATTCGTGACAGTTTGAAAGTAGCTTCAGACCGACAGAAATCCTATGCGGATTTGAAACTTAAAGAAATTCAGTTCCAAATTGGTGACAAAGTGTTTTTGAAAGTATCTCCTTGGAGGAATATTCTTCGATTTGGTCAAAAGGTAAATTAAGCCCGAGATTTATTGGGTCATACGAGATTATTGAGAGAATAGGGTCAGTGACTTATCGGCTAGCTTTACCATCATAGTTAAAAAAAGATTCATAATGTGTTTCACATGTCGATGTTATGATGGTATAAATCAGATCCTTCGCACGTAATTTCTCTGACTGAGATCGAAATTCAACATGATATGATGTATAATGAAGAACCGATCAAAATTCTGGCTCGAGATATCAAAGAGTTGAAAATTAAAAGAATAGCTCTAGCAAGGGTACTGTGGCAATGTCACAGGGTTGAAGAAGCTACATGGGGACCCGAAGAAGCTATGAGAAAATAGTACCCTCACCTATTTACTGGTAAGATTTTCAGGGACGAAAATCCCTAAAGAGGAAAGTTATAATAGCCTAGTTTTAATCAAATCAGAACAGTGGTTTTGGAACCACAAATCTGAAATCAAAGTAATTATTTTATTATTTTAATGTTTACAGTATGATAGTATAATTGTGTGAAAATTTCGTGAAGAAATTTTATCGTTTCAGTGTTTAATTTGATAAAAAGGACTAACTCGTGTAAAGTGTAAAACTTTAGTTCTATTAGCTAAAGGTGTGTAATAGCTATATAATCTTAAGGTGGAGGCCCTTGTGTGATAATTAGGCCATAAAGTGATAGTGGATGATAATGGCTTGGTAATTTTGAAATTTGTGATAATTTTTAAGGTTAATTTTGGTATTTGGTAATTAAAGTTAAATTAAATAAAACAAATGAAAATTTTTGGTTCATTCATCTTCTCCAAGGAAAAATTAGGGCATAGAAAAGCCATGAGAATAGCCTTGAAGCATTTTTCCAAGTTTCCTTTATGCATGTAAGTGATTTTGACTAGATTTTAGCGATTTCTATGTTTTTGTGATCATTGCAACTAGGTCTAGCTAGCCCAGGGACTATTTTGGAAAACTATTGAAAGCTTAAAGTTTTACCATTGATGAATACATGTGTATTTTGATGTTTGATGATAGATTTTGAATTGTTTTTGTTAGATATACAAGTTTTGTTAAGTGATTTTTAGTGAAATGCAAATTAGGGATTAAATTGTGAAATGTGGAAAATTTGTAGCTAAAATGTGAAATAAATGAAAAATATGGATTGCTAGGGACCTAATTGCAAATCTAAAAGCATGGGTTTGGGTAGAATTACATGAATTTGTAATTTTGTGAAATGAGGACTAAATTGTAAAAATGTGAAATATTAGGGGAAAAGTGTAAAGTTACCTTAATGTGTATTTTGGACTAAATTGAATAGAGTGATGATTAAATAAGTTAATTTTGATTGCATATAGATCAAGAAAAGCAAAATATAGATTTAGATCGGGGAAAGAACAAGGTATCAGACTAATCTGATAGTATTCCAAATGGTTCAACGGGTGTATTAGAGAAGTAAATGAATACGAGATTGCTATAAATTGGTACAGGTATGTACATAGACTATATGAGCAATGAATCAAAGAGATTTGAGAATTTCATAACTATTCTTGTGAATAATAAGTAAATGGTTTGTGATTTGGTTTGATTTATGTTATGAATTGATATTTGTTGAAGTAATGTATATTTGGTATGTATTATATTATGCATACGAGCTTACTAAGGTATAAAGCTTACTTTGTTTTATTTTTCCATGTTTTATAGAGAAATCAAAGCTAGCTTGGATTCGGGGATCATCAGAGACTTAATCACACTACCAAAGCTATCACTTTGGTATTTTTGAATCTTTGTAAATGGTTATATGGCATGTATAGGATTTGGTCATTTTGATATATGGTTTGGTGATGAATTTAGTCATTTGTAATGGTTTGTAAATGTTAAATGTTTTGGTGTTGTTTATAGCCATAAGACTTGGCTTAATTAGGTTGATTTGGTATACAGCTTATTGATTGTGTTATATATGTTTGATAATGGACTTGTGATACTTGTGATAATAGGTATTGTGGATATCAAATGGTTGAATTTTTAATGTTGGTATGCTAGTGGAATTAGGCAAATAATGCATATTAGAAAGAATTTATATTGATGATATGAAATAGTGAATTTGGTAAGAATTTTGAATGACATGTTGTGGTATTTGTGTACCTTGTATTGGATGGTATGGAAATGGTATGAATCATTCTTGGTTGAGGGTAACTGAATTCCTAATTATGTCATGTTTTAGTGCCATTTGGTTTGGTGTAGGTATATGCAAATTTGGGTGGCAAGATGGCTTGGTAAATAGCCTATTTTTGTCCACACTGGCAGAGACACGAGCGTGTGTCTCAGCCGTGTGTGACACACAGTCAAGTGACATGGCCGTGTGTGACACACGGCCATGCATTTAATTAAAACAAGTTAGTGAGTTACATGGGCTAGTCACACGGGCGTGTGGTTGGTCGTGTGACCCAAGTCAGAGAGTTACACGAGGTATGACACAATCCAGGACACGGCCATGTGATCCTATTTCGAATGTCCACACGGTCTGGGACACGGTCGTGTGAGAAATATGGTCTGGCTACACGTACGTGTGTCCCCTGTTTGTGAAATTTTCTAATCTTTTCTTAAAAGTTTTTAGAGTTATCGGTTTAGTCCCAAGTCACTTCTAAAGCATGGTTTGGGCCTCGTAGGCTCGTAATAGGGATGATATGGATGCTTGTGAATGATGTTTAATTGATATTGATAAATGTATGAGGAATGTATGTTGAATTGTGTTAGAAGTTTGGTAATGCCTCATAACCCTATTCCGGTGACGTATACGGGTTAGGGTGTTACACATGCCATTATAACCAAAATCAAAACATTCGAAAGTATCAATAGAACCAATGGATAGTGTGATACAACTCCGACAAGCTTCCAACACAATCGAGCTTTCGATAATCTGAAAAGTAAAGGAAAACAACTACATAAGAAAAGAATGCTTAGTAAGCTCATATAAACTTTAATCATAACACTTCTTTTCAAATATGAAATTTAAACATATCAATAGTAGTCTAATATTGATACCTCAATACTCATGAAGTTATATTTAACATCTTTAACTATTCCAAATTTCTAAAATTTTCATTTGCATTTCTTTACTTTCCTCACCCATTCCATATGCATAACTCACCAGTCATAAACATACCATACCACCATAACCATAAGCTAATGCATTTGAACATAGCCCTTTTTAAAATTAATCACATGGTAAACCATTTTATAAGAAATTGCATAACTTAAAACTTACCACTCTTTCATGAGCACAAACATATTTTCATTTGAGCATTTCCCTTTGAACACATCATATAAATAAACATATTACCATTTAACTAGTAGCTTGGTACTTGTCTAAGAATCAACAACAACATTTGTTAGCATACTTGAACATATTTCCTATAAATTCAACTTTGATAAACATATTATCTTAACATGTCACACTTGAATTTATACTCGTCTCAACTTACATAATTTTCATGTGTCACATATCAATATATTAATATATATATATATTTATACATTTCACGATACATATCATCTTTTATTGTTTCTTCATATATCATCCAAGACAACTCTTGATAACTTACCATTCAAGGAACAGCTTACAGATATGAGTACATCATTTTTAGAAGCCCAAAGCCTGAACAGAAACACATGATAGCTATAGGAAAAGTAAACACGAAAGTTCGGAACAAATGCTAAACCTCAGTTTACTTGGATAATTTGCCATCAATTCATCTGTAACACCCCTTACCCAGGTTTAACGCTTTACCCAAACACGAGGCATTACCGGATAATATCGCAACCACAAAATCTCATTCCAATTTAAAACTTATTCACCAAATACCATACAACCCTTATAATGGACCTACGGGGCCCAAAACATACTTTGGCAGTAACTCGAGACCTATCAGAGAACATAGAAAAATTTTGGAAATTTTGACCTAATACAGGGCACACACCCGTGTGAGATAGGGACACGCCCGTGTGGTCTTTAAACATTACCGTGCTAATGGCCCATGTACCCCACACGGCCTAAGCACAAAAGGACACGCCTGTATCCGTCTCCCGTGTAGAATTAATCTCCAACATTCAACCTATAGGAGTTTTTACACGGCTGAGCACACGCCCGTCTGCCTAGCCCGTGTCCCCTCACATGGCCATAACACGCCCGTGTTGCAGCCCATGTGTGATAACCTTGACATTCTGTTTCTGACGTCAGCAGACACAAGGCCGTGGCGCACGCCTGTGGTCTCTTCCCGTGTCTTTCGCACTACTAGAACACGCCCATGTCTCAGCCCGTGTGAGAGAACCTGAGTATTCTATTTCTGATGTCAATAACCACATGACCATACACACGCCCATGGGTTGGCCGTGTGTCGCACACGGCCTAGGCACATGCCCGTGTGCCTACCCGTGTGGGCAAAAATAGGCTACTTACCAAGCCTTTTTTCCATCCTAAAACAAAACCAACACAAGTCCAAATATACTAAGACTATTATGCTCAGCCTATAGCCACAAATTGGCATCTACAACATTTATGAGATTCAACAACCTATATAAGAACTCATGCTCATTTCATTAATAATAATTAGAACCATTCTAGCCAATTCCAAAGGCCATTTACAAAATAAGCTCAATGCCATAAATGGCCAACACAATTGGCTCATTAATGAACCTTGTCACAAGATGACCCTCTAACCTATACATGCCATTACCCAAAATACAAAATACGACTATACTGAGTATTTCAGATGATAGTGTAGATGCTGCCTCAGGTGTTCACGGATCCTCAAATTAATACGACGGCTCTAAAAGAAAATGGAAAGGAGAGGGGTAAGCGTAACGCTTAGTAAGTCTATATGCAAATATTCAATACCATAACCACACATTAAGCAATTAATTATAGCATCAACCATACCAATACTTCCAACCATGAATTCACTTACTCTTCCCATTGTTTATTACGCATTCTCATCATAACTTTTCGAACACAGCTTATATCGATTATCACTTACAATACCTACACTTATCTATCAATACCACTCACATAGAGTCTTATTGGATTAATTTTCCAATATACATGTCATACATAGTAAATCTGCTGATATTCAATCATAACAGTTCTAGTAATAAAGAGATGATCTCGCACTCAGCACATTATCAACAATAAATTATGGTGGTATCGCACTTAGCCCACATTTGTTAATTTATTTCTGATGGTTTCGCACTTAGCCCATCGATAATGATTGTTGAATAAGCGAATAACTCTTATCTCGCCAATTTCAACAAATTCCCGGTGGTTCACACATAGCCCACCTGTATTCATGATTTATGGAAATTTAATCGTACTTCCACTTATCGCAAGTTCATTACATGACCATAACATTTAACCACTCATCACATAACACATTCATAGGCAAAATATTAATTAAAGAGGTATCATCTACATATAAACTTACCTCGGTATACAAAATACGGGAAATATGGAATTTACTTCGAAGCTTTTCCCTAGCCTCAGTCAAGGTTGACTCCACGCTCTCCTTGATCTAATTGAATACAAATTCATCCATTTAATCACTAATTTAATTACAACAAATTCAAAAATTTGTATTTTGGCAAAATGACCATTTTGCCCTTAGTCTCTTGGCAAAATGACCATTTTGCCCCTAAACCTGGAAATCGATTTTTATCGAGTTTCCTCATCAACCAAACTTAAACAACCCTTTTTATCCTCAATACTACCCCAATTACTCATTATTTTACACAATTTCTCCTCATTTTACACTTCTACAACTAAGTCTAATTTGAGTGTTTTCTTGCAATTTTTTACACAAAAGTGGTTCCATGGGCAATCTACATTCATTTTCCTCTCCAAAATTTCCAGCAAACATCATTTAATCAACAATAGAAAAACTCTAAACTTTCCACCATTTTGCATAATATACCCCTCAAAATGTAGCCCATGCTACAAGGGTCTCAAAAATGCAAAAATATTCAAGAAAGGCTTCAAAAATCACTTACTAATGGAAGCTTGAAGTTGCTGCAAATTTTGGCTTCTAAAACCCCAAATGGTTGGTAAATTTCGGTGAAGGAGAAAGCAAATAAGAAAAAAAAAGATGATAGCTAGGCCTTTTTGCTATTAATTTATTAATAGGTGACAAAATTTTACCTACCCATTTGACTTTTCAACATCATTTTGTCCCCCTATCTCTTCTGTGGCCGGCCATCCAAGAAATCAAGGGCCTAATTACCCCTTAAAACCCCCCACATTTAGGTTCTCTAGCTAATTGACACAATTACTACAAATTTGCAACTTTTACCTTTTATGCGATTTAGTCCTCTTTCACGATTAAGCCTTCAGTCGTGTAAATTAATTCATCAAAATTTTTATGCATAATTCTAAAATCACTAAAACACATAAATTATTTCCAAAATAATTCTCTTAAACCTCAGAAAGTGATTTCAAAATCACTATTCTGACTAGGCCCAATTTCGGGCCGTTACATCATCCTTTATATTCGTAGTGCCATAACCCAATTATGGTCTTATCATCAGAATGCCATAGCCCAGCTATGGTCTTACATATAAACACTGCCATGGTCCAACCATAGTCTTACGCTCATAGTGCCATAACCCAGTTATGGTCTTATCATCAGAATGCCATAGCCCAGCTATGGTCTTACACATGTATATATACTACCATGGTCCCATCATGGTCTTACGTTCAAGGTGTCATAACCTAGTTATGGTCTTTTCATTAAAATGCCATAGCCCAGCTATGGTATTACATTTAAACATTGCAATGTTCCAACCATGGTCTTATCTGTCAATTCATTCTTTGCCACAGAACGATCGTACACAATCCTACATTCCACTTTAGCTGGATGTTCATTTCAATTCATAATTTAACAATATTTCATTTCTCAACAATATGCTCAATACATAATAAATTTAACAACATTCCATTTAATTTCATAATTTTAACAATAAATTTTATTTTCAACAATAGATATGAATAAATACATCAATTTAATATGTAAACATTAAAGTTTAACCATACAAACTTACCTAAATTGAATTGAAATATTTGCAGGAGTTTAGGGACTATTCCGCTAATTTTCCTTTTTTACGAGTATCTTCAGAATCATGTTCTAAAATATAAAATTTCTTATTCATTAGCATATATTTCAGTTCCAATTCATTTCACAATTTATACCCTTCAATTTTTCAAATTTACACAATTACCCTGCTTTTACAACTTTTACAATTTAGTCCCTCAACTAGTTAATCTATCAAATCAATTATTTTTTCTCAATTAATAATTTATCCAAATATTCTAGGCTATCATACAGCCCTTAATAAAATAGAAATTTAATACCAAACCCTAATGTTTTAACTATTTTTACAATTTGATACTAACATTAATATTTAACAAAATCACTTTATATTATCATCATACAACAAAATTAAAGCTCTAAACCCACTTGATATTAATAATTTCTTTAAATATATGTTAATTTAGACAATAAAACAATTCATTTCATGCAATTTGGTCATTTTTTACATTTTTACAAAATTGCCCCTAAAATTTTACTTTTATTCAATTTAGTCCCTGAGCCTAAAACATGCAAATTAGCCATTTTTAATGTAAACCCATGCTAGCTGAATATGCATATATTTTTTCCTCCTCCTCTCCATTCGACATCCTTAATGTATATAACATGCTTATATGTAATATTATCTATAATTCCACTATTTACTTATGTTCATATCAAAGTTATCCACTTGAGTCATAGTCACTAAATTATTTATATCTTGAGCTAAAGAATTCTAAATTAAGATTCGCTTGATATTTTTGAAACTAGACTCAAATATATTTTTACCATAAAAATTTCAAAATTTAATATTTAGCTAATAAGTACAATAAAATCTTCAAATTTATCCCTGTTCTTCTATTTGACAGCTTCAACCTTTCTTTACTAAAAATTAATTATCTCTTAGTGTGGGGTTTGGATGATGTTTCCATTTGTTTTTCTTGAAAACAGGCTCATTAAGAATTTAAACATATAAATTTAAACCCTTAAGTATTTTTTTTTACAATTTTTTATGATTTTCCAAAATCAAAATAGGGGAACCCGAAATCATTCTGACTTTGTCTTACAAAATTTGTTATATCTCATAATTTACAATTCCTTTGCTTACATCGTTTCTTCTATTAAAACTGGACTCAATAGGCTTTAATTTAATACTTTAATTAACCTCTAATTCAATTCTTACAATTTTTGGTAAATTTTCAAAATCAGACTACTACTGCTGTCCAAAACTATTTTAGTGTAAAATGTTGATAACTAAGTTTATAACACACTCATTTCCTTTCCCTACAATATTTCCCATCACTTCCTCTTATTTCCCTTCACTAACATATCAAGAACATAGAACCTTATACAATAAAACTCTACTTTAAAATTATTTTCATGCTTTTTCAATAATATCAAACTTAAAAATATATTAAAATCTTAATGTTCTTACCTTGTTCTATTGATTTTAATCTTTAACTCTCTCCTCCAGCTTCTATTTCTTGAATCTAACTTGATATTCTAGCTCCCCATAGTCTCCTTATTATTTTACCGTCTTGGTAGCTATGGAAATTCTTTTGATTTCTAACTAAAAATGGTGAATTTTTGGTAAAAGTACCAAATTGTAAAGCAAAGAAAATTTCATTTCTTTCTCTTCTTCTCACATTGTGGTATGAAAAACTGAAGAGAATTCTTCATCTTTCTTTGCTTATATACTAAATATAATAATATAATTAAAAATCAAGTCAAAATATTAATAAACTATTATTTATTTATTTGATTTTAATCAAAAATATCACCAACATTATCATTTCTTTTCAAAATTATCTTCCTTGCTAAATGACCATTTTGCCCTTTATGATCTTTTAAAATTCCATCCATGAGACATCACTTAATTTGGTTAAATTGCGATTTAATCCCTCATAATTCTTCACCTATTCAATTCAGTCCTAATTCATCCATTTTCCTTAGTTTCTAAATCATTCCACCCTTAAAACATTCACACTATTGGTATTCAACTTTTTTTTACACTTTAACCCCTCAAATTTTGAGTATTTACTCTTGAGCCACAAAACGTTTCTCACTTTTTCGATTTAGTCCTTTCTTGGAATATATCATAATATATTTTCCAATGTTGATATAACTCAAAATTCCCCTTTTTTGTCACTTTATTTCTTTATTTTACTATATCAAAGATAATATCATACTTTCTTACTGTAGTAATTTTTGGGGTATTACAAAATCAATGATCGGTGTCATGTGAGATGCCAGGTCACAAGGCGTATGAACAGGTTGAGAGATATGGAAATGCCGGCATATGTGCTGCAAATACGCCTCAATGCCATTGATCAGTGTTAACTTCTATTGCTAGAGGCGATAGATATCGTCAAGTGTGACCAAATGCAAAGGCACAGCAGTAATGTGACTGGCAGGATTACTGGGAATGGGTCTCGATGGTGGTGGAAGGTCATCGTCTAGATGCGCATTGTCCTCATGCTCCTGATTTGGATGCAGCAACACATACTAATCACCGAAGGCCTTGGGCTAACTGACGACCATCCTCATATGTTTCATTACACTCAAGCCCTATGATGCCATATCCCCAACCAAAGTAAGAGTATTAATCTACTTAGGGGTCTCGAGGGCCGAAGCAACGAGCCAAGCATGTCATATATGGACCCATACAGATAGGCCCTATATGTGATCGCTTACTCTGATGACAACAACATTGGGCTACGAAGTGGGCTAGATTGACCTGATATCGCATATGCATATGACATAAAAAGTACGTATCAAAAGCGGCCACAACACTCATACTCTCCTTCTAATCGATCAATGTATGAGCTCCGATAGCGTTAATGTAATGGAGGGTCGGAGGTAAGCACCACCCCTTGGACTGGCTCGAGTTGTACTAAGTGGGAACCTCAAAAATGTCAGCCTAGCAGCGAGATGTCGATCGATGGATGTGCTGTGGAAGGGTGGAGAACTTGTGTGTGGCCAAAAAATCATTAGAATATAGGTCGAGAGCAATACCAAATCCTGTAATACTAAAATACTAGGTGGTACCCCCAAGACAAAATGATATATCTCATGGTTCATCCCTCGATAATAACAGTCTATAGAAAAATTTGGAGCAAAACTCCAATGTAAGCTCAGTATATGTCAACTCCATGATCGAAGAACCGCTCCCATGAAGTCGTGTTTAGTAGAGTATGAACCGACACAAATAGACTCACAGTCTAAAGGCTACCCAATGAATACCCTAACCTAAACCCAGTGCTCTTTCCTTCAGATGCCAATACCTCTCCTCATGGGGTGGGTGGTTGAAGGTGAGGTATCGGTGGTGGTTGGTTGCATCGGAGATGAGGAAGATGAAATCCCAATAGCTTTTCGTTTCTTAGATTGAATGGGTACCTTTGTCCTACCTCGTGTGTTCGGCATCATGTACCTAAAAGAAAATACATCAACAACAATAAATAAAGAAATAATTCTAGATAGATTGTGTTGAAATAATTCAGTCCAAAGTATAACAAATTTGGTATGTACAGAATGAGTAAAACAAAATCAGTATCAAATAGTATATAGACCAAAACAGTATATATTCCATGTACAAAATCAGCATCGAACAGTATATATTGCAAATAAATAGATTAATAAACAAACACAACTAATCCAAGTGTTGTAACGCCCCAAAATTTTAGGATCTTTAATTCTACATGATTTGACAAATTGTATGTGTGGTGTGATGGCTAAGTGATCTGGGTGTGTTTGGGGGTCTCTAGGAAGCCTGGGTTCAAGTCTGTGCCTTGGCAAAATTTTTAATTTTTGCTCTTAAGTGAAGTTGGCTTATAGCAGTTAGGGCTTATATTTAATTGTGTTTACTTCTTGACATAAAGGAGCTTGGGTTATGGTGGCAAGTGGTGTGTTGGGCCATTGAAAAGGGCATGGGTTTGAATCCCATGGCAAGTAAGGAGCATTTATTTTGCTAGTGGGGTCGGCAAGAGTTGGTATTAGATTTGAACTCTAGTTTGGAGAGTTTGAATTGGTCTTATGAGTTGGTTGTGGAGGATATCAATGAGTGATAAGGGGAGAGGATTATTGAGATTTTCAAGGAGTTGGAGGCTTGGAGAAGTGTAGCCGAGTTGGGTAATTTGTGAGGGCAAATTCGACTGGGGTCTCTTGTGTGTGCATTTTTCATGCTTCTTTTCTCCCCAGTGTTAATTTCACAAGTGACCGTTTGTGCTTTTATGAGACTATTTTAAAGGGTGTTCTTAGTGTCGAATTAACTTTAGGAGGCTTCTTGGCTTTTTCTCTTTTTGCTTCTCTACCGATTTGGCATTTTTGCATAGTTTCCTTCTCTAATTTCTACTCTTGGTCGAACCTTGCTTGACTCCTTATTCTTTTGGTAGCTGAATCTCTACAACACTCATCACATTTCCATATTCTCTTCTTCTTTTTATTGCCGTGCTCCTTCTATTTCTCATATTTCTCCTTCATCTTTCCCTCTTTTTCTCTTCTTAAGGAACAACCGTATATCCTTTTTCCACTGTTTCTTTTCTTTGGTCGAACACTACCCTATTTCCACTACCTTGTTTTTCTTTTTTACATTCCCTAAAACGAACAGTATCATTTATCCTCTTCTCTCATATTTTGGGATTGTCAAGCCGATTTATATAGCCATTCAGTAAGGGTGTGTTACCGACTACTCAAGCACTCTTCCTTTCCGTTATTCAATTTTAGGTAAGCGTTCTTGATGCTTGAATCAATTTTCTAACTTCTTTTTTATTTCTTCCCTGATTAAACCTAATGATTCGGTTTTTGATTGATGATCCTTTGCTTTTTCTCATATGGATTGGGGTTTAAGCTTCTCATAGAAATAGGGGAACTATTGAGTGTTCAGAGGCATCAGGTCTTTCTTTCTACATTCGATAAAGAGTTGGGGTAAGTGGGCTCACTTTGGCCAAATGCTTTAACCCTAGGTGTTGGTTTTATGTTTAGCGATGTATATCGATTTTATATCAAGATTATACGACTGTTGACTATTGGAATCTTTTCTTAATATAGCAATTCA
This sequence comes from Gossypium stocksii, assembly GCA_020496765.1. Classification (NCBI taxonomy): domain Eukaryota; kingdom Viridiplantae; phylum Streptophyta; class Magnoliopsida; order Malvales; family Malvaceae; genus Gossypium; species Gossypium stocksii. The sequence continues at coordinate 116,049,201 of CM035632.1, read as the reverse complement.
GCAGGAAAGGGTTGATAGTTAGAGATCTCTCGTGCGTTGCCGGAATAAGGTGTGTAATCGCACCCTTAGAATATTGTGATTCGGCAAAAGTCAAAAAGTCGAAATGCCAAAATGCTGGCATTTGCATTCCTATGAGTATGCGAACACTCACGGGGTAAACCAAGCCCACTGATCATGGGCGATAAACTGTAGAGGCTTCCACGACCGTTTTCGTAGGCTTGGGCCGCCATGGGTCTCGATGGGCCGAATGGGCCGTGTAGGCCCAATGGGCTTGTAGGCCCCACACAGGTAAAATCCTCGGTAAAGGTTAGTTAACTGTTTGGACTATGAGGCTTGCGTTGCCGTGACTAATTTGGACTAAATGGGCCACACAAGCGTGTGGGCCCACTTGGGGCAAAAAGAGGGTTTTGGGCCCATATGCACTGTTTTAGCCATGTAGGTTATTTGAGTTGCTCGGGGCGACGGGAGACTCTCTAAGGGGCCGTAGTAAGTACTGAGACACCATGATTTGGATAAATGACCAAAATACCCCTGAAGGGTAAAATTATCATTTTACCCCCAATTGTTGAATTGACCACTATACTTCTAGGGATAGGTTGACTGATGGGTATGAACTTCTGTATGCACAGTATATGTATGACATGACATTCTGCATGGGGTTGGGGGCCTATTATGGAGTTACTTCTATACTACTGGCTTTGCCATGTATTTATGCTATTAGTGGCTTTGCCACGTATTCTGATTCTGGTGGCTCTGCCACGTATTCTGTTTTTAGCAGCCATGCTGCGTTATTAGTGTGTTGGCTGGGTGGGTCAATTTTATCCTTACATGATGTGTTGGATGGTACGGGTGGTGAGTTAGATGGATTGGGCTGGGTTACATGTCTGTTCTGTACTATGTCTATTTTGGGCTTAGCCCACACTGTTTTCTGTATAGGGCTACAAGCCCAGACTACTTTGTTACTGCATAGGGCCTTGGGCCATACTGTCCTGCATGTTCTATTTTCTATGATCTGATAGGGGATTACACATTGAGTTTTCACAAACTCACCCTTTCTTTTAACTATGTAGGTAATCCCTAGCTTTAGGCAATTTGGAGCTGCGAGGGACTCGGAGGTGGCCATGTGGACACTGTTTAATTACTTTAGACTTAACAATTTTAAGTTTGGTATTTGGGTTTGTATTTTGTGATAAGGCCATTGGGACTTTAATTTGCTTCTATTCAGGTTGTGATTGTCGATTTTCCACTAAAAGGCTTCCGCGGTTTTAATCAGATGAAAAAACCAACAATGCTAAATATGGCAAAAAGCTTTTTCTAACAATTGGTTTGAAAATGTAGTAATGAGTTTTACCGAACTTTCTCATGTAATAAATATTAAAATGGTTTTAACTAAAATTACGAGTTTTTAGCAACAAGACCAATTTATGAAAAGCTTTTAACGAGATCTTTCATTAAATTAAACTAAAAGGGGCTTCTAACTTAGAACTAAACTTCTATCTCTGGTTTCGAATATAGCCTCTATGCGACACGCTAGATATGGCCATAACGTCTGAGCTGGGTTGGGGTGTTACAAGTGTAATCTACCCCACAACAAAGACTGATTCACTAAATAAGACCTAACTAATTCGAAAGACAAACAAAAGAATAATCTAATACTATTGAAATATACATGAGCATAATAGTAAGAATAATAATAGTACTATTACTAATAATAGTAATCTAATAAAATAAATAAAATATTAATATTAATAATAAAAAATAAAAAACAAAAAGCTAAGGGGTGGTCACAAATGGTGGTTTGGGGTGACAAATAGTGGCAACGGTGGAGGCGTTACCAGTGGATACTAGAACGGTGGTCATACAATTGGTCGGTGATGGGATGGCTGATGGAACAACGAAAAAATAGAGAGGGAACACTAATGAGTGGAGGGGGAGAGTAGATAAGTTAACAGTGGCTTGGAGGTTATGCATGAAACGACCGTGTGAAGGCTTAGGGAAGAGAAGCGACGCCAGCTACAAGAAGAGAAACAGTAATGGGAGGAGATGAGGAAAGGGGGGAATGGGCTTGAGTGTTGTTGGCAGTTTGAAGGTAAGGGTGGAATCGATTAAGCGAGACAAATAACGGCAAGAGGAGATCGGCAGTGTAAAGTAGGTAGGAAGGGAGAGAAGAGAAGAACGGGGTTAGGGGAAAAATGACGTATGCATGATGACTAGTGGATGAATTAATAAGTTAAAAGCACACTGATGGTGAAGTGGAGGGACGGTCAACGAAGGACTTAGCTCAACAATGTGAAACTTTGGGCATAGGGGAATGTGAGGAGCCGCGATTGATTAAGGAAGATGAGAGTAAAAAAATTTAAGGTTTGAGTGTTAAAAATATGGCACGGTCGTGTAGTTGGCTTATTTTGGTCCATACAGTCGTGCCTTGAAACTGTGTATGTCTTTTTAGCTCATATGTAACACAAAAAATTGAGCAAAATGAGCCAAGTTTCCACAAGGCCTTGGACTTGCCTATGTGTCCAGCCTATGTGTCACGCACGACCATGTGCAATGCTCATTCGCTTCACCTATGCCCATATGCATTGTTGTGTGGGTCACACGGTCTATCACACACTCGTGTGCCAGGCTGTATGTCTCACACAATTGAGTCTTCAAGTCGTGTGAATCACCCCAGACCGTGTAAACCTTTTTTTAAATTTTTTTCAATTTTTTAAAGTAATAAAATTTTTGAAATTTTTTAAATAATGAAAAAAATGTACTAATTTTTTTTGAAATAACATAGAAGTAAAATAAATAAATAAAATAAAAACACTCGGGTTACCTCCCAAGAAGTGCTTATTTAGAGTCTAAGTTTGACTTTCCTTTTTAAGCTAATGGTTAAGGTGGACCTTGGAGTCGAAGCTCCTCTCTCTCGTTATCAATATTACCACCAAAATAAAGTTTGAGACGAAGACTATTTACTTTGAATGTGTCTTAATCAGGGTGTTTTACCTCAATGGTTCTGTATGGAAATACGTTTTGTACCATAAATGGGTTCGACACTCTTGACTTAAGCTATGAAGGGAACATTCATGGATCTGACTTATCTAGTAAGACTTGATCCCAAATTTTGAATTAGTTCCTATAACAGCCCGGTTTAGACCCTAGTCAGAATAGTGGTTTCAGGACCACATATCCAAGTCTGAAAAATATTTTAATATTATTTTCCGTGATTATTATATGAGAATTAGCATGTGTGAAAGTTTCGTATGAAAATTTGTTCGTTTGAGTGCTTAATTTGTAAAAAGGACTAAACCACAGAAAATGCAAAATTATCCTTCAATTTGTTTAAAGTGTTTAATTGTCATGACTTATTAAATGAAAGGTCCTTATGTTGATATTAGACCACTGATAGTCGAGATGGACATAAATGGCCTTGAATTATGTGACTTTAATGTTACAAATTAAAGGTTAAAATTGTAGATTGAATAATAAGTTATTAATTAAAAGAAAACATGAGTTAGTGGCCATTTTATCATCCATTTTGCCGAAATTCATCAAAGAAAGAAAGGATTTTTTATGCTTTAACATTCGACACTTATAAGTTGAGATTAAGATCAAGAACCAAAGAAAACGGAATTAGATCGAGGAAAGTCGAAAGTAGTCGATTAGCCATTTTCATCCGTACGAATCCGAACGAGGTAAGTCAATATACAAATAAGTGTATTATTGATTGAATTATACTTATGTGTTTATATAATTGCTATTGAAAGGCCATGAGAGCCAAATGAATGTAATTTGAGATAATTCTGATAATTTGATAACTTTTGAAAAGCTTTGTACAAACCAAAGAACTCTGAGATGTGATTTTGTATAAGACCAGGTCTGGGACGTTGGCATTGATCTGTGATATCGTGTAAGACCGTGTTTGGGACAGAGGCATCGATTAGAGATTACAAGTAAGACCATGTCTGGGACATCGACATTGTATCTGAATTCGTGTAAGACCCTGTCTGGGATAGTGGCATTGATTTGATTACATGTAAGACCATGTCTGGGATGTTGGCTTTGTATGAGCTTTCTAAATTTTTAGCATATCAAATTGTTTCTAATCAGTTGAATGGGAAATTCTGAGAAAAGAATAAATGAATGAATAGGTATCCGATTCAAGCACATTCGAATCGTATTAAAATTTTCAACATGAAAGGTATGTATATGTGAAATTATAAGTATGTGATATGTATGAGATCAAATAAATGGAATATGATACATGTGTAATGGAATTGAGAACAAAGAATTATATGATTCATTAGTTGAAATTATTTGTATATGGCTTACTAAGCTCTTTGTAGCTTACTTTGTATATGTTTGCTTTGTTTTATAGATATCAAAGCTACCGAAAGCTCAGGATCGTTGAGGACCATCACCACACTATCAAACCTTGTTTTGGTACATTTTGAAAGTGTAAATGTTAAATTATGGCATGTATAGGCTAGAAGTCTTTAAAATATGTTTTGATATGTATATATGTTATGCCATGTGATATGGCTAACTAATAAATGTATATATGTTTGAATTTGGATTATGATATGTGATACTTTTTGCTATATTTTATAGTGCTATTATGGTCAATTGAAATATGGTCATTTTGATATATTTTGGTTGTGGAAATGGAAAGATTTGTTATAAGATTAAATGTGGTATGATTGAGTTATGGAATATGCACATTGACATGTATTTGGCTTGAGAATTTGGTATGGTTTAGTATGGGTAATGAGCATGAATTGGTTGGTGATACTTCTGGACATATCGATTATGTGTTTGGGCATGAGATTGGCTGAAATTGTGGCATATTTGATGCATATTTGTTGCTTGTAGGGATAACCCAAAATGGGTGGCAAAGTTGGCCTTTCAAATGGCCTATTTTTGTCCACACAGGTAGAGACATAGACGTGTGTCTCGGTCGTGTGTGACATACCATCATAGTACATTATCGTGTGTCCCCTGGTGTACCCTTTTGAATTAAGTCAGTATACCCTACAGGATTGACACGGCCTAGACACACGGATGTGTCTAGTGGCCCTGTGAGGCACAAGGCCTGACCACACGGGCGTGTGTCCTCTACAGCTTTGAAAATTGTTTAAGTTTCAAAAAAATTTCTAAGTGTGCGGTTAAGTCCTGAACTTCTTCCAATGCATTTTTAAGGTCTAGTAGACCTTCTTAAAGGACTTATTGATTATGTATGATTTTGATATGAAGTTGATGACTGTGAATTGTCTGAAAAAGTTCTGAATTGTCCAGTAATGCTCCTAACCCTAATCTGGCCACGGATAGGGATAGGGGTGTTGCATTTGGTTGGTATCAGAGCTATGTTTTAGTCAATTCTAGGACTACCATAGCGTATGTAAGTCTAGCTATACATGCCATATATCTGAAATGTGATAGTGTGATGAATCTTGACATCTGAAATATGTTTTTCGTATAGTAATGGATCCCGAACGAGTAGTAGCCAACGATCTTGAAAGTAATGCACCAGCTCCCGTATAAGGGGCAATGCCTTCTGATTCGTGGAATGTGACTAGTAGTCACGAGGGAGAAGCAAAACAAGCTTTCTTTCAGATGATAAGTGAGTGGTTTATGGAGTTCGATCTTACGAATTCGGCTGCTCAACAACCTTCGCCCCTGTCTAATCCCCCTCAGACCTCTATTCTACCTTCGATTGTGAACCCTATTCAATTAAGTACATCTGCGGTCGATAAAATCAGAAAGTATGGGATCGAAGAGTTCAGGGCCATAAGTGATGACGATGCTGAGAGAGCAGAGTTTTGGTTCAAGAATACTATTTATTTTTTAATGAAATATCGTGTACTCCGACGAGTGTGTGAAGTGTGTTGTTTCTTTATTGAGAGACCCAGCTTATAGTGGTGGAAAACTCTGACTTCTATTTGAAAGAACGAATAACCTAGGATTTCTTTCAATCCGAATTTCGTATGAAATACATTAGTCAAAGATTCATCGACCAAAAAAGAAATGAATTTCTAGAGCTGAAATAGGGTCGTATGTCCGTAATGGAATACAAGCGAGAATTTGTTTGTTTGAGTCGATATGCACGTGAATGTGTATCAACTGAAGACATAATGTGTAAAAGATTTGAAGATGGGTTGAATGTATATGTTCGTTTGGTAGTTAGTATTCTTGAGATCAAAGAATTTGTCGTGCTCGTTGATCAAGCATGTAAAGCTGAAGAACTCGGGAAAGATAAAAGAAAAGCTGATTCTGAAGCTAGAGAAGTAAGAAAGAGATCTGCAAGTAAATCATTTCAATCTGCATCAAAGAAATTCAGAGATGTCTTTAGCCGTTCAAAGGCTAATGTGGGACATTCGAACAGAAATCGAGCTAGATAGCACTCGAGCTTCAGAGCTCCTGCTACTTCGGTTGCTAGTGTTAGGAATGTTTGATCTGAACGACTTGAATGTAAGCATTATGGTAAAAGACATACGGGAAGTTGTACACTAAATGACTGAGCCTATTTCAGATGTGGATCTATAGATCACTTCATTTGAGATTGTCCCGAGTCTACTGAACCAAAAATTATACAGGAATTTGAGATCTAGCAATACTTCAGCTAGAGGTAGACCTTCCAGAAATATGGGAAATGTGAGTGGTAGTCAGAGAGCTATGAAAGATACTGTTGTTCGATCTAAGGCCAGAGCACCTGCCAGAGCCTATGCTATCCGAGCTCAAGAGAAAGCTTCATCCCTAGATGTTATTGCGGGTACATTCACTCTTTACGATACTTCTGTGATTGCATTGATAGATCCAGGATCTACGCACTCTTATATAGGCATGAATTTAGTACACAGTAAGACTTTGCTTATAGAGTCAACTGAATTAGTAATTAGAGTCTCGAACCCTTTAGGCAAAAGTGTCCTAGTTGACAAAGTATGCAAAAATTGCCCATTAATGTTTCGAGATATCTGTTTTTCAGCTGATCTGATGCTTTTACCCTTTGACAAATTTGATATAATTTTGGGTATGGACTGGCTAACTTTGCATGACGTTGTTGTGAATTGCAAATGAAAAACTATTGATTTGAGATGCAAGAATAGTGAGATAATCCGAATTGAATCTAGTGACTTAAATGGGTTGCCTGCTGTGATATCTGTAATGAAAGCTTTGAAATATGTAAAAAAGGGATGTGAAGCCTATCTTGCGTATGTGATCGATTCAAAAGTGACTGAAAGGAAAATTGAATCAGTGCCTGTTGTTTGTGAATTTCCTGATATGTTTCCTGAAGAACTTTCGGGATTACCTCTGATACGGGAAGTCGAGTTTGGCATTGAATTAATGCCAATAACTACTCTGATTTCAATAGCTCTGTATAGAATGGCTCGGCCAAATTAAAAGAATTAAAGTCTCAGTTGCAAGAGTTAACCAATAGAGGATTCGCAAGACCGATTTTCTCACCTTGGGGTGCTGCAGTTCTGTTTATGAAAAAGAAAGATGGCACAATGAGAATGTGTATTGATTACCGTCGATTGAATAAGGTGACCATAAAGAATAAATATCCTATGCCCAGAATCGATGATTTGTTCGATCAGTTGAAAAGTGCTACTGTATTTTCAAAGATAGATTTGAGATAGGGCAATTATCAGTTGAGAGTAAAAGATTCAAACATTCCGAAAACAGCTTTCTGAACGAGGTATGGACACTATGAATTTTTAGTTATGCCTTTCAAACTAACGAATGCTGCTGTCTTTATGGATTTGATGAATAGAATTTTTAGACAGTATTTAGATCAATTTGTTGTTGTGTTCATTGACGACATTTTGATTTATTCGCAGAATGAAAGTGAACATGTTGAGCATTTGAGAATTGTGCTTCAGAATTTGCATGATAAGCAACTATTTGCAAAATTCAGTAAATGTGAATTCTGGTTACGTGAAGTTAGTTTTCTGGGCCATATTGTATCAGCATCTGGTATCTGAGTTGATCCGAGTAAAATTTCAGCTATTTTAGATTGGAAGCCTCCGAGAAATGTTTCTAAAATTCATAGTTTTCTGGGACTTATCGGGTATTATCGTCGATTCGTAAAAGGTTTTTCTATGATTGTGACTCCGTTAACAAAGTTGCTTCAAAAAGATGTAAAGTTCGAGCGGTCAGATAAATGTTAGAAAAGTTTTGATCTGTTGAAAACTATGTTAACTGAACCTCCGGTACTTATCTAGCCTGAATCGGGTAAAGAATTTGTCATATATAGTGATGCTTCATTAAATGGACTTGGCTGTGTTTTGATGTAAGAAGGAAAAGTCATAGCTTATGCCTCGAGACAACTTAAGCTGCACAAAAAGAATTATCTAACACACGATCTTAAGTTAGCTACGATAGTATTTGCTCTAAAAATTTGGCGTCATTATCTATTTGGTGAGAAATGTCACGTGTTTTCTGATCATAGAAGTTTGAAATACTTGATGACTCAGAAAGATTTAAATCGCGATAGAGAAGATGGTTAGAATTACTAAAAGATTACGAGCTTGTCATTGACTATCATCCGGGTAAAGCGAATGTTGTAGCTGATGCTTTGAGTCAGAAATCACTATTTACATTGCGAGCATTGAATACTCAATTAAATATAGCTGATGATGGTTCTATTTTAGCTGAATTAAAAGTGAGGCCATTGTTTATTCTACAGATTATTGAAGCACAAAAAGTTGATAATGAATTGAAAGTCAAACAAACTCAGTGTGATTCCGATTCCGAATTTTGAGTTGATCATGATGATTGTTTGAGATTTCGAGATCCGATTTGTGTTCTAAGAAATCCAGAGTTCATTTAGATGATTTTGGGTGAAGCTCATAGTAGTAAATTATCCGTACATTCGGGAAGCACAAAAATGTATAATGACTTGAAACCGCTATACTGGTGGCCGGGAACGAAAAGAGACATCTCTGACTTTGTTTTGAAATGTTTGATATGTCAGCAAGTCAAAGCTAAACATCAGGTGCCCTCTAGTTTATTACAACCGATTATGATTCCCGAATAGAAATAGGATCGAGTGACGGTGGATTTTGTTTTGGGTTTGCCCCTATCTCTAAGAAAGAAAGATGCAATTCGGGTTGTAGTTGATCGACTGATGAAATCAGCTCACTTTATTCTGGTACGATCTAATTATTCACTTGAAAAGTTAGCTGAACTTTACATTTCTGATATTGTGAGACTGCACGGGGTGCCTTTGTCTATTGTCTCAGATAAGGATATGAGATTCACTTCACGATTCTAGAAGAAATTATAAGAGGCTTTAGGTACAAAACTACATTTTAGTACTACTTTTCACCCGCAAACGGATGGACAATTCGAGCAGATTATTCAAATACTTGAGGATATGTTGAGATGTTGCATTCTTGAGTTTGAAGGTACGTGGGAACAGTACTTGCCATTGATTGAATTCACATATAATAACAGTTTTCAATCAAGCATCAAAATGGTATCGTACGAAGCCTTATACTGTAGAAAGTGTAGAAATCTATTATATTGGCCTGAGCTTAGTAAAAATAAGATACACGAGGTTAATTTAATCAAAGAGACTGCACAGAAAGTAAATGTGATTCAACAAAGTTTGAAAGTAGCTTCTAATTGTAAGAAATCATGCACGGATCTAAAAGGAAAAGATATCAAATTTGAGATCGGCAATAAAGTGTTCTTCAAAATATCTCCGTAGAAGAAACTATTTAGATTCGGTAGAAAAGGCAAGTTGAGTCTGAGGTTCATCGGACCGTATGAAATCATCGAGTGAGCTGATCCAGTTGCTTATAGATTACTATTGCCACCTGAGCTAGAAAAGATTCATAATGTATTCCATGTTTCAATGCTTCAAAAGTATAGATCTGATCCTTCTCATGTACTTAATCCATCTGAGATAGAAATTTAATCCGGTATGACTTATGAAGAAGAACCGATCCGTATTTTAGCTCGTGAGATGAAGGAATTACAAAATAAGAAAATTTCGTTAGTGAAAGTATTGTGGCATCGGCATGGCATAGAAGAGGCTAGGTGGGAGCCTGAAGATGCTATGAGACAACAACATCCGAATCTATTTAATGGTAAGATTTTCAGGGACTAAAATTCCTAAGGGATGAGAGCTATAACAGCCCGGTTTAGACCCTAGTCAGAATAGCAATTTTGGGACCACATATCCGAGTCTAAAAAATATTTTAATATTATTTTCCATACTTATTATATGAGAATTAGCATGTGTGAAAGTTTCGTATGAAAATTTGTCCGTTTGAGTGCCTAATTTGAAAAAAGGACTAAATCATAAAAAATGAAAAATTGTCCTTCTATTTGTTTAAAGTGTTTAATTTTCATGACTTATTAAATGAAAGGTCCTTCTGTTGATATTAGACCATTGATAGTCAAGATGGACAGAAATGGCCTTGAATTACGTGACTTTAATGTTATAAATTAAAGGTTAAAATTGTAAATTGAATAATAAGTTATTGATTAAAAGAAAACATGAGTTAGTGGCCATTTTATCATCAATTTTGCCAAAATTTAACAAAGAAAGAAAGGTTTTCTGATGCTTTAACATTAGGCACTTATAAGTTGAGATTAAGATCAAGAACCAAAGAAAATAAAATTAGATCGAGGAAAGTCGAAAGTAGTCAATTAGTCGTTTTCATCCGTACGAATTCGAACGAGGTAAGTCAATATAAAAATAAGTGTATTATTGATTGAATTATACTTATGTGTTTATACAATTGCTATTGAAAGGCCATGAGAGCCAAATGAATGTAATTTGAGATAATTCTGATAATTTGATAACTTTGAAAAGCTCTATACGAACCAAAGAACTCTGAGATGTGATTTCGTATAAGACCAGGTCTGGGACATTGGCATCGATCTATGATATCATGTAAGACCGTGTCTGGGACAGAGACATTGATTAGAGATTACATGTAAGACCATATCTGGGACATCAGTATCGTATCTGAATTCATGTAAGACCCTGTCTAGGATAGTGGCATCGATATTGATTACATGTAAGACCACGTCTAAGACGTTTGCTTTGTATGAGCTTTCTAAATTTTTAGCATATCAAATTGTTTTTGATCAGTTTAACGGGAAATCTGAGAAAAAAAAGAATGAATAAATAGGTATCCGATTCAAGTACGTTTGAATCGTATTAAAATTTTGAGAATGAAAGGTATGTTTACGTGAAATTATAAGTATGTGATATGTATGAGATCAAATAAATGGAATATGATACATGTGTAATGGAATTGAGAACATAGAATTTATATGAACAAGTGAGTTTGGATTGGCTCATGAATTACCTATGTGAAATGGTTATAAGTTTATGTTAATGAATTGAATTATATGATTCATTAGTTGAAATTATTTGTATATGGCTTACTAAGCTCTTTGTAGCTTACTTTGTATGTGTTTGCTTTGTTTTATAGATATTGAAGCTACCAAAAGCTCGGGATTGTTGAAGACCATCACCACACTATCAAACCTTGTTTCGGTACATTTTGGAAGTGTAAATGTTAAATTATGGCATGTATAGGCTAGAAGTCTTTAGAATATGTTTTGAGATGTATATATGTTTTGAGATGTATATATGTTATGCACATGTGATATGGCTAACTAATAGATGTATATATGTTTGAATTTGGATTATGATATGTGATACTTTTGGCTATGTTTTATAGTGCTATTATGGTCAACTGAAATATGGTCATTTTGATATATTTTGGTTGCGGAAATGGTAAGATTTGTTATAAGATTAAATGTGGTATGAATGAGTTATGGAATATGCACGTTGATATGTTTTTGGCTTGAGAATTTGGTATGGTTTAGTATGGGTAATGAGCATGAATTTGTTGGTGATTGTAACTACCCGGTTTAGACCCTAGTCGGAACAGTGTTTCGAGACCACATATCCGAGTTAGAAAAATATTTTATTACTATATTTTGTGTTTATAATATGTGAATTGGCATATGTGGAAGTATCGTATAAGAATTTGGTTGTATATGTGTTTAATTATGAAAAAAGACTAAATTACAAAAAAGGTAAAAGTTATGTTCTAATTGATTATGTACTTTATTGCCATGATTTGAAATGCTTAGATTCCTTAAAAGATTATTAAGCCATTATAAGGTTAGTGGACATTTATGCCCATGGTTTAAAATGGCTTTAATTAATGTTTCATTAAGGGTAATTGTGGAAATTGATTATTAAAGTGTTTTTATAAAAAAATCAAATGATAAATGGCCATTATTTGTTCATGTTTTGTCAAAAATTGAGAGACGAAAACTAGGTTTTGGTGTTTTGTATATTCGGCCACTTTGAAGCAAAATTTGAGGTATGTTTCACTTTGGTTTTTCATGATTCTTTTATGTTTTTGAGAATGTTGCTTAGTTTACTACCATACCCATGTTGTAATTTGAGAAATTGTTTATGTTTATGAAATGTGCGATTGATGAAATGGTGAGCTTTGTGATGATTTTTGGTGTTAAATGAAATATATGAATTGATTTGGTATATTTTTATTGAATTTTTTATGAAATTAGCTAATTGGGGCTAATTTGTGAAAATGATTACATAGAGGGACTAGAATGGGAAATTTATGAAATATGTGGGCTTGAATGGACTAAATAGAAAATTTGGCTGGGCCTTATTTAAAGAAATTGGGTATATTTGATGATTTTATGAAACAGGGACTTAAATGTTGAATGTGAAAATGTGAGGGCTATTTTGTAAAATGTCCTAATTGTGTGTCCTTGTATGGAATTAATTGAGTGTGTGATTGAATGAGTTATTTTTAATACGTACAGATCAAGAAAAGTGAAACTAGGACTTGGATCGTGGAAAATCAAAAGTTGTCGAATAATCGACTAAACCGATAAAACACACTCGAGGTAAGTTCATAAGTAGTAATTTCATTATAATGCTGTTAATTTTATTGCTTCTGAATGAATTGAAATGAATTGAAATGAATGGAACCTCGGAAGATGTGGAGTGAAAGATATTGTTGATGTGGTTGAGTTAGTAATAGAAAACGAGATTGAGAAAGCTTGATTGAACAGTGAGACTAGTTTCAGTAGGTAGTGACATGTCACTAGGATAAGGTGATTGGCTTTGAGCCATGATATCGGCACTTCGAATGCAAGAAACATCTTGATTTGGCTTCGGGCCATGGTATAGATGTTTCGAGAGTAACCTTGAGTTGGCTACGGGCCATGGTATAGGTGCTCCGAGATAAGTTGCCTTGAGTTGGATACGGGCCATGGTATAAGTACTTATCTGATGTTTTGTTCAAACGTTCAATTCTTAAGTCGGATGGTTCTACGAATGAATTAAGGAAATGCTTGAGGGAGTAGTGGTATGAAATAGAACAGGTTTGTTCAATGTTGTTAATTGTTGAGATAGAGTACATAAGTGAGATGATATGAATTGAATCAAAGAGGTATGAATCTCAACTAAATGAGTAACCATGTGGTAAGACATGGATAAAGGTTTGTGATGCTTGTTCATGGTTCAAATTGATGGAATGGTAGTTTTATTTTACAATCGTATGTTATATTACTTACTTATGACTTACTATGCTTTAAAAGCTTACTTGGTTTGTTTATTTCTATTTCATAGATTATCGAAGCTACTGAAGGCTCGGGAATCATCGAGGATCTTCATCACACTATGGAACTCATTTTGGTACCTTTTGTGTTTATGAATAATTAAGTATGGCATGTATAGGCTAAGGAGGTCTGATTATATTTTGACTTATAAATATGCTATGCTAAGTGATTTGGCTAGCTAAGTGTGGGAATGTGTTATTTTCGTCTGTGAAAAATGATGAAATTTATATATGTCGTAAATGCATATTTGGCCTAGTTGAATATGGTTATTTTGGTATGAGTAAATGATGAATTTGGTAAGTTTTAGTTATGAATTGAAATGATCCATGATGTGGTATTATAACAAGTGTTATGTAATGGTTTTGGCTTGAATAGTGAATGATTTAGTTTAGTTAATGGGCATGAATTGGTTGGTGATATTCTTGATTACATTGATGAATATTTCAAGTATGTTTTGGCTATAAATTGTTGGTATAAATGTGTTGATTTGGCTTGTAGGGATGACCCAAAGTTGGGTGGCAAAGTTGGCTTTTCGAATGGCCTATTTTTGTCCACACGGACAGTGACATGGGCATGTGTCTCAACTGTGTACGACACACGGTCATAGTACACGGCCGTGTGTCCCCTGAGGTACCCGTTGGATTAAGTCAATATACCCTATAGGAATGACACGGTCTAGGCACATGGGCGTGTCTAGTGGCCGTGGGTGCAAGTCAGCAGCCTCCCTAATTTTCACACAATCGAACACACAGGCGTGTCTCAAGGCCATGTGATCAAGTTAGTATGTATGCCATGTTTTGCCACAACCTAGACACATGGGCGTGTCTGGTGGTTGTGTGAGGCACACGACCTGACCACACGGGCGTGTGATCTCAATAGCCTTGAAAATGTTTTAGTTTCGGAAAAATTTTCTAAGTGTTTGGTTTAATCCTGATCTTCTTCTAGTGCATGTTTAAGGGCTTGAAGATCTTCACAAGGAACTCTTTGATAATGTACGAATATGTTATGATGTTAATGAATGTAAAATGTCAGTAAAGTTCTGATTTGTCTGGTAATGCTCCTAACACCAGTCCGGCAATGGATATGGGTTAGGGGTGTTACAGTGATGCTTTTGGTCATATTGATGTGTGTTTTGGGCATGAGATTGGCTGAAATTGTGGCATATTTGATGCATATTTGTTGCTTGTAGGGATGACCCAAAATGGGTGGCAAAGTTGGCCTTTCAAATGGCCTATTTTTGTCCACACGGGTAGAGACACGGGCGTGTGTCTCGACCATGTGTGACACACGGTCATAGTACACGGTCGTGTGTCCCCTAGGGTACCCTTTTGAATTAAGTTAGTATACCCTACAGGATTGACACGGCCTAGACACACGAGTGTGTCTTGTTGCCATGGGTGGCACACAGGCTGGCACACAGGCGTGTGGTCAGCCATGTGGCCAAGTCAATAGCCTCCCTAATTTTCACACAGCCTGGCACACGGGCGTGTCATGTGGCCGTGTGTGCAAGTCAGAATGTATGCCATGTTTTTCCATGACTTAGACACATGGATGTGTTTAGTGGCCGTGTGAGGCACACAACCTGACCACACGAGCGTGTGACCTCTACAGCTTTGAAAAATGTTTAAGTTTCGAAAAATTTTCTAAGTGTGCGGTTAAGTCCCGACCTTTTTCTAATGCATATTTAAGGTCTAGTAGACCTTCTTAAGGGACTTATTGATGATGTATGATTTTGATATGAAGTTGATGATTGTGAATTGTCTAAAAAAGTTCTGAATTGTCCGATAATGCTCCTAACCCTAATCCGACGACGGATACAGGATAGGGTGTTACAGTTCCTCCTCTTTACATGCACATCATGACAATGCTTTGTTACTTCTTTGACCATTCTTGGGTTATCATCAGCCTTTTTTGCCATTCATCTAATTCATCAAGTTGCACCATTCGCTCTCCACTTGTCCCTTGATTTTTATCACCTCGAGACAGATACTGTTTGAACACATATTCATGAGTGAATTCCTACAAAGACTATCGAGTCACATGATTACTAACATTAACAGAATAACGAGTATCATCTAGCTCACTAGGAACTCTAACAAAATCACATGCTTGAAAAGCAACCTTTTCATTACTTACACTTAGCACAAGCTCACCATTAGCCACAGTTCTAGTTGTGGCTAAAAAAGGTCGACCTAAACTCATGGGTACCTCAATATCCTCATCCATGTCCAATATAACAAAATTAACAGTGAATATAAACTTATCGACTTTAACAAGAATATCTTCATAATACCCCTAGGATACCTAATTGATATGCTAGCTAATTGAATACTCATCCTAGTGGGCTTTGGTTCCCCAATACCAAGTTGTTTGAACATTTTATAAGGCAAAACATTTATACTAGCCCCTAAATCAGCCAAAGCCTTTTCAACAATTAAGCTACCAATAAGACAAGGAATAGTAAAACTCTCTGGATCCTTAAGCTTGGTAGGGAGGTTGTTTGGAGAATGGCCGAGCAATCTTCATTGAGCTTCATAGTTGACAAGTCATCTAACTTCCTTTAATTTGTTAACAACTCCTTTAAAAATTTTGCATACTTTGGCAACTACGAATGAGCTTCAACAAAAGATAAGTTAATATGCAATTTTTTTCAAAAATTTAAGAAATTTACCATATTGTTCGTTTATGCAGTCTTTTTTCAATTCTGCTAGATATGGAATCTATGGTTTATATTCACTAACAACCAACTTTTGTTTTTTCTTGCTTTCCTCAACCCTATCATTTTTCTCAATAGCCTCTAGACTCAGCTTCTTTTCAAGCTAAACTAACCTTTCCACACTTCGAGCAATGATTTTATGGACTTGTTTCTTTGGGTTAGTTTCAGTGTTACTAGGTAAGCTACCTTGTTGTCTTTTCGAAACTAGTTTCTTAAGCCGTCCAATCTAATTTTCAAGCCCTTGAATCGATGCTTGTTGATTTTTCAGGGTTGTCTTAATGTTTTGAAATCAATTTACGAACACCAAAATAAATTTAGCTAACATCTCCTCAAGGTTTGGTTTCTTTTCTTGCTGATAAGGTTGCTGAAAACCTAGAAGGGGTTGTGACCTTTGATTATGTTAACCACCCCAAGAAAAATTCGGATGATTCCTCCATCCTGGATTGTAGGTATTGCTATAGAGGTTATTTTGGGGTCTAAAATGGTTACCCATAAAGTTGACTTGCTCATGTTCCATGTTAGAATCAAAGGGTAAACATTCCAAATTGATTATCCCTGCTCCAATTGCATCACATTGCATTATCAGATTCATCATGTTATTGCAACTCAAACCATCAATCATTTTACTCGGTGCTTTTACCTAAATTGCCAACATAGCAACTGCATCTATATTAAAAACACCGACTACTTTAATTGGTTTTGTTATCATGACTTACGATTGATAGTTATCCAATGTTATCTCCTCAGTAAACTTTTGAGCTGCCTTAAGTGTTTTATTATTCAATGTTCTATCAATTGCTGCATTAATTAGTTGTCTAGTCGAGGGATTCAAATCGTTGTAAAATGTTTGAACTTGTAACACAATTTGAGAAAGTACTTCAACATATCCTTAAATCTTTCCCATGCATCATATAATGTCTCCAACTCAATTTAAGAAAAAGAAGACATGTCGTTTCTCAACTTAGTTGTTTTAGCTGATAGGAAGTACTTCAATAGAAACTTCTCAGTCATCTGATCCCAAGTTGTGATAAAACCCTGTGGAATTGAATTCAACCACTATTTTACCTTTCTCCTCAAAGAGAATGGGAACAACCATAAGCATATGAAATCATCAGTACCACCATTAATCTTGAATGTGTCGCAAATCTCAAGAAAGTTAGCCAAATGAGTATTTGGATCTTCATCTTATAACCCATCAAACTGGACATATTGATGTACCATCTGAATTGTCTTCGGTTTCAAATCAAAATTATTTGCAACAATAGTCGGTCTTATGATGCTCAATTTAGCCCCAATCAGAGTGAGCTTAGCATAGTCAAATATAATATGAGGAGCAAGACATGTAGGAGATTGCTAATTATTTTCATTATCTTCCATCTCCATAGTAATATCCTTTTCCTCTTGATTTTCTATTAAAATCTATTGACCTTGCCTTGCTTCTCTAACCTCTCTACGATTTCTATGAGCATTTTTTTCAATCTCACTGTAAAAAATTATTAGTTCTAATAGGTTGCCTCTAGTCATAAACTAAAAGAACTAGTAAGAATCAAATAAAAGAAAAAAATAGAATATTAAAATGAAATTAAAAACAAAAATATTAAAATAAAAATAAAAATGGCTAAATTAATAGAAATTAAGTTTTCCTAATATTTTAATTCCTTAACAATGGCACAAAAAACTTGTTGCAGTTGTGAACCAACTAAAAATCTGACTAAGGCAAGTGCACCTATCAATTAATAGTATAGCTACGGTGAGCATAGATACCATTCCCATGAAGACTAAAAGTATTAGTAATTACCGTCTTTCTATTATTTAACCAATAAATTCGAATGATTGATTAAAAACTATAATTTAATAATTTAATTAACTACGAACATTGCAAAGAACAAATCAGGAAAATAAATGATTAACACTAAGAGGCAAAACAATACCCAGGAAAGAATTCACCTAGATTTCATCTGGCATTATCAATCTAATTATGCAATTTACTCACTTAGTATCCTGATCCGTAGAAATCCCTTGATTATGCTAATATCTCTTTTCATAGTAAGAGCAACTGACTCTAAGTTGATTAATTGAAATTTCTTTCTAATTAAAACCCCTTTTATCGCACTAACTCAATTTATGGATTCCCCTACTAGATATGAGTCTTGTAACACCCCGAAATAGGGCCTAAACAGAATGGTGGTTGCAAAACCACTAATTCGAGATGGAAATATTTATTCCGATTAATTTTTATAATTTACCAAGTGATTAGATGCATGAGTTAGAGTATCGATTGAAAATTTTATGAATTACATGTTTAATTTGCCTATTAGGGCTTGTTTCAAAAAGTTGATAAATACGAGTTCTAAATAGGGAAGGATTAAATTGAAGAGCATAATTGAAGTAGAGGTCCTTAAATGGTAATTAGATCATTAGGTTTTCATGGACAAAAATGGACATACATAGATAAAAATAACTAAAGTTTTTATGAAGGGCATTTTAGTCATTTGGTAATTAAAAGATTAAAAAGAGGAAAAGATGGCAAAATGGTTATTGTAACACCCCAAACCCAGCCTAGAAGTCAGGCCCGAATTTGGCGTGTCACACTGAAGTTTTTTTCAAAAACCATGTTCTCATTGAAACCCTTCTTAAGGACTTGTGTAAAAACTTAGTTTGCGTTCGATGAATTTTAAAACGTGGTTCACTGAAAAGTTAATTACTTTTAAAAACGTTATTAATCTCGTAAAACTTTACTTTCAATTATGAGAGCTAAATTTTAAATCGTTGATTTACGAAAACATGATGTTTAGGAGTTGAGTTGAAATCTACATGAAAATGTTACAGGAACGTGTTGATTTCGAAAACAGTTATCATTTTTGAAAACCGTGTCCTAAGACTAGCAGATATAAAACCAAATACCGTAAAATCCCAAATTAAAGTCCAAAAGTTAAAGAGGCCTTATTACAAAACAAAAATTCGAATAAAATACTTAAATTCAACTAGTATAAAACCAGAGTAGAAGTGTGGGCCACCATCGAGCTCCTTGCATCATCGAACCGCCTAACGTTGGGAATCACCTACACAGTTAGTCAAAAGGGTGAGTTTACGTAAACTCAGTATGTAATCCCTTATAACACAGACAGAAAAATATGCAGCATACCAAAACAGAATGGGCCTAAGCCCATTACAGAAACAATGTCAGGTGGGCCTTAGCCCAATGCAGTAACAATGACAGGTGCAAAAATGCAGACAGACAATCTAGCCCAATCCAACCAATACATCGCCCATACCAACCAACACACCATGTGGGGATTAAATCGACCCACCCAGCCAACACTCCAAGCTTGGCACTGGTTGTGGCACGAATTCAACAGGATGGATTAAAGCCATAAACAGGATGGCATAGAGCCATGATCAAGATGGCACAAGGCCATAACTATTGCAGTAAAGCTGTCAGCAGACAGGATGGCTAAAACCCATAAGCAGGAAGGCTATAAGCCTTAATTAGGATGGCTATAAGCCATAATACTTCCTCCGTCACTAAAACCCAACCCCATGCAGAATGTCATGTCATAATATCATACGTGAATGCAAGATGTCATGCTCAGTATCAATCATATAAATATCATACATAAATCAATCAACCTACCACTCAGGTTGTAACAGCCATTTAAGAAATCAAGGGTAAAATGGTAATTTTACCCTTTAGGGGTATTTTGGTCATTTTTCTAAGTTTGATGTTTCAGTACCTATTATGACCTCTAAGAAGTTTGTCATTGCCACAAGCAACTCGGATAATTTATATGGCCAAAACAGTGAATATCGGCCAAAAAAACCCTAATGGGCCCAAGTTGGCCCACACGCCCGTGCGGCCCATACAGTTCAAATTCACATACAGCATCACAAGCCTCATAATCCAATCTATCAGCAGTCACTTACCGATTATTTCACCCACGCATCCCACAAGCCCATTGGGCCCATTTTGGCCTTGCGAGGCCCATATCGGTGCAGGTGCGTGTGAATGCGCATAATGGCCTCTACGTCTAATGCCCACGTTTTATGGGCTCAGTTCGCCCCACTTGCATTCGCACATTGGTGAGGCCTCAAATTCTAATATTTTGACATTCTGGCTTTTTGGCTTTTATCGATTTACATAGAGGTGGGGTGTAATTACACACTTGATTTACGAAGACTCGTTATGAAATCCTAGCACCGCACCTACATTGTAACGCTCTGAACTTTGGGCCTAGAAGTATTGGGCCTTTAGTTTGGATCAGTTAAAAGGTGGCTTAAATAATTCAAATGTGTGATTTTGGAGTGTTTGGAGGGTACTATGAAGTCCCTAGTTCAAGTTAGGCCATAGGAAAATTTTTTATTTTTAGCCTTAGTGAAACCCTGATCTCAAGTGGTATGACTCTTAAATAAATCAAGGTAAAATAAGGCACAAAAAGGAGTGTGGTGTAGTGGCAAAGTGGCACTACTTAGGTGACAAGGAAGTGACGCCATAAAGGAAGCAAGGGGGTCCAAGGTTCAAGTCTTGGCTCTTGCAATTTATTTTGGTTTTTCTTTTAAATAAATCTGGAAGCGAGTAGACGGGCTTTAAAGTTAAATGTGTTGGACTTATGACACAAAGGAGCTTGTGTCTTAGTGGTGGTGTTGTGACATGGTTATGGAGAGGACTATGGTTCGAATCCCTTTATACGCAAAGGTTGATTGTTTTGCTAATGCTTTAGTTTTGGACGATTGATGGAGAATCCCACATCGGGAAGCTAACATGAGAATAGGTAAGGAGCTAGCTTTAAATAGAGCAAACCATGAGGAGAGTAGGCATACTTTTCTTGGCTTATCCCTTTCACGTTGTGGCGTGTTCGCTTGGGTTAGGCATTGGATCATTCGTTGATCTGTATGCCGTTGGGTCACAGTAGTGGTGACCATAGTTGATCGACACACCCCCTGGGGAGTCAAGGGTGCGATTATTGTTGGCTTCTGGGTATATCAGCGTTCAGAGCGTGGATTAACTTCAGATACCTATCAAGTGTGTACTTCACCCTACTCTAACTCTAGAACGGCAAATGCCGGAATGCCGAAATGGGCCCGTGGGCCCAATTGGGCAAATTGTATGATTGTGTAGTAAATATTGGACTAGACTAGGCGAATCTCACGTCTGTGGCTAGTTTTGGGGTAAAGGGTCACACGAGCGTGTGGGCCTACTCGGGCCGAGAACGGGCCTTAGGCCCATTCGCAACGTTATCTCTGTTTAGAATACTTGAGTCGCTCGAGGCGACAGTAGACTTTCTGAGGGATTGATAAAAATACTGAAATACCCTCGATTTGTAAAATTACAGAAATACCCCCCGATTTGTAAAATTATCGAATTACCCTTAATTTGTAAAATTACAGAAATACCCCCGATTCATAAAAGTACTATTTTACCCCTAATTTACGAAATTATCGTTTTACTCTTAATTTGTAAAGTTATCGTTTTACCCCTGATATGTAAAGTTACCGTTTTACCCCTGATATGTAAAGTTACCATTTCACCCCTGATTTGTAAAGTTGTCATTTTACCCCTGATATGTAAAGTTACCGTTTTTCCCCTGATTTGTAAAGTTGTCATTTTACCCCTGATTTGTAAAGTTACCGTTTTACCCCTGATTAGTAAAGTTATCGTTTTACCCCTGATTTGTTAGAATTACTGTTTTACCCTCAGTTTACAAAATTACAGAAATACCCCAGTTTACAAATTATCAAAATACCCCGAATTTCAAAATTACAGAAATACCCCTAATTTACAAAATTACCAAAATACCCCTGGTTTGTGAAATTACCGAAATACCCCTGGTTTGTGAAATTACTGAAATACCCCTGGGTTGCAAAATTACCGAAATACCCCTTTAGGGTAGAATTACCGAAATACCCTTGTATGATAGAATTACCGAAATGTAGGGTAGAATTACCGAAATACCCTTGTAGGGTAGAATTACTGAAATACCCCTGTAGGGTAGAATTACCGAGATACCCCTATGGGGTAAAATTATCATTTTGCCCCTAGGTTGTTAAATGACTGTTTTGCCCTTGTGGGCAAGTGACTGACTTGGATTGTGTGTTTGACGGATTTGACTGTGTTTGCATGACAGTGATTTGACTGACGTGACTGTAGTTGTGTGATTGATATGTTTTAATATGTGTTTAAATAACTGATACTGAACATGGCCATTCTGCATACATGTGTGATGATTGAGCATAGCATACACGACATATTGGGTTGGGACATTGATATGGAGGAAGTTCTGTTCTGATAGGATCACACGGGTCGCACGAGACGACTGTGGATCCAGTAATAATATGATAAGGTCGCACGGGTCGTACGAGATGACTGTGGACCGACTGAGGGCTTAATGCCAGTTATTCTGAGTATGGCTCTGTGCCAACCAACATATGGCTCTGTGCTATTGGGATCATGGCTTTGTGCCGATTATATTTGCCTAAGGCTATGTGCCTATCTTATTTACTGATGACTGTGTGTCGATCACATTAACCCATGGCTGTGTACCGGTTATATTACCCTAGTTGATGGCTATGTGCCAATCCTATTACAGTTACTAATGGCTTTGTGCCAATTATGATACTGCTACTAAAGGCTTAAAGCCGCATTTAAATTGGCAGCATGGCTGCGTCATTAGTGTGTTGGGCTGGGTGGGTCGAGTTATTCCCCACATGATGTGTTGGGTTGGTACGGGTGGTGTGATGGCTAGACTAGGTTGGGATTACATTCGCATATTGTTCTGATTCTGCTATGGGCTTGGCCCAGACTGTTCTATATTGGGCTAAGGCCCAGACTGATCTGTTCTGTATAGGGCTTCGGCCTAGTTTGTTCTGTATATCTGTATTATACTGTTACTGGTTCTGTTTTGGGCTTAGGCCCACCTAATTTTGATTCTGATTTTGATTCTAATCTGATAATATTTTTTATTCTGTAATGGGCTAAGGCCCATCAGGTACTGTTTGTTATAGTGGGCTAAGGCCCAATTGATACTGAATTGTAGCAAGGCTGGGGCCTAGACTTTTAATTCTTTTGTATGACTGATTATTTATTTTATATGGTAGGGGATTACACATTGAGTTTTCATAAAACTCACCTCGTTTAATAATTCTGTAGGTAACCCCTAGCTTTGGGAGGATCAGTGCTGCGAGGGACTCGAAGAAGGCCACACATTGCTTATGCTCTGTCTTGATTTACTTTTAAGTACTTTATCCAGTTTGGGTTGTAATAAGGCTTTTTAAACTTTTTGGTTTTTACATTTGGGATTTTATTTATTGTTTTATAATTACTAGAAGTCAGACACGTTTTTTTTGAAACAACAACTATTTTTCAAAATATCACGTTTTCGCAACTATTTTAAATTAGGCTTCCGTAACAATTAAGGTTTTAAAGGTAATAACATTTTACAAGAGAACGTCTTTTAATAAACCTGTTTTAAAAATATGCATACGAAATTTGAGATTTTACACAAGTTTTAAATGGCAACAAGTTTTAATAAGAAGGGTTTTCAATGGAAATAAGGTTTTTGAAAAACACCTCAATGTGACATGCTAGATTCGGGACTAACTTCTAGGCCGAGTTTGGGGTGTTATATACATTATTCAAGATCAACAATTAAACACTAGATCATTACCAATACCCAGTTTTCTTCAACAAAAGCTGAAACCGCTAATACCTGCCTCAACAATCTAGCCTAATAAAACCTTCCCAATCGATAGCAACGATTAATCCCCTTGACTAGATCTTCGTTACAAACACCTAATTAAAAAGATTGCAAGACATGTGGTTAAATCCACACCTATTAGCTCCTAGAACCATCATGGTATATCGACCTTAACCAAAAAGTAAATAGGCAAGGCTACATACCTTGATCGAAAACTTGGAGTAGGCAAAAAACTATCACTAATCACTTGTTCCTTAGTCACCCCTCGCGGAGTCCTAAATACCAACCAACCATTTGTCAAGATAACAAAAGTAGTTTCGACAGAGAGAAGAATATTACCAATATTGGAGACTATTAAAAAGCAACCACTATCACTTACTGACACAATAGACAAGGAGGAGATATTCCTAAATCGAACTCTCTGGCCAAACAGTTGAAGATTTGAGTCTAAGAGAATTGGGGATGATCGATGAAGACAAACGAAAATAGGGGAAAGAGAGTATAGCAGTCGACTAGAGATCCTTAACAGACAAAATAAGACTTTTGGCCGCCAAGAACAGGGTATTCGGTTTTATATGAAAAAGGAGTACAGAAGAAATTTGAAAGAGTAAGAAAAATGTTCAAACTAGGGATGGGTGTTTGGTTTAGAGAAGAAAAAGTCAGGAAGAAAAGAAATTAAGAAGAGAAGAAAGAGGGAGAAATCAGCCCAATGTTGCACAAGCATATTCGGCACCAAAGAAAAAAAGCAAAGAGAAATGTCGATGAAGAAGTGAGTAGGTTGAGTAGGGAGGAATTGGCACAAGTAGTAGTTGTTTGAGAAATGACAAAGTAAAAAGCTACTATTCGGTTTTGCCAAAAGGCAAATAACTCAATTGAAAAGCACAACACTACCAAAAGCAAAAAAAAAAAAAAAAAAAAAAAAAAAACATTTGGCAAAACACCTAAACTGGCAAAATACGGCACCCAAAGGAAACCCATAGTCGAAATCACCCCTTCTAGCCACCCAATTCCGCTAACACTCCTTACCCCATCTGAATCCCATGATAATCTCCACACATTTCTCCACCAACCACCCATGATTTACTCTAACATCTCAATTTGAATTTGATTCAAATTCTCAAGACCAAGTCAAATATTCCCCCCTTTTACCAAGTCCACAACAAACTCCAAGAGTTTGCAACCACCCCACCCCTTGTCGCCATTATGAAGCAAAATTAATATATTTTTCTTGCAAGGGAATTCAAACTCCAGCTCCTACAATGTCCAGTCACGCCACTTGCCACCAAGCCCCAAGGCTTTTTGTGCCATTTATTCACCACAATAATTTAAAAGGTATACCACTTGAAGTTAAAGTTCCCTTAAAGCTAAAAACCAAAATTTTTCCTATACCAAAGCTTGAACCCAGGACTTCATAGAAGCCCCCCTAACACTCCAAAATCAACCACTACCACACCAAAATGCAACCGTGCTAAAATCTAGATCTTCAAAAACTTTAAACGCTACCGTGCCCAAGGCCCAATTCTGCTAGGCCCAAAATTCAAGGCGTTACAGTTATCATCTTCTCAAGTTGGCTGAAACTACAAGGGTTCTCCATAGCTAGGGTTTCTTCAACTTCCAAGCTCCATAGTAAATGATTCCAATCCCCGTTTTTAATGTTCTTTACGTTTTTGGAGTCCTGGTAACTTGATTTAGCTTATTCTAGCAATAATTTAACCTAGGGTTCATATTTGGAAAAATACCCATAGGTGAAATGTGTTTATTTTGATGTTTTATGGTAGGATATGAAACTTGAAATTATGTTAAATGACTTGAGCTAAGCGATTTTAAGCGAAAAAGAGTAAAACGGTATAATCGGTAAAAAACCTAATGTTTATAAGTACATGTTAGAGTGAGAATTTGATGTTGCCATAGTTAAATAAATGATTAGCATGTCCTAAAACATAAAAATTAAATGGTGAATGATATATAGAATTAAATCTTATTGAGTTTATTTTTATAGGAAAGAAACAGAGCAAGCAAAGGAAGTCTATATTCTAAGATATTTAAATTCTTGTGAGACTGGTTCAGGGTGACTTCGTGATCCCCTATTCTGATTTTAGAATTTCACTAAAAATTGTACAAAAAGAATTATGAGTCATAATTTATATGTATATAGTCCTTAGTGAGTCTACTTTCTGAATTCTGTATAATGAGATAATCGATTTTAAGTGAATAAAGGCCAGTTTTGTTGGACAACGAAATAGGGGAAATTTTAATGAATAAACTGTATAAATTGGCCTAACCAAATATTCTGGAAAAATTATGGTAAGAAGATATATGAGTCTAGTTTCAGGGAAAATTTACGGAATTAAATTTTGAGTTTCGTAACTCGAGTTATAATTAAGTTAGTGACTATTACGCAGTTGGATAGTTTTATTATGAATAGTGAAATAAATTGTTTTGATTTGTGTAAGTAATGGGAAAATTTTTAATGTTCCTGGTTTGGTCCCCAATGATTTCAATTGCATGTTTTAGGGCCTCGAGGGCCCTTTTTAGGGACATATTGGATGAATGTGAGTGAATTAATTTTAAAAGTAAATTTTTATGCCCCGAACTAGTAAGATAAGTCTGGTAACGCATCGTGCTCGACTCCGACAATGATCTCGGGTAAGGGGTGTTACAAGTCTAATTCGGTAGATTTATGTTGTCCTATTTCTAGGGTTGCATGTAACTCCACTCAATTACAGTAGATATACTCTTAAATAGAGTCTATTCCTTATTTGATTTAAGCACATCAAACATGGATCAATAATCTAAAAATATTAAACCAAGAATTAAGTACACATAACTGAGAACAACAAACTTAGAATTTATTGTGTAAAATAAAAATCAAATGACAAAATCCATCATAGGGTTCATTCCCCCTAGGTATTTTTCGAGTTGTTTTCTGAAATATTCTATGACAATTCTCTCATATCTTCTTATTTTTGTCATATATACATCTTAAAATGCCTGAAAAATTTAAAAATCACATTTTTCGCAATTTAGGGTCCAAATTCGTGGAATTTACATGGCCTGCCACATGACTCTGTGGTAGCCCATATGGCTCCTGAAAGTCACTCCAATTTTCCAGTTTTCGCTCATTTTTCACTCCTTTTTGCTCCCAAATTCTCTCCCAATTATAAAAACATGAATTTAAAGGATCAGGAGCATAAAACTCACCATTAACATTGAAGAATCACCCAAAAATGCATTAAGAATGATATTAAAACATGTTACTTTAGCACCTATCAATAAACTTATATTTGTAAAACCTATAGTTTTTTTTAAAGGTTTTAAAACCTGTTGTTGAACGAAGTAGAAAACCTAAGAACTATTTTGTTTCAAACTCATGTCTTCCTGAGAATTATTTTGAAGTTATAAAACATGTTAATCGAAAAGGGCTTTTTGAAGAAATTGAAAGTTTCAAACTTTAAAAATAGATTAAAATAATATTTGGCTTATTAATTCTTCGTTAATCGAAGAGAGGCCTTTGAAGAAATTGAAAAGGTCTTCAACTAAAGAAATGGGTTTTGGACATAGGACTTCTTAATTTTGGTGGATTCAACACCCATTAAACATCTCAAAATTATGATGTCAATAACAACATCATTAGGCTGCATGAATAGTAAATCTTAAAGAAAATAGTAGAGGGACCGTAGTGGGAATTTTATAATACTTAAATTATGAAAGAAATGTGTATTAATTGGACAAGTGGTAGATAACTACTTTACGATTGGAATAATTGAGGAAGGATTTTAAGTGATATTATTCTAAACAATTGAAGGACTTAATTAAGAATGAGAAGTGATGGAGTAAAAATGACTAAATTGGAAATCTAGGGAAATTAGGAAGTTAGGATTTTTCTTATACATTGTTTAGAATTATTCATAACCCGTCCCCAATTCTTAAATAGAAGTGCTCCTATATTGAAAATAATATCGATGCCAACCTAACTAAATTTAAAGAATGAACTAAAATAAAAAAAATTAAGACATGGCAAGCTACTGATCGACTAAATGGCATGGTTAAGGAAACATGCCAAATAATAGACAAAGTCTTAATTCTACATCATAAGAAAATTGAATAACTATACTTCATAGTTACAAAGAACGAAATAGAGTAGCCAACTGCTTGGTTAATTGTGCTAAAAGTCTTCCTTTAGGGCTGCATCGTTTTGTTACTCCTCCATATTTTGTTATTAATGGTTTGCATGATGATGTGATCTGTATAGCTTACTTTAAGCTAATTCTTGAGTAATTCATAAAAAAAAAGTGAAAATAAATGAAATAAAGGTGAAATTATTTTTGTAAAGAAAATGGGGATTAAGCGTTGAATAATTGATTTTCCAAATATTTTAAGCATAATTAGTAGTTAAAAATTAGTAGAGTATTCTAAATGGAGTGTTGGGACAACACTTTTTAAATATTACGAAGTTAATTTCACTTAAAGTTTTACATCTTACAATCTTAAATGCATCCAATCATAATGAGCTTTAGGTAGAATTTATATATTGTGATGGTTATTGTACCATTACCATAGTGCCCTACACCTACAATGTGTCTTTTTGAGGTTCAAAATTGATCCAAAGGTTTATGGCCTCTTTCGTGGAAATTGTTGAGTGAGTTTTTGAGTAGTTAGAGTGTATGCTTGCTAAAAGTATAATATGTGTAGTTTCTTTATTGAAAGAAGAAGTGTATCAGTGGTGGCTCACTATAACTCATTCTATCCTAACTAAATGGTTTACTTGGGCTTTCTTTCGAATTGAATTTAAGAAAAACTATGTGGGTCAGTCATATCTAGAATATCAGATGAAAGGGTTTCTCACATTGACTCAAGGAACGATGGCAGGTTATGAATGGGAATTTATATGCCAAAGAAGTTATGCGCTAGCAATGGTTCCTACCAAGAAGGGGAGTTGTCAACATTTCCTTTGTAGGTTGAGAGACAAGATTAGAGTTCCCTTAGCTACACTTTGATTCCGTGAACTTGTCAATCTAGCTGAATGAGCAAAAATGGTGGGACAAACTATGGGTTTAGATAAGGAGTTCGATGCTGACCATGTCCATGGTAAAAAAAATGTATAAATTCTCATTCTTTTACTCTAATGGCATCACAATCCTAAAGTATATCAAACTTTTGATCCTAATAGACATCCACTTTATAATAAAAATATTTATAAAAAAATACATCAAAATATCATGTTTATATTTTTTTTAATTTCTATAAAAAATATCAAATACATTTTGATAAGGCACAGCTACGACTTAAGAAAATAACACTTTTACTTCAAATTTCAAATTTCAAATCTTCTCCAAATTGTGTTCAAACTCTTCAGCAATTTTTTGCTTCAAATCTTCAATCTATCCCATAAACAGAAAATTAAAATATAAGTCAAAAATCTTAAAATTAAGCATTTAAAGCCATAAATCTTAAGGGAAAATTAACAATTTAATTTGAATTTATGCATTATATTTAAATATTTATTGCTACATACTAAAAGTCAATAAGACAACAACGGATCTCCCTAATGCAAATCTCAGTTTGGTAACAATTTGACTGCAGCCCAGACGTGTAAACATCTGGATTAAAAATACTACAACAAAAGATATAAAATAACAGCAATGTCCGCAAGTATATGGGTCAGGTTGTAATATAGTTAAGTTTACAATGAAACACTTAGGAAGTATTTTGAAGATCATTCCCAAGGGTGGCTAAATTAAACTAAAGGGTAATTTCTACATTAACAAGTCTACACTGTAAAACCCTTGCTTGATCCAGTCACCAAACACAAACAAGATGGTGTCAGTATCGAATACTTAAATGATTTTGTGACATTCAACTTACTAAAATGTGCAATAACATGAGTTGTTAACTTTTTTTCATTTTTGGCGCATACTTAAAAGTTTACAAAATGTATATTTAATCCAACCATACATACTATCCTGTGTTTAAAAGAGTTTCAACTAAATACAATAAAACCATATTCTTAGTTTACTAGCCTACGGACTACCCCGATATGTACATGTTACAAAAATACAATTAAAAGGCTTACAACTAAATCAGCACCACCTAGCTTTGTCCATTTTCCATAGTTCAAAACAACTTTTGATAGATGAAAGAAATAAATTAAGAAACATGGTAAGTTCAAGATGAATTTAGTGAGTTCACATGATGTTTACTCGCCCACACATACAGCTTGCGTGGAATATAAGTCACGCATAAGGAAAACTAATATGTTAAATAGTTCACATAAAAATATAAACAACAAGCATACTGTTAAAAAATTGAACATGGAAAGAAATATATTATGGGCAGGGGAAAAGAAAAATCCACTAATGTTGAATTCGAATGATACAAGAGGAGTTTTGACTACATCTATTTATAGGTTGAAAAAACCTAATTCTAATCAATGTCAAATATATTATGCTAACAAAAGCTAAAATATTATACTAATAAATACTAAATCTTCTAGAAAGAAAATATATTTTGTTTAATTTGACATGCAAGCAATCTCTTAGAATTTAGGTCATACAATTCTAACAATCTCCACCTTGACATGAATTCTCAACAAACAAATTCTTCACCACAAATTCTCAACGAACAAGTTCTCCACCTCTTCTAAGAAACCCCTTAAGGGTATTCTTCAACAATGAACACCAACCAAGTCTAAGCAATGCTCGAACTTGGTTATAGGAAGTGGCTAACTCATCATATCTACAAGGTTATCATGAGTAGTAACTTTACTCACAATAATATCACCACGAGCAATAATATCACACACAAAATGATACCAAAAGTCAATCTGTTTTGTTCTCGCATGAAACATTTGATCCTTTGTAAGGAAGATGGCACTTTGGTTATCACAAAATACTGTACTAATCTGAAGGTCTTTACTAAGCTCACGAAAGAGTCCCTTTAACCAAATAACTTCTTTACAAGCCTCAGTAATCGTCATGTACTCAGCTTCAGTAGTAGACAAAGTAACTGTAGTTTGCAAGGTGGCTTTCCAATTGATTGCGCAACCTCTAAGTAAAGGCATACCTTGTAACGCCCTGAATTTTAGGGCTAGAAGTATTGGGCCTTGAGTTTTGGATCGGTTAAAAGGCGGCTTAAATAATTCAAATGTTTGATTTTGGAGTGTTTGGAGGGTACTATGAAATCCCGGGTTCAAGTTAGGCCATAGGAAAAATTTTTATTTTTAGCCTTAGTGGAACCCTGATCTCAAGTGGTATGACTCTTAAATAAATCAAGGTAAAATAAGGCTCAAAAAAGAGTGTGGTGTAGTGGCAAAGTGGCACTACTTAGGGGACAAGGAAGTGACGCCATAAAGGAAGCAAAGGGGTCCAAGGTTCAAGTCTTGGCTCTTGTAATTTATTTTGGTTTTTCTTTTAAATAAATCTAGAAGTGAGTAGGCAGGCTTTAAAGTTAAATGTGTTGGACTTATGACACAAAAGGAGCTTGTGTTCGAGTGGGGATGGCATGGCATGGCTATTGAGAGGACTATGGTTCTAATCCCTTTGCACGTAAAGGTTAACTATTTTGCTAATGCTTTAGTTTTGAGGGATTGATGAAGAATCCCATATCGGGAAGCTAACATGAGAATAGGTGAAGAGCTGGCTTTAAATAGAGCAAACCATGAGGAGAGTAGGCATACCTTTCTTGGCTTATCCCTTTTGCTTTGTGGCGTGTTTGTTGGGTTAGGCATTGGATCATTCATTGATCTATATGCCGTTGGGTCACGGTGGTGGTGACCGAAGTTGATCAACACACTCCTTGGGAGTCAAGGGTGCGATTACTGTAGGCTTCTGGGCATAGCAGTGTTTGGAGCATGGATAAACTTCAGATTCCTATTTGGTGTGTACTTCTAACCCTTGTTTGATAGGTTGAAATGGGCCAAATGGGCCCGACGGCCCGTGGGCCTAGATAAGTAAAAATTGGTAGATTGGTAATAAATGACAAGCTGATTAAGTGGGTTGTATGGCTTGGAATAGCTTTGGGCTTGAGGGGCTGTATAAATGTGAATGGGCCTGATGGGCCATGTAAATGTGATTGGGCCTGATGGGCTATATGAATGCATGTGGATTCGTTAGGGTTTTTTAGTAGACTTTTGGGTTAGTATCTAATAATTGTTTATGCAGACATAAAACTTAATTAATCAATTAAGTGTGACTGTGGACAAGTCATAGGGTTGAAGTGTGGCAATGGGTATATGCATGTCTAGGATTGGATCTAGGGAGAGCTTGGTACTTAAGCGGTCTTAATGACTCACCTCCTCTTCTCTGGAATCCTACTTCGTGCATAGTATCTGTTCACTTTAGCCAACGAGGACTTGTTGATGGGCCAGGGTACGTAATTAGACCTATAGTGTTAAGAAATTACAAAAATACCCTTGATTTGTAAAATTACCGAATTGTAAAATTATAAAAATACCCATGGTTTATAAAATTACAAAAATACCCCTGATTTGCAAAATTACTGAAATACCCCTGATTTACGAAATTACCAAAATACCCTCGAATTGCAAAATTATAGCAATACCCTTGATTTGCAAAATTACTAAAATACTCGTAATTCGTAAAATTACCGAAATACCCCTAATTTGTGGAAAATTACGGAAATACCCCTGGATTGCAAAATTACTGAAATACCATTGTAGTGTAAGATTACCAAAATACCCCTGTAGGGTAGAATTACCGAAATACCCCTGTAGGTTAGAATTACAATTATGCCCTCGAGGGTAGGTAACTGTTTTGAAACTGTTTTAAGCTATGAATGTGACTGTCTTTCGTAAGCATACTATGTGATATACATATTAATGTATGGGCCCACCATGGGCTATGTAACGGGCTTTTAGGCCCAGTAAATTTGTAACTTTCATAATAGTAACTTAAGTGCTCCAGATAAATATGAAATTGTTAATGGGCTAGAATATGTACTGGGCCCACGATGAGATGATGACCGATATGCCTAAGGGCAAAATGACTAAAATGCCCCTGTGTGATTATGTACGATTTGTATGTCATATGTGTATTATGATACATTCATGAGATTATATGTTGCATATGAGTTGGGTTATGATTGGAGGAAGTGTATATGAGGGTCGCACGGTCGCTTGACAACTGTGGATCCAACGAAGGCTTTTAAGCCACGAGCAGCTCTACTGCAATGATGAGTAGTGCCACAACCGGTGCTACAACGAAAGCTTTTAAGCCACGAGCAGCTCTGCTACAACGATGAGTGGTGCTGCAACCAGTGTCACAATGGGTGTATAAGGATGGGTGGGTAAAGTATCTCCCCACAAGAGTGTAGGGTTGGAAGGGGGTGTACATGGTTGGTTATGGGTAATTGCACATTGCATAATCATATTGGTTTTGTGATATGGGCTCAGGCCAAACTAAGGCCACTATGGGCTAAGGCCCAAAGGCCACTGATATTGAATAGGGCTTAAGCCCACCTGATTCTGTTAAAGGGCTCCAGCCCAGATTGATTCTATTTCTATTTCTGTTATTGGCTGTTACTCTAATAAGGGGATTATACATTGAGTTTTCGCAAACTCACCCCGTTTATTAACCTTTCAGGTAATTCCCAGCCTTAGACGGATCAGAGCTGCAAGGGACTCGGAGAAGGCTACACACTGCTTATGATTTCTGTTTTGGATTATTTACTCTCAAGTACTTTATTTTGGGTTTGGTTTGTAATAAAGCCTTTTATAATTTTTGGATTACAAATTTTGGATTTTACTTGTGGCTTTATAATTACTAGAGGTGGAAATGGGTTTTTCCAAAACAACAACTGATTTAAATTAAGCTTTCACAACGATTAAGATTTTATAGGTAATAACGTCTTAAAAAGGGAATAATCTTTTAAATAAACCATGTTTGGAATTGATCAAATGCAAATTGAGGTTTTACACAAATTTTTAAACAAGAAGGGTTTTCAATGAAAACACAATTTTTGAGAACACATCTGGGCCAGGTTTGGGGTGTTACATACCCAGTTAGAGATCTTTTTCTATCAAGGTCTCCAGCAAAATAAAAATCAACATGCTCAATGTCTCCATCTCTAGTTCTTCCAAATTGTAACCAAACATCAGTAGTATCTCATAAGTATCTAAAAATCTACTAAACTATCTTTTATTATTCTTTACCAGAATTTTCCATGTATCTACAAACTGTGTTAACTACATATGATAAATCTAGACGTGAGCAAACCATAGAATACAAGAGAGATCTCACTACACTAGAATATGGAACACGTGACATGTAGTTAATCTCATTATCTGATTGTAGAGACAAAGCCAATGAAAGTTTGAAGTGGGATGCTAATAGAGTACTAACAGGTTTGACATTATGCATATTGAACCTGCGAAGAACTTTTTCAATGTACTCTTTCTGACTTAGGTAGAATTTGCATGCTTTTCTATCTTTGAGAATCTCCATCCCAAGTATCTTTTTTGTTGTTTCCAAATCTTTCATCTTAAATTCTTTACTAACTTAGGCGTTGACCTTTCTTATCTCTCCTTCATATTTGGTTACTATCAATATGTCATCAACATATAGGAGTAGATACACAAAAGAACCATCATTGTTTTCTTAAAATATACGATTCGAACACGTAATATGTCTTAGTATTAGTTTAAAAATTAGACAACTAATGAGTAACATTTGCTTCCATTTTTTTAAGTGCAAAAACTATGTGAGGACAATATACAAAGTATTAATGCAATTCATTAAATTTTATTAACCAATATGTTTGGAAAAAAATTACAAGTGTACTTTAGACGAAAATATGACACTTAGGGCACCAAATCCAACACATACTCACGCAAAGTTCTTTCTTGTCGAGCCTTAGGTGACTCTATTCAGATTTTTGCTGGTGGTGGTGGTTCAATTGTACCTTCAAATAGCGGATTTTCTTGAAGTAGATCAACTACCACTGGTGGATTATTCTCCATATGTTGTTGTCGTCAGTTACATCTTAAAGCTCTCTTTGTTTTAGGATTTGGCTTGATTGGGATGCCCCTGCTCTAAGTCATATAGTGTAATCAGAGACATAAAAAATTAAATTAGCAAACCAAAATAAAATTAAAAATAAAAAATAACTTGAAATTTTCCTATTTATCTTATTAAATATAGAAATTAAAATTTAGCCTAATGTAAAAGCCTCCCTGACAAAAAAACTTGACCACCCACCAGACGTGCGAACGTCTTGATTAAAAATATTGCAAAAAATATATATAAAATAACAGTGGTGTTCGCAACTATATGGGTAAGATTGTAATATAATTAAGTTTACAACGAAACACTTAGAAAATATTCTGAGTATTGTACCTAAGGGAGGCTGAATTAAACTAAAGGCTATTCTACTCTAACATGTCTAAATAGTATCACCTAAAATTATTGTAACAGCCCATTTTCGATAGAAATTGGAACAGTAGTTTCAGGACCACAAATTCGATTCCGAAAAGAAAATTTATTTTAAAATATTTTTATGATCTATAACATGATAATAATGTCATATGAAAATTTTGTAAAGAAATTTTACCAATTACATGTTTATTTTGATAAAGAACCAAATTGCACAAAGTGCAAAAGTCTAATAGCTAAAAGCATCAAACAGCCATAGAATTCAAAACAAGAGGTCCTTATATGGTAGTTAGACCATTAAAGAAAAGTTAGTAGATATTTTTGGATGATTCATCTAAGGAAAATTAGAAAAAGAAAAGGATGAAACTGGAAAGTTGAAAAATAAAAGATGATAAATTAATTAACTAACAAAATATCATCATTTTATGTCATCTTCTTCCCTAAAATACATGGAAACCCTAGGAGAGAGAAAGAAAACAAATCAAGCTTAAATATGTATGAATTCTTGTCCTGTTTTAGTAATTTTTATATTTCCGAGATCGTAGTAATCTAATCTATCTATTTTGGGGATTAAATTGCAAAGATATCAAAGTATAGAAATTTTGCAATGGATGAATATGATGAAATTTTGAAATTTATGGTAGAATATGAAAGGTTGTTGATAGATAAACAACTTTTACAAAGTGAATTTTGATGAAAATATGATTTAGGGATTAAATTGTAAAAGTGTGAAATTTAGGGAAAAATTTTGATTTTTTAGGAAATACATGGGCTGTAGATGTTACATGTAAAATTCGGTTAGGCTTGGAATAAGGAGTAAATTGCAATAATTTTCTTTTTCGAGCCTAGGGACAAAATTGTCATTAATTAAAAAGTTAGAGACAAAACGGTAATTTTGCTAAAGATGTGAATCGAATTTAAATGAACATGAATTGATGTTAAATTTATTCGTATAGACTCGGATAGACTAAATTCGGAGTTAGAACGAGGAAAAGAGAAATTGTCAAATTAATAGATTTTACATACGCGAACAATTGTCGAGGTAAGTTCATGTAACTAAAATTGAGTATATTTTTATGCTTGAAATAAATGTTGTATGCGTGAATTGTATGAATGTCTTATGTATAAAATTGATCACATGCCCGACTGTACTCAATAAATGTTAAGTCCCGTTTAAAAGAACAATGTTATAAATATATGCTTGAATTAAGTGTTTTGAATGTGAATTGTGTAATGACCATATTTATGAAATTTGATCATATATCCAAAAAGTACCTGAAAAAATGTAAAGTCCCATTTGAATGAATGAAAGTCGATGGATACATGATTTTCCGTAATGAATATAGTTCTGCATATGTTGCAGATAGGATTTAACTCGAACGAGTAATTCTGATATAAGCCCTCTCAAGCTTTCTGTAATAGTGTTCCTAAGAGCTTCCTGTTTATGCTCTTCGGAGCATTCTAATTGGTTGTGATCTGCATTTGTTGTAGACACACCCATGCTCTTACGAGCATTTTGTTTATAAGTTCTTTGTGAACTTTCTGTTAAAGGATCTCTGGAGCTTCTTGATAGTGTTCGCTTAAACTTCTCGATATAAGCTATCCGGTGTATTTTGATAAGTGCCCTCTGGAGCTACCCATTATAAGTTCTTTGTGAACTTTCTGTTACCATGCCCGGATGTACTTTCTGTTACATGGCTCTTTGTGAGTTTCTCGATATAGTTCTTTGTGAACTTCCCGATTATGGCTCTTATGAGCTTCCTGATATAGTGCTTAAGAAAGAGCTTTCTATTTAAGTGCTCTAATGAGGACTCCCAGACATGATTTGATAGACACTAAATTGTACACTTCGAGTGTACTACCGATGTAACAGCCCGACTTTGGGTCTAGTCGGAATAGTGGTTTTGGGACCACAAATCTGATGCAAAGAAATTTAATTTTAATAGATTCCTATGGTATGCAGTTTTATGGAACGATTTTGTGAAAATTTCGTTCGAAAATTTTAACGTTTGGGCACCCAATTTAGTCAAAAGGACTAAATTGTAAAAAGTACAAAATGTGAGTTCTATAGGTTAGAGGTGTCTAAATGTTATGAAATTCTAAATTGGAGGTCCTTAAAAGATAATTAGACCATTGGTTAAGTTGGTGGACAAAAAAAGGCATGGTTAGGCATGTTTCCAATGTTTTCATTAAGGGCATTTTGGTCATTTGGTAATTAAATGAATTTAAAAGTCAAATTAAAAGCCAATTTTTGTCCATCTTCTTCTTCATGGCTGAAAATCACAAGGAGGAAGCCATGGCTAGGGCTTTCAAGCTTCCAAGCTCGATTTTAAGTCCGTTTTAACCCCGTTTTTAATGATTTTTCTGTTTTTGAAATTCTTGTCACCTAATCTAGCTTTTCCAAGGATTTATTTGAAGTGTCGTCAAAGTATAAAATTATATCCATGTTAGAAATGTATGTATTTTGATGTCTAAGGGTAGAAAATGCATGTTAGTCGTAAGACAAACGACTTTTGCTAAGTGATTTTCGATAAAAAGGTCAAAATGGACTAATTTGTAAAAGTTGTAAAATATGTGTAGAAAATGTGAATAAATGAAAATTGTGAATTGCTATGAGCATGTCTAAGGTTCAGCTAGGCTTGGGTATCGAAAAAATTTAATACATTTCATTTTACGAGCCTAGGGACTAAATTGTAAAAATGTGAAACTTTAAAGGCAAAAATGTAATTTTTTTGTAATGTGATTTTGGGCTATTTTGAATAGTATAATGATTTAATAAGTTAAATTTGATGTTATAGATCGAAAAGAATGAGGTTCAGAATTAGAACAGAGGGAAAACGAGTATTAGACGGTTAGCTCCTTTTTGCCATTTTTATTGTAACACCCCTTACCCATGCTCGACGTCGAAACAGGATATGAGGCGCTACTGGATTTAAACATAAGAAATCGTACAAAATTGGGCCATAAATTTTCATCCAAATTAAAACTGATCACATTCATTCATAACTTCCCTCAAACAAGCCTACGAGGCCCAAAATATACATTCGGAGCGGTTCAAGACTAAACCGAGAACTTTAGAAAAAAATTTTATGAAAAATCATGAAAATTAAATTGACCACACGGCCTAGCACATGGGCGTTTGACTTGGCTGTGTGACCCTCGAATGTTGATGACGTCATAAACAGAGAGTTACACGGGCGTGTGTGACCACACGGCCTGCCCACACGGGTGTGTCCCACAACCACACGGGCGTGTGTCCCCTGTATAGTGGAAATTTTCTAAGTTTTCGTAAAAAAATTTCTAAAGTTCTCGGTTTAGTCCTGAACCACTCCCAATATATGTTTTGGGCCTCGTAGGCTCATTTGAGGGACGTTATGAATGAATGTGATCGGTTTTAATTTGGATGAAAATTTATGGCCCAGATTGTATGATTTCATTGTGTTTAAGTTTGGTAATGCCTCGTATCCTGTTCCGACATCGAACATGGGTAAGGGGTGCTACATTTATGCCAAGGTAAATTCGTATGTTAATAAATGTTGTTGAATTGTATTAATTATTCCTTATTATCATATATTTGATTGAATTGCGAAATTTAAATTAAGTGTTCGAAATGAGTAAAAATGAAGGATCGATCACGATTGTTTCATAGTGAAATATGAATTGATGGTAAAATACCATGGTTGGACCATGGCAATATGAGATATGTGATTTCCGTGTGAGACCATATCACTTGTGCGAGTAGACTCGTGGATAGCTCGAGAGCGAGCCTATATGTGTTATGAGATATGGGGTAACTTTGGGTACATATGTGGCATTTATGTGCAAGATTTCCAAATATCTGTTAATATTCCAAGTGTTTAATAGAGAAAGTCAAGATGAGAATGTAAGTGAGACTGAATTAAGTAAACCAGGTATGTATCAAATCTATGTGAAATCGAATGAAAGTAAAGTGGTGAGCTTATAGCGTATCATGTACATAAAATGAGAAAAATATTTGTGTATGAGTATGTTTCATGCCTTAATGTGTATATTTGGTTATATTGGAATATGAATAGAAGGATATATTGATATATGAGTTATAATTGTTTTTAAGTATACACATGTATGGCACATAGTATGCAAAGTACCATTATGTGATGAGATTTTACATGGTTTGTCTTGGCTAAAGTAATTGCGATGGATATTGGATTGAATGAAATTATAGTGATATTCGATTATGTATGTATAAATGTGGAAAAATTGATACAAAGGTATTTGATCTATACGAACATAGAAAAGAATAAGCTTGTGAAACCTTTGGTTAATTACGTGATTTGAATTATGGTATAAAGTGAAATCAAATGAGTTTACACCATAGTAATGAAATTTCTTAATAAACGTTTATTCGATATGTTGTGCTTATTTTCATATGAGTTTACTAAGCTTATTAGCTTACTTGTGTTATTTCTTCTATGCTTATAGGATTTCGAAGACTCGCTTGGGTTGGAAGTTGTCGGAGATCTCACCACACTATCCAGCTACCATATCGGTACTAATAAGCTTGTGAATTTGGTTATATGGCATGTATAGGCTAGTTGAGAATAAAGTGTATAAGCCATTTGGTTTATTTAGTAAGGTGTTTGACCTTAAGTTGGCTTGTAAATGTTGGTGGGAATTTGGCCATTTAAGTTGGCTCGTTTTAAGATCGTGGTTTATGCATGCTAAGTATATACTATGCCTTGTGATTTGAGTATGTTTGATAAGTGAAATATGGTACATGTTGAGTATAGTAGTGGTTACATTGGAATGGCCTATAATGTGATAACGTGTGGATGTTTTGGCTACTTGAGTATATTGTATTTGGGGACTTTGAAATGGATTAATTGTATGTGTGAACAAGGGTGGCAAAGGGCTTGGCAAATAGCCTTTATCTTGTCCACATGGGTAGACACACGAGCGTATGTTAGGCCAAATGTGTGACACATGGTTAGCCCCATGGGCATGTGGATAGGTCGTGTGTCCCCTACACTTGAATTTTTGAGAAACAGAATGCTCAGAATTGAGCACACGGGCAAAGACACGGGGTGTGTCTTAACCATGTGGACGGCACGGCCTTGAACACGAGCGTGTGCCCAGGGCATGTGAAGTCTGCACCTATTTTGTGAAATATTATGAAAATTAAATTTACCACACGGCCTAAGCACACAGACGTATGACTTGGTCGTGTGACCTTAAAATGTTGATGACGTCATAAACAGAGAGTTACACGGGTTAGGGACACGAGTGTGTGTGACCACACGGCCTGCCCACACATGCGTGTCCCATAGCCACAGAGGAAGTGACCCTTGTATAGTGGAAAATTTTCTAAGTTTTGTAAAATTTTCTAACGTTCTTGGTTTAGTCCCAAATCGCTCCCAATGTATGTTTTGGGCCTCGTAGGCTCGTTTTAGGGACTTTATGATTAAATGTGAATGGTTTTAATTTGGACAAAAATTATGTCTCAGAATTGTGTGTTTATTAGTGTGATAGGTTCGGTAATGCCTCGCACCTTGTTTCAGCTTTAAATACGGGTAAGGGGTGTTACAGCTGGTGTATCCATCGACGTTTTCAATGATTTAATGAGTAAAGGTCTGACTTGAAGAGATATGAACATAAAATGAATTATTTCACTATCTGCCTATAGTACATGAAAATAATGATATATGATATGTAGAAATATGAACATGAGATTAGTTTGATAAATATGTTATTCATGATTAAATATTTGTACACCTCGAGTGTACTACTCGTGTGAAAATGATATTTTAAATGATTTAGTAGGCAAAGTTTCGAAGTGAAATAATTTGAACTCGAGACAAATTCTTATAAAAATGTACTTGAATTACAAGAATATGATTTGTATACGCTATATGAATACATGATGTGAAAAGTATAATTACATGGAAATCTAATGACAGTTGAGCCCATATATGTTACTTGATATTTGGATGAAATATTTGACTAATAATGGTGATGAGGATGTGTGTTAGGGCTCGTGATCAAGATGATTGAATGTGCTTTGTATGTTTATCTTGAATATAAAATGAATGGTAAGTTAATTACCATGTTATACGAACTTACTAAGCATTATATGCTTACTCTGTTTTACTTTTCCCTGTCTTATAGTAATTAGGAGGCTCGTTGGATTGGAAGCTTGGCAGAGATCACTCACACTATCCATCGGCCAATTTAGGTATATACAGTAAATCAATTAAGGTTATAATGGCATGTATAGGTTAATTAACCAATGTTGGCCTGTAAATGTTTTGGTTAAGACAAGCCATTGGAATGGCTTGTGATGATTATGTTTTGACATGTAGAGATAAGGCTATAACCTATTGGTATATGTTTTAATGGTTGGTTAATAGGTATCATATTGATATATGAATGAGTTGAGCATATTTGGTAAGAAATATGCACATAAGTGAAATTCAAAAGTTATGTAAGTTTGTATATTATAGTATAAGTTGGTAAAGTATCATTTGAGGTGCTTAAGAGCACATTAGTTGTATATGAAGATATATCATTACTTAAGACTTGGTTTTGACTTAAATTAATTGCTTTAAATTGACTTGTGAACACGTTAAAGTATTGGTGTAGGCAAAAGACAAGAATGGGTGAGGAATAAGGCTTGGAAATAGCTTTATTCTGTCCACACGTGTAGAGACAAGAGCATGTGTCTCAACCATGTGTGACATACGGCCTAGCACATGGGCGTGTATTGTGGCCGTGTGTCGCCTGTATCTTAAAATTGAGAAACAGAAGACTCAAAATTGATAACACGGCCTGGCACACGGGCATGTGACTTGGCCATGTGACCCCCACCTAAATAAATTACAAGTCAGAAAGCTGGGTTAGGGACATAGGCGTGTGCCCTACTCAGGTATCAAATGGCCTAAGAAACGGGCATGTCATTTGGCCGTGTGAGCCACACGAGCGTGTGTGCCCTGTGCCTAGGAAAATTTTGAAATTTTGTGAAAAAGTTCTTGAGTTTTTGGTTTAGTCCCAACTCGATTATAATGCATACTTTGAGTCTCAAGGGCTCTCCTAAGGAACTATTTAATTTATTTTAATATGAATACTGTAGGAGCACTATATTTTGTTGTGAAATGTCTGTTATCTGTTCTAAAATTTTTGGTAATACTTTGTAACCCTATTCTGGCAACGGATTCGGGCTAGGGGTGTTACATTTATAGTATGATAAACCAAAATAAAATCAAGAAGCAAAATATCATAAATTTAAGAAAATTAAATAAACAATAGAATTCAGTCAATATGTTGAAATGAAACTAACTCACATTATTCATAATTAACTTCATATTTAGGATTTTGATGAATTAACTAATAATTAAACTAGTTATTTGTAACAGCCCGGTTTAAACCCTAGTCAGAACAGTAGTTTCGGGACCACAAATCTGAGTCAAAAAAATATTTTAATATTATTTTTCATGGTTACAGCATGATATTTGATATGTGTGAAAGTTTCGTATAAAAATTTTATCGTTTGTGTGATGATTTCTGAAAAAGGACCTAATCACAAAAAATGCAAAAGTGGCTTTCTAGTAGTTAAAAGTGCTTAATTGCTATGGCTTATTAAATAAAAGGTCCTTATGTTGATATTAGACCATTGATAGTGGAGATGGACATAAATGGCCTTGAATTATGTGATTTTTAATGTTATAATTAAAGGTTAAAATGGTAAATTGATTAATAAGTTAATATTAATTAACAAACAAAATAGTGGTCATTTTTATCATCATCTTCACCGAAAATCAAAATAAAAAGAAAGAATTTGAGCTTTCTAGGGTTCGGCTCCCTCTTGGCTTGATTGAGGTATGAAATTTGTTCAGTTTTTGATGAATTTCTATATTTTTGTGATCATTGCTTTGTGTTTTATCAAGCCCATGCCCTAATTCATGAAATTGATTATGATTTTAAGATGTGCCATGGATGAATCCATAAATTTTATGTTGATATTTGGTGAAATGTGAAAGCTTGTTGATTGATAAATATGTTTTGCATTGGGATTTTTGATGAATTTGCTAATTATGGACTAAATTGAGAAATGTATAAAATGAGGGGTTAAATTGTGAAATAAATGAAATATATGGTCTACTAAGGACCTTAGGAAGATTCGGCTAAGGCATAGTTTTGATGAATTTTGTGAATTTGATGTATTTTTGTATTAAGGACTAAAATGTCAAAATGTGAAATTATAAGGGTTAAAGTGCAAAATGCCCTAATTATGTGTTTATGGATTGAATGAATTGGTGAATAAATGAGTTAAATTTGAATTTATATAGATCAAGAACAAAAGAAAATGGAATTAAATCGGGGGAAGTCGAAAGTGGTCGAGTAGTCGATTCTGTCCATTTGTATCCATACAAGGTAAGTTCATATGCAAATAAATGTATTTTATGTGAATTATATATATTGATTGTTGTGGAAATGTATGGAATTGCTATTGGAGCTGAATTATTGAATCTGAGAAAGTATCGACAAAGTTATGATATCTGAAAGCCTCGTACAAACCATAGGAATAGTATAGGATACATATTGTAACATCCCAAAATAGGGCCTAATCGGAATAGTGGTTTCGTAACCAC
Source organism: Gossypium stocksii (assembly GCA_020496765.1). NCBI lineage: Eukaryota > Viridiplantae > Streptophyta > Magnoliopsida > Malvales > Malvaceae > Gossypium > Gossypium stocksii. The sequence continues at coordinate 116,005,166 of CM035632.1, read as the reverse complement.
AAATTCGAGATAGAAATAATTATTTTATAATTATTTTGAGGTCTATATTATGATTGCATGATGGTGTGAAAATTTCTTGAAGAAATTCTATGCGTAAAGTGCTTAATTTAAAATTAGGGACTAAATCGAATAAGTTGCAAAACTTGCATTCTAGAAGTTTCTAGTATGAAACTATTTTGCAATATTAATTAGGAGGTCTTAAATAATAATTTGGCCAATTTTAAGTTCATGGACAAAATTTGGACATGGATGGAATTTTTGAAAGTTTAGTAAGGAGGGGCATTTTGGTCATTTGGATATTAACATGAAATAAAAAGGGAAAAATAGCACAAAATTGATCATCTTCTTCATTACCACGAAATTTCAAGGGTTCTCCATAGCTAGGGTTTGTTTCAAGCTTCCAAGCTCCAAAGTAAGTGATTCCAAGCCCCGTTTTTAATGTTCTTTACGTTTTCGTAGTCCCGGTAGCTCGATAAAGCTTATGTTAGCAATATTTTAAGTTAGGGTTCATATTTGGAAAAATACCCATAGGTGAAATTTGTGTATTTTGATGTTTTATGATAGAATATGAGGTTTTAAATTATGCTAGACAACTTGAGCTACTCTGTTTTAGGTAAAAACGAGTAAAAGGGCTTAATTGGTAAAAATACCTATTGTACATAAGTGTATGTTATAGTAGGAATTTGAAGATGATGTTGGTAAATAAATGATCACCATGTCTTAAAATACAAGAATTTGTGATAAGTTTTGATTTCCGAGTCTTGGGGCAAAAGTGTAAATATGCAAAAGTTTAGGGGCAAAAATGTAATTTTGCCAAAGTTTGAGTAAAGGGCTATTTTGATAAATGTTGATATTAAATAAGTTAAATTTGCTATTATAGATCAAGAAGAATGAAATTCGGGAGTAGATCGGGGAAAAGAAAAAGTAAAGGACTAAATTGTAAAGTTTAGTCACATTTGGTATCGAGGTAAATTTATGGTAAATAAATGCAATATTCTATTATTTTACATTACTATTGTCATTTTCCAGCATTTATATATTATTTTATGAAAATAATCAAGTTGAATATAAGGTGATATGACAGAGAAAAGCAGTAGAAAGTCTCGATTGAACCTTAGGAATATTAGGATACGAAATGTCATTACATTAGGGGTCGACAGGACAGGACAGGACAGGACATAAATGAGCCATGTAAGTCCGTACTAGATATACGGCTTTGGAGACAGGATTGAGCCATGTAAGTCCATATTAGATATATGGCATTGGAGACAGGAATAATTCATGTAAGTCCATGTCAAAGACATGGCATTGGCAGGATATTGTTAGACAGGAACGACCCCAGTATCCTTAGTATTCCGAGTGGTTCAACGGGCCATTATTCAAGTGAATGTAAAGTGAATTATCAGCAAAGGAAATGTAGATTGTAATCATGAATAATGAAAGGTCAGGTAAGAAAGAAGGTAAGTGAAGAAGAAGAAGGCAGAAAATGAGATGTAAAGAAAGCTTATAATGCTAATTGATAGTTTGCATACTTATCCCATATGATGAATGTTGTAATTTATTTGCTTGTAAACTTACTAAGCCTAGTGCTTACCCTCTTTATTTCTTTCTTCTTATAGTTCTTGCCAAGCCACTCGGGGATCAAAGGAAACGTCGGAGATCCGATCACACTATCGAGGAATCCTATCAGTATAGTTAGATGTTTCTTTTCGTGTATGGCATGTATAAGGACTTGGCTTCTTTTGATATGGGTGTCTTATGACATGTTCAATGAATGGGATGTAAATACTTGATAGTGAATAGCTAATGAAATGGCTAATGATATACAAGTATGATAGTATATATGCTTGAGTGATAACTGTCACATGGAAATTAAGGAAAAATGTGAAAGTATTAAAAACAGAACATTGTAACAGCAGTGACGTGAGTTTGAAAAATCACTAAAAATAATAGAAATATGGTTTGATGGTGAATAATATATTAAATTAAATCTTATTATGTCTATTTTCATATGGAACAAACAAAAAAGGTAAAGGTATTGTATTTTATGAGATATCTGAGTTTTAGTAAAACAGGGCCAGAGCGATTTCTAGATCCCCTGTTCCAACTTTGGAAATTCACCATAAATTGTACAAAACTAATTAGGAGGATTACTTTATATGTTCATAATTCTTATTGAGTCTAGTTTTAAGCAAAACAAATGGCATAGTCATATGAATTTTGTATAGGGAGAAAAGTGGTTTGTAATAAGTAGAGGTCAGTGCAGTTGAGTTCTGAAACAGGGGCAACTTTAACTGATAAACTGTACTAATCGACCCAGCCAAAAATTCTAGAAAACAATTAGCAGATAGATACATGAGTCTAGATTCAGGAAAAATTTACGGATCTTGATTTTGAGTTTCGTAACTCGAGATATGATTTTTCAAGCGACCATGACGCAGATAAACTGCTTATTCCGAAAATCAAAATAGATAATGTAAAGTTGTTTAAGTAATGTTTTCATCTTACTGCGTTAAAAAATTTTCTGTTATAATGGATGGGGTATAAGATAGAGTATTACCCATTTGATAAAGTGAAACAAAATAGAAAATAGAAAAGGAATAGCATATAATAAATAGGAGGTCTGCTCCCATATACCTGACCACATAAGTATCTATTCATATGGGTAAACAATCTATTTAGTCACTCAAATTTACTCATTTTTCTATTTTGATTATTTAAGTCAAAATTTTATTATTTAATTACGGTTATTAGATAAGTTGTCAATTTTAATCACTGCCTTTAGTTGCTAAACGAAATGCTAATGTGACAGTCTTTTTATTAGTATAATAAGAAATTTAGTCTTCCACACTTTTCACATTCTGTCAATTTTGTCCTAATTCTAAAAAAATTCAACAAATCTAACCTTAATTGTTTTCACATTTTATTAATTTAATTTAAAAATTCAAAAAAATATAATTTTAAAAACTTAAAAATATACATTATTTATTATGAAAAGACATAAAAGTATGTATAAAATTACATTATAATTTTTAAATCATCTTTGACTATTAAAATTTTAAGTTTATAAGATTACAACACGTGTTAAAATTATGTAAATATATTTTAATTTTTAAAACATTTTAATTAAAAAAAAGTTTCGAAATCAAGAAAAAGAGATTTTGAAATCCTTTTCTCACGATTAGTTGAATATATCAAGTTTATTTTAGTTCTTTTGCTCAAGGCGTATGGATTTTTTTCACAACTTCTCCGCCAAAATTTCTAAAACTCATAAATTTCTCAACTTCTCCACTATCATTTTTTCTTCTTAAAATTTCACCCATAAACTTATTTTTGTAAAACCCATTATTTTTTTAAAGGTTTTAAAATCCATTGTTGAACGAAGTAAAAAACCCAGCAACTATTTTGTTTGAAACTCATGTCTTCTCTGGAATTATTTTGAAGCTATAAAACATGTTAATCGAAAAGGGTTTTTGAAGATATTGAAAGTTTCAAACTATAAAAAGAGATTAAAATAATATTTGACTTACTAATTCTTCACTAATCGAAGAGAGGTTTTTGAAGAAATTGAAATGATCTTCAACTGAAGAAATGGGTTTTTTTTTTCTTTTGTTATCTGAAAACTTAAAATTCTTTTTTCTTTTCTGAAAATCATTTTTACTCAATTAAACATACATTTGAGGTTAAGAATTTTATATATTTTTAAATATTTTATATTAGTATGTGTTTTTATAATAAATAATATATATTTTCAATTTTTTAAATTTTTTGAAAGTTTTAGAATTTGAACTAAATTAACAAAACGTGCAAGGTGTTAAGGGTGAAGTTTGTTATTATACCAATAAAAAAATCACTACATCAGCATTTCATGTAGTGACCAAAGGTATTTAAGAATAGAGAGACTAAAACTGACAACATGCCTTATGAGAGTCACTAAAATAACTAATTTTTGAAATGGGTGACCAAAATAAGAATGCAGATAAACTTAAGTGATTAAATAGGTAGTTTACCGTAATTTTATATATTTTTATTTCATTTATTTTAATTTTCTATCCAAGTTCCAATTTTTGTATGTTATTTGAACTAAACTAGTGAGTTGGATTGAGAATCGACAGATGTATCAATCTAATTAAAGGGGTTAGATCGATGACATGCAAACTAATACGGATTAGTTGAACTGGACTAAAAAGCTTATTGAATTAAATTTTTTATTTTTAAATATTTTTCTTTTATGAATCTTTAATGATTTATTTAATCAAACCGAGAATTTTAATAAAGATTAAGAGGTTTGATCAAGAAAAATAATGAAGAAAGAAACCAAATTTGAATGAATGAAAAATGGTAACATGGTGTTGGCAAATTGTAACCTCCATAACCCGGCTCAGACGTTACATCCGGATTCTGAAAGTCATATGGGTCATAGTAATGGCCTAGTAAAATAATCAGATTCAAAAGTTTGCTTTTGAAATAATTTTTTGATTCTATAGAAAATACATTTGTGTAATTTTCTAAGTTTGATAAAAATTATTAGGCTTTAAGCTAAATTTGGTTAAGGGTTATCTTGTAAAAACTCTTATATCATTTGGAAAACTTAATTGATCTTAAATTTAAAAACAAAAACAAAATAAAACTTTTCCTATGAAACTAGTTTAAAATCTAGAGATTAATTTGTAATTTATAATGGTTTTTTGTTTATGAAAATTTTTTAAATTTCTTGATTAAATAATTTGTAATTTATAATGGTTTTTTGTTTATGAAAACTTTTTAAATTTCTTGATTAAAATAATTTGTAATTTATAATGGTTTTTTGTTTATGAAAACTTTTTAAATTTCTTGATTAAAATATCCTTTATGTAAAAAATAGAATGTCGGCAAGAACAATATATCGCAAAGAAAAAGAAAGAGAAAAATAAAGAACACACAGATTTTATGTGGAAACCCTTTTGGGAAAAAACCACAGGCAGAGGAGAAGAAAATTCACTATGTCGAATTCGAATGATTACAAGAAGAGTAGACTATGTCTATTTATAGGCTTGTAAAACCATATTCTAATAGGAGTGTAGTAAAATTGAAACACCTTATTCTAATCAATATCAAATAGATGGAGTTTAATAAGGTTTAAAAAATCTTATTCTAAAATAAAGTAAAAGAAGTGTTGTTCTATATGGATTTTACTTTTATTTTATTTTACCACTGTATTTTATTTAAATAAGGATTCGGGTCACTTAATTCTAACAATCTCCACCTTGACACGAATTCTCAATGAACAAGTTCTTCATCACGAACTCTCAACGAACAAGTTCTCCACCTCTTCCATAAGACCCCTTAAGGGTTTAACTTCAACAATGAACACCAATCAAGTCTAAGCAATGCTCAAACTTGGTTATAGAAAGTGACTTGGTCCTCATATCTGTAGGATTTTCATGAGTACTAATTTTACTCACAACAATATCACCATGGGCAATAATATCACGAACAAAATGATACTGAACATCAATGTTTTTTGTTCTCTCATGAAACATTTGATCTTTTGTAAGGAAGATCGCACTCTGACTGTCACAAAATGCTGTGCTAATTTGAAGATCTTCATTGAGTTCACTAAAAAATCCCTCCAACTAAATGGCTTCTTTACAAACTTCAATAATCGCCATGTACTCAGCTTTAGTGGTAGACAAAGAAACTATAGTTTGCAAAGTCACTTTTCAAATGATTGAACAACCTTCGATTGTAAAGACATAACCTGTGAGAGATCTTCTTCTATCAAGGTCTCTAGCAAAATCAGCATCGACATACCCAATTACTCCATCTCTAGTTTTTCCAAACTATAAGCAAACATCAGTAGTACCTCATAAGTATCTTAAAATCCACTAAACTGCTTTCCAATGTTCTTTATCGAGATTCACCATGTATCTAGCACTCTGCATATTGAACCTACAAAGAACTTTCTCAATGTGCCCCTTTTGACTTAGGTACAATTTACTTACTTTTCTATCTCTAAGAATCTCCATACCAAGTATCTTCTTTGCTGGTCCCAAATCTTTCACCTCAAATTCTTCACTTAGTTGGGCTTTGACCTTTCTTATCTCTCTTTTATCTTTCGCTCTTGTACCACTGTCTTGGTGACTGTTTCAAACCGTAAAGGGACTTTTTTAGCAAACAAACATAATCCTCTTTTTCTGAGACTGTAAAACCCTCTGGTTGTTGCATGTAAATATCCTTCTTAAGTTCTCTATGCAAAAATACAATTTTTACATCTAACTGCCCAAGCTCCAAATCATGCATGGCCAATACCAAGTAAAGCTCGAATCGAACTATGCTTCACAACTGGGGAGAATGCATCTGTGAAGTCCACTACTGGAATTTTACTGTAATCTTTTGCAACAAGCCTTACTTTATATCTGGGTTCTTCAACTCTTGGAGTCACTTCCTTATTTTTAAACACCCATTTACAACGAATTACCTTTTTACCTTTAGAAAGTTTCACAAGATCCCATGTTTTATTTTTGTCGAGTGATTTTATCTCCTTTTGCATAGCAAACATCCACTTTTCTAAGTCTTCACAGTTAATCGCCTCAGAATAATTAGATGGCTTTTGGTTTATATATATATCTTCAGCCACATTTAAAGCATAAGCAACTAGATTGGCCTCGGCATATTTCTTTAGGGATTTAATTTCTCTTTTAGTTCTATTTTTGGCGATAAAGTATTGTGGTGAAACTCCATTTTGAAGTTTTGTACTGGCTTGAGGGGTCGACTCTATTGTAGATTTTGAATTAATCTGATGCTCTACCTACTTTTGATTTTGTTTATTGGAAAAGTCTTTAAGAGATAAGTTAGGTAGTATAGTAGTTTCATCAAAAACATCTCTGCTAATCACAACTTTTCTATTTTCAGGACACCATAACTTATACCCTTTTACACCAGCTTTATAACCAAGAAAAACACATTTAATGGATCTCACTTCCAATTTTCCATTATCAACATGAGCATAAACAGGACACTCAAATATCTTTCAATCAGAATAGTCAGCAGGATTACCAGAACATTCCTCTTGTGGAGTCTTTTTCTCAATGGCAACGGATGGAGATCGGTTGATCAAAAAACATACAGTAGAGGCTGCTTTGGCCCAAAACAACTTTGGTAAGTTAGCATTTGACAACATACATCGAACCTTCTCCATGATTGTTCTGCTCATTTGTTCTACAATGTCGTTTTACTGTAAAGTATGACAAACTGTTAAGTGTCTCACGATTCTTTTTTACTTGCACAGTTTATTAAACTCATCAAAATAGAACTCTAAGCCATTGTTTGTGCGAAGGTATTTTATTTTTTTTCCCTTCTTTCAATCATAGTTTTCAGGAAGAACGCTTAAACTTTTTTGGAAAAATTATCAACAAAAGTTAGCATATAATTATCTCTACCTCTTGAAGGCATTCTGGATGGCCCCCATAGATCAGAATGAATATACTCCAATGTTCCCTTCATGTTATGGATTCCTCTGGTAAATTGAACTCTCTTTTACTTCCCAAAAACGCAGTATTCACAGAATTTCAGTTTGCAAATTCTTTGTCCATTAAGAAGTCCTCTTTTACTCAATTCTGCCATGTCATTCTCACTCATATGCCCTAGGCGCATATGCCAAAATCTAGTAATATCATCATTTGACAAGGAAGAGGATGCGACAACTGCATCACCAGCAACAGCAGAACCCTGCAAAACATATAACTTGGCAGTCTTTCTCTTCCCTTTCATCACAACGGGAAACCTTTGGAAATCTTCAAAACCCTACTTTCAGCTGTGTATATGTACCCTTTTGAATCAAGAGTACTCAATAAAATTAAATTTCTCTTCAATTCTGTAACATGTCGTACGTCACTAAGTGTTCTAACAACTCCATCAAACATCTTAACTTTAATTGTTCCAACAATTGCGATTTTAACGAAGCATTATTTCCAATCAAAACAACACCTTCAGACACTATTTCGTAAGTTGTAAACCAATCCTGATTGGAACTAATATGGAAGGTGCAACCCGAATCAAGGATCTACTCCTCGCTCCCTTTAGAATTATTGATAGAAGTGACTAGAAGTTCACCATCGCTGTAGTCTTCTACAACATTAGCTTTACTAGAATTTTCTGGTTGTTTTCCCTTTTGATTCGCAGCCTTCCTTTTGATTTGTTCTGTAGCTTATGGCACTCAGATTTAATGTGCCCTTTCTTCTTGTAGAAGTTACAAGTTTTACCTCTGTTTGAAGACTTCGATCTACCCTTAGATTTACCGTGAGGATTCCCTTCCTATGTCCTTCCACGATCATCATCAGCATTTAGATCTTGTCTCCCACGAACAATGAGACCCTCTCCTTGAGAGTTAATTTTAACCATAAGATGCTTCATCTTATCATATGAGGTTAAAGAATCATAAACCTCATCAACTGTGAGAGACTCGTGGCTATATAAAATCATGTCTTTAAAGGTTGAATAAGACGGGGGCAACAAATAAAATAGAATCAACCCTAAATCTATCTTATCATATTGAACCTCCATGGCCTCCAAGTTTGAGAGAATTTCTTTAAATAATGTTAAGTGAGTGCACAGATGCACCTTCCTCCAAACGATGAGCATAAAGACGCTGCTTCATAAGCAGTTTGCTGGTTAGAGTTTTCGACATACATATTTGTTCTAGCCTCTTCCATAATCCAGTGGAGGTCTTCTCCTCCATCACATCCTGCAAAATTTCGTTAGACAAATGTAGATATAACTATGTTAACGCCTTTCAGTCCTTGCACTTCTTCTCTTCCTTCGTCAATGTCGAAGGCATCTTATCTACCCTTAGTAGGGATTTCTCTAAGTCTATCTGTGCAAGAACTGCCTACATCTTTATCTGCCATAATGCGAATCTGGTGTTGCAATCTAACAGTGGAATGTCATACTTCAAAGACGCCATTACTGTGATTGAGATGAACAACCTGAAAGCTCAGATACTAATTTGTAAAAAATAGAACGTCGGTAATGACAATGTATCGCAAAAAAAAAGAAAGAGAAAAATAAAGAACACATAGATTTTACGTGGAAACCCTTTCAGGAAAAAACCAAGGGCAGAGGAGAAGAAAATTCACTATGTCAAATTCGAATGATTACAAGAGGAGTAGACTATGTCTATTTATAGGCTTGTAAAACCATATTCTAATAGGAGTGTAGTAAGATTGAAACACCTTATTCTAATCAATATCAAATAGATGGAGTTTAATAAGGTTTAAAAAAATCTTATTCTAAAATAAAATAAAAGAAGTGTAGTTCTATATGGATTTTACTTTTATTTTATTTTACCACTTTATTTTATTTAAATAAGGATTTGGGTCACTTAATTTTAGCACTTTCAAAAATCCAATTTCAGTGTTTTTAACCAATTTTATATTTAAAACCAAGTTTCACGCATATTTAAGGATAATCATAAGTTTGTTCAGTTTCAAACGTTTTTGCATATAATGCAAACTAAAATTGACTAAAAATAACTCATGCTACAGTCTAAATAAATTATCAAAGTCTCCAAAAAATAATTGATAAATTAAAGTAAAAATACTCTTTAAGTAAAATAAAAAGTCTAAGACAAGCCTCTTTATGCCGAGTCCAAATCGTAACCTTGTGGGTTCTCTATAAAAATAATAAACTAAGTAGTGAGCTATAGATCTCAATGTGAGTCTTAACACATAAGATTTTTAGTTGCAGTAGGACAAAATAACAATCAAGCTAACAGTAATATAGTATAACATATAACATAAATTATATCATGTATGTACATGCTCATGTTTAACAGTTTATTTTTTCAATTTTAAAAAAAATTCCTACCCATCATCTGTTACACACCACAGTAAGAGTTCCCTAGAACTCATCCAACCCTACATATCACATTGTAGACATGCCACTAGTAGTTGTAGATGAACTGTCATAAATATGTGGATAGACCACCAGAATTGCAGATAAACTGCATGAAACTTCCTCCTTACATATCATTCTAATCCCCATGCAATGTATTATGGCATAAAAGAATCAGAATCAGTACAGTAGGCTTGCTTCAACATGCAATCAATTTTAGCAGAAATAGTGGGCATGCTTTTCATCATGCGTTTAAGAAAATGCTGGCAGTAATTGTGTTTTAACATGTGATCAGAATATTGATAACAATATTATGTCATAATATCACAAAACATATGAATCATAACAAAAACATACAATAACAATATACACAATTTTGGTCAACAAAGAAGCCATAGTTAGAAACACTTACATTCGGCTAACCCTAGTAAAGGGCTCAACTTTCATTTAACTAACACCATGATACATGTGCGGGAACGATTGAAGTGTACTCGAGCTCATCAAGTGGACCAGACTCCAAGCTACCCATTTCAAGAAAGGATCCAATTGAAATTCCCAAGTGGATCAGACTCCAAGTGCACTTGGGCCTATAATACGTGCTAGATCCAAGAAGCTTAAAGAGGCAATGATGGATTTGATTCAGCAATTTTGGGCCGAACATGAGATGTCCAACCCTTATTAGACCCAAAATAACATTCCAAGTCCATGCAATGTTTTGCATGTGGCTGTTTGTTTAGTTTAATTAATTCTACAGTTTTTAATTATGTCTTGATCATTAAGCATTTGCATCTTTTAATTATGACATGCATTATGTGTTTTACATTAAATAAAGTCATGCATTATGTAACTCCCATATTAGTTAAGTTTGCATTATAAATTATGACATGCTTTATGTAACTCTCATGTTAGTTAAAGTTTGCATCATTAAATTAAGTCATGTATTAAGTAACTCATTTGTTCATTTAGTTTACATCTTAATTAAGTCTTGCATTAAGCATCTTATTTGTTCATTTAGTTTAAAGCACGAGTTAGTTAGTGTGTGAAGTGTGTTTAATTTGGCTATTACTTTTAATGTATAGTATGATAATTATCATTATGAATAAGGTGTTAATAAAGTATGGGTTTGAGTTACATGTTCATTAATAAATTTGTGTGTGAATGTTTATAGTGTGCTAATTTTTATGAGTGTCATTAATGCTTAATTATCTATCCTGTAGGTAACTATTTATATGGCTAATTGACTCTTCAAGTTTGGACATTTTTCAAGCCTTTAAAAATCATTATGGTGGCTGTTCAAATGGTTCAAGAGTGGCTCTTCAAATCTATTCAGTTTTAAAGCACTCAAAGTTAGTTAAAGAGCCAATTAAAAAGATGAATGCATAAGTCTTTTGACATTCGATTTAAAGGAGATGAAAGGACACCAAACAACACATTAAGTTTCATTAAGTCATCAATAAAGTGAAGAGACATGCCTTTTCATCTACACCAGCATTAAGAGAAAAGACATGACTATTGGCTTCACTACATAAGTTTAAAACAAAATTAATGATTGTAATAACCTTACTTAATTGCTGAAGATGAAAAGTCTCACATAGGCATTGGAATAGTCACAATACTAGCTATAAATAGTTTGCAAAAAGGACATTGTTTAGGTTAGACTATGATGAATGAATATTTTTGAGTTAGTGTGAGAATTCTATCTCATTGCTCTTGAAAGAACTTACTTGGACTTATTAAGGCAGTCTTTGTGGTGTCAAAACTTTTCCTTTTGAACTTATCACTTCCTTTCTTTCTTTGTTTTGAAATGTGGCGTTCTAACATACTGATGGTTCCTATTTTGCTAAATAGCAGGTCATAGTTGACTTTTTCTTTTTCAAAGACTTGTTTGTTATTTCACTTTATAGAAATCTGGTCACGAACTTTCATATCGTTGGCTCATTTCTAAGTGTCCATTTCGTGCAAGTTATCCATCCAACACCATTTCCATCATTTCCATTGAATCAATAACCATTAATCCCTTTTGCACCTTAAAATCTATTTTGAAACGATACAGGATTAGATGATCAAGCAATTCAATGTCTTGTAATTGAATTGACGATTATGAGCACGCATTATAACACCCCTAACCCGTATCCGTCACCAGAATAGGGTTTTGAGGCATTATCGAAGCTTACAGGACACTTTCAAATAAATCGAGTCGAACACTATTCATTTTCCAAGATTAGTTATAACGTCTCTTAGTAGGGCCCTCGAGGCCCAAAACATGCAATAGAATTGATTCGGGACCGAACTGGGATCTCGGGGAATTTTTTGTAAAATCTCAAAATTTTTCTCACTATTAAGAGTCACATGCTCGTGTCCCTAACCCGTGTAACTCTTTGACTTGCAACTCATGAACAAATTGATATCACACAGCCAAGTCACACACCTATGTGCTAGGTCATGTAGTTAATTCGAATTTTTCGAAAAATAGGTGCAGGATTCACACGACCAAGAGACACGCCCATGTTTTAGGCAGTGTGCCTCACACGGTTGAGACACACTGTAACACCCCGAATTTTGGGCGTAGATGAATTGGGCTTTGGGCTTTGGGTCTCATAAAATTTTTTAAGTAAGCAAGAAAATGACAAATGACATGTTAGCTTTAAGGGTTTAATAAATTTGGAGTATCTATGGGGTGCTGGAGAAGTTATGGGTTCGAACTTTGAGGTGAAGGAATTTTAATTTAATAATTAAAGGAACCTTGATGGCAAGTAGCTTGGCTTTTAAATAAATAGAGGTAAAATAAGACACAAGCAAGGCTGTGGTGCAGTGGATAAGTGACACCACTTAGGGTGCAAGGAGGTGGCGCTAGTGGCAAGTAAGAGGATCCTAGGTTCGAGTGCTAGCTTGGTATTTTTAGGAATTGTATTTTTGTCTTCTAGATGGTTAGTAGTGGCATTGGATGTGAACTCTGAAGGAAGTGTTAATAAGAGAAAATTAAGGAAGGGATAAAGGAGCTTTTCTTAGAGAAAATTTAGGATGAGATTGGGGAGTTATTAGGGAGAAAAGTTAGGAGCTGAGAAGTGTGAAGAGTTGGTGCCATTTTGGGAAGTGGGGAGTGTATAAATTTGGCTTAGGAGGGTAAATGAGTGCCACTTTTGGGTCTTTTGGGGTGTATTACGAATTTTCACTGTGGTTTTCGGCATTTGGAGAGTTTTGCAAATAGGTCAGCCTTTTTTTACTTTACCGAAATTCTTTTTGTGCCATCACTATTTCTTCAACCTAGCCGATTCTTGTGTAAATACTTTACTCTTTCAATTGATCTTGCTAGAACTGACTTCTCCTCTCCCTCACTCTTTCAAAATCGATTTTGGTAGGGGATTGATATCGAATCTCTGTTCTTTAGATCTCTGCCAAATCACTCTTTATGCGTTTTGAAATTTTGGTAAGTATTCTTCACTTTTGGTTTTAAAGGTTGGCCAAATGGTCGTAAGTAATGTAAGGGTGACTCAAGATGGATGCAAGTCACCTATTATTCAGTCCTTAATCGTTAGGGTTGGTGCAGATCTTGGAAACAATCGTGGATAGTGATTAAAGAAGGATTATTAAGGTTCATCGCTCAAGGTTCGTGACTAATGAAGCGCGATGTTTGAATATAAGTTCTGACAATTATGAATATTTGGTACTCTTCGTAATAAGGTGTGTACTTCTACCCTATGATTCGATAGTTTGATAAAGCCGAAGGTGTGTATACACATTACACACACATAGATCGGCAAATCCCGAAATGCTGAAAAGCCAAAATGCCAAAAAGCCGAAAGTTTGGCTACGGTAGTCGTGTAAGTGCACGAACACTCGTACGAGGGTAATCGATACGATAACAGAGACCCCATGAGCGATCTCATGGACTTGGGTCACGTTTTGGCCAACTGGGCCAGAATAGGAAAATGGGCCCGACAGGCTCGTGGGCCCAAATAAGTGAGCTTGATAATATGGTAATATGTGATAAGCTGATTAAGTTTGCTGAATGGCTTGGAATAGATTCGGGCCTAATGGGCCATATAAGTGTGATTGAGCCTAATGGGCCGTATAAATGTGATTGGGCCTGATGGGCCATATGAATGTATGAAGCGTGTAGACTTGCTAGGGTTTTATAATGGACTTTTAGGCCTAGTTTCTAATAAATCCTTAAGCATAAAACTTAATTAATTTATCAAATTCGTCTATGGACGAGCCATAAGGTTAGAGTGTGGCAATGGGCATATGCATGTCTAGGATTGGATCTAGGGAGAGCTTGGTACTTAAGCGGTCTTAATAACCCACCTCCTCTTCTCTAAAATCCTACTTAGTGCATAGTGTTTGTTCACTTTAGCCAACGAGGACTTGTTGACGGGCCAAAGTTCGTAATTAAGACTCATACGTTAGTAAATTACTAAAATACCCTTATAGGGTAGAATTATGGAAATACCCCTATCGGGTAGAATTACTGAAATACTCCTGTAGTGTAAAATTAACAAAATACCCTCGATTAGAAAAATTACCAAAATACCCCTACGTGTTAAATGTAAGATTTATGTACGTTACATGTATGTTTTCTGCATTTATATGATATTCTGTTTAGGTTGCATATGGGTTGGGAATTATGGAACGGAGGAAGTATATGAGGATTGCATGGTTGCTTGACGATCGTGGATCCACTGATGGCTTTTTAAGCCCAATATTTGATTAGCAACTTTGCTGCAATGTTAGGTAGTACCACAATTGGGCTACTATTGTTGTGTAGCGGATGACTGGGTCGATTTAAATATCTCCACAGATGTGTTTTGGTTGGACAGAGATGTTGTATAATGGATGGATTATTTGGGGAGGGTTTTCACAGCATTGCATGCATGATATTATTATGTTCCTATGATATGGGCTTAAACCCAACCGAGGCCACTATAGGCTAAAGCCCAAAGGCCACTGTTATGTGATAATGGCTTAGGCCCATTTGAATGTTTGTATGCTATTCGTTCGATGAGGGTCATACACACTGAGTTTTTGTAAACTCACCCCCTCCTTTTACATTTTTTTTAGGTGATCCTCAGTAGGCGGTTCGACGGATGGAGGGACTCGGAGGTGGCCACTTAGCAAGAAGTTTTTGATTTAGTCTTTTATTTAACTCCTAGTATTTTAAATAATTTTTATTCGGATTGTAATAAGGCCTTCCCTCTAGTTCTTATTCCATTATTATTGCTGTGCTTTGTATTTTTGAAATGGAACCTGGATTTATTTCTTTTAAACATATTTCAAGTTTTTTTTAAAATAATTGTTGTTTTAAAATCAAGCTTCCGCAGTTAAAATGAGATTTTTTTTAATTATACAGTAACAAAGAAATAGTTTTTGAATACACCTCATTTTGAAAACAAATACAAATCTGATTTTACTCAAATTTCTTTTAGAAGGGTTTTCAATGAAAGCAAGGTTTTCACAAAAACATTTCAATGTGACACGCCGGATTCGGGCCTAACTTCTAGGCCGAATTTGGGGTGTTACACACACGTCCGTGTCTCTACCCGTGTGCTCAATTTTAAGCATTCTGTTTCTCGAAATTAAGATGTAGGGGATACATGGCTTAACTACATGCCCATGTACCCAACCGTGTGTCACACACGGTTTAGGCACACGCTCGTGTTTCTGCCCGTGTGGACAAAATAGTCATTTCCTAGCCCCATTTGTCACCCAAATTTACTATTTCCCTGTACTAAAACATACCAAACACATTCCAATCATTTCAAGCATTCAAATTAGACAATTTCTATAATTCAACATGGCATATCATTTCATGCATACATATTTACAATCTTACCTTAATTCAATCCATGTGCTAAACATGATTTGATCAACTACTTAACACATATATATAGCTACTATTGCATGACATTTCATGTATATCAAAATAACCACTGCTAGCCATTCCAATGGCTAGATTACAAACACCGTTATCAAGCATCAAGCCACTAAAGGCCAATTTGTCGTATACTCCACTAAATTTTACTATATGTACCCAAAATAGCTAATAGATAGTGTGATAATGCTCCAATGATCTCCAACCTTTGCGAGCTTCCGAACACTATAAAATAGGGGAAAAATAAAATGGCGTAAGCATTGCATGCTTAGTAAGTTCGTATAATGGAAACTAAACTTACCAATACCATTTATTGAATCTAAGCATACAATATCATGTTTTCCATCCATTTGGCAAAATTGCCTAAACACATGCATCCAAACGAACACGTTAATCACAAACTTTACATATACACCAAATAATGATAGATGAGCTCATCATGCAATATTCTTTTATGTAATTATCATTTCTTCTCATATTTCTCAAAACATGTCAAGAGTTGTGTCTGTTGAATCATTGAAATTTAGATGGATGCTCAAGTGGTACACTCAAGGTATACGGTTCAATAACCCGTCAATTCTTTTTCAAGAGTACCCATTAGGGCACTTATTCAAGGAAAACACTCTCGAGCCACATATCATATAACAGGATTACCAGTCCAGGCTAAATCCTTTATATATCGTATGCTCAGAAGAGCTCAATTAGGATTTCTAGTCCAGGCTAAACCCTAATCGTAACGTATACTCGAGAGGTATTATATCAGGATTATCGTCCGGGCTAAATCCTTTCTACAATGAGGTCAATAAGATTACTCGTCCGAGCTAAATCTGTCAGCAACAAATGCAGGACCTCATCCATTTCAAGAAAGCACGTCTATTCATCGGAATTCAATATTCAATCGGGACTTAACCCCTTTTTCACCATTTCAAGCATGTATTAAAATTTCTCATATAACATTCAAATAATGTATACTAATATAATTCACATTCCATACAAACACAACATTCAATTAAACATATTTACATGCTCAATTAAGTTACACGAACTTACCTCGACAATTGTTCGCGTAAGTAATCTATTAATCCGAAACCTTTTCTTTTCCTCGATCTAACCTCGAATTCGTATTGTCCAGATCTATATAAATAACTTTAATCATCAATTTCACACATTTCATATTCATTTGGACTCAATCTACGTTCTAGGCAAAATTACCATTTTGCCCCTAACTTTTCTATAAATTCCAATTTCGTCCCTATGCTCGGAAAATGAAACTTGTGCAATTTACTCCCTATTCCAAGCCTAACCGAAATTTTAAAGTAGAATTTACAACACATATTTTCTATAAATTTTAGAATTTTTCATCAACTTTCGCAACTTTACATTTTAGTCCTTAAATCATATTTTCATCAAAAATCACTTTGTAAAAGTAGTTTATCTATCAAAAATCTTTCATTTTCTACTATAAATTTCTAATTTTTAGCATATACATCCATGACCCATACCTTATACTTTGATAACTTTTCAAATTGATCCTCCAAATAAATAGATTAGATTATCTCGGTTTCAAAAATATCAAAATTACTAAAAACGGGTCAAGGAAACTTACCCAAGTAAGCCATGAAAGTTCTTCTCTCTCTTCTAGGGTTTCCATGTATTTTAAGTTGAAGATGACATAAAAATAAGATGATATTTTTTATCATCTTTTTAATTAATTAAATTATTTCTATTTCCAATTTAGTCCTTGCCCTTTTTCTAAATTTTCATGGATGAGTCACCAAAATATCTACATACTTTTCTTGATGGTCTAATTACCAAATAAGGACCTCAAATTTTGAATTCCATAGCTATTTACTCCTTATAGCTACTAGAATTCAACTTTTGCCTTTTATGCAATTTAGTCCTTCTAGTAATTAAGCAAAAAAAGCAGTAAAATTTTCTTATCAGAATTTTCACATGACATTTCTAACATAATATGAACCATATAATAAAATAAAATAAATTTTATTTCCAGATCGGATGTGTGGTCCTCAAACCATTATTTCGATCTCACTGAAATTGGGCTGTTACACGCATCACACCAAAGGCACTATACATTCGATTAGTCACAATTAAGGCATAGATTAATATGAATACTACCAAACACACATAAAACACTTATGGACAAGACATGAAAATTACATTTGGTTGGAACCCACACCTTAATTTGTATGTCTAAACAGCACTAGATCTAATCTACTACACTCCTTCGCTACAAATTTGATCAGATCTCATCCAGATCTAAAATTTGAATGAATAAAACACACAAAACACACTATATTAGATTTGGTTATGCTAGATCAGGGAAAAGATCTATAAATCCAATTACTTAGTAGAAAAAGAACACTTATTCTTTTCTCCGATTTACAAATCTGAAACAATAACACTCCTACAGATCAGATCTGGTCTAACGCGTCTAGATCTATACCTTAAATAATAAATCACACACTTATCAGAATTGGTATTGTTAGACCTAGAAAGGAAGAAGTGAGTGATGCGTTGTAAAGTAACTAAAAATCTGACCAAGGCAAGTGCACCTATCAATTAATAGTATAGCTACGGTGAGCAAAAATATCATCCCCACGAAGACTAAAAGCACTAGTAATTACTGTCTTTCTATTATTTAACCAATAAATTCGAATGATTGACTTAAAAATAAAATTAACGAAATTAATTGCTAATGAATACGATAAAGAACAAATTAGGAAAATAAATAATTAACAACTCAGAAGCGAAACAATATCTAGGAGAAAATCCACCTAGATTTCATTTGTCATTATAAGCACTCCTCGTTCAATTCCACAATGAACAGCTCTTCTAACTTCCTTTTATTTGTTAACAGTTCCTTTAAAATTTTTTACATATTTGGGCATCTGTGAAAGAGTTTCAACAAAAGGTAAGTTAATATGTAATTGTTTAAAAAGTTCAAGAAATTTACCAAATTATTTGTCCATGCGATCTTTCTTCAAGTTTGTTGGATATGGAATTGATGGTTTGTATTTTTTAAGAACTTGTAACAACTCTAACCCCTCTCTGTCATCAGATTAAGGTCACGGGCATTACTAACCAATCAAAACATTTAATTACATCATAAGCAATTGTGCAAACTAAATATTAGCATCACATGATACAGGGGCAATATATGCTAATCTAATTCTTTCATACTAGAGTCTTATACAATCGAATAACGAATCATGCTATTTCATTCAAAATCACAGTAAAAATTTCCTATACTGTCCTAAATACGAGTTTACGGGGCTCTTAAAATAATCTAAGAACAATCAGGGCTAATTTGAAACAATTTAGAAAGTTTAGGGCAAATTTCATAAATACCTAAAAATAGGGGACACACGGTTATATGGCCAGGCCGTGTGAAACACCCCAAACCATGTGACTTTCGAAGTTGGGACCCACAACTGTGTCTCAGCCCATGTCACTGCCTATATAGCTCACTGACTTAAGACACATGGTCGTGTCTCTGCCTGTGTAACTCACTGACTTGGGTCACATGGCCGTGTTGCAGCCTGTGTAGGAACTACACTTATATAGTTTTACAACACGCTCAGGGCACACGCTCGTATGGTTGCCCGTGTGTGTCACATGGCCATATGACCGACCATGTCCCAAGCCATGTGTACCTAAATGTGCCTTAAAACTCAAGTTTACCAAAAAAATTTACTTGGACATTAAGCAACCAATTCACCAGTCATTTAACCTATTCGAAACATGATTGAACATGCTCAAAACAAGCCAAAACAACCATCCTAAGTGCCTAACCAATATACCCTCATTGGTACCATATTTTATATCTTCAACAATTTGACAAAGAATCAACCATTCATAACTTTCATTCATACCAAGTTTTGTGTTTTCTTTGGAAAACTTAATTTTTCTCTCCAAAAACCTTCTTTGCATTTTCATGAAAAAGTCGAGAGTTAAGACTTTCTTAAAGGATTGAGTTCGTTGTATTCAGCAAACTCCATTAATGTTGGTACCTGGTAAACACCAATGAAACTCAAGTTATTTTCATGGTTATTTACGGGGCCCTAGGGTTTTATGCTTTAGGGTTAGTTTTAGGGAAATAATGAAGAAACTTTCAGATTTTGGGTTTCCTATTAACACTCTTGTTAAAGATGTTTAGTTTATGGTAAAATGATTTGATAAGATAACTCTTCATGTTATATGTAACATCCCTAACCCGTATCCATCACCGGAATAGGGTTACGAAGTATTACCGGACTTACCACATAAACAATCATACATTTCATGTCCATAATTCATATCCAAACATAAATTATTCACACACATTCATATAGTCCCTAACACGAACCCTCAAGGCCCAAAATAATCATTAAATGCAATTTGGGACTAAAACGTAAACTTATAGAAATTTTGAGAAAACATTCAAAATTTTCAAGGACAGGGGACACACGCTTGTGTGGCCAAGCCGTGTGTCTCACATGGCCAAAAGATACGTCCGTGTCATAGGCCATGTGGACATTCAAAATAGGATTACATGGCCCCGTCCCAGACCGTGTCCTACCCTGTGTAACTCTCTGACTTATATCACACGGCCAACCACACGTTCGTGTGACTAGCCCGTGTAACTCACTGACTTACTTTCGTTAAAAACTACAGGGGACACATGGCCATGTCACCTGACCGTGTGTTACATACGACTGAGACACATGCCCGTGTCTCTGCCCGTATGGATGAAAATAAGCTAGGTTCCAAGCCACATTTCTCACCTAAATTTTGGTACCAACCTACACACTTTAAAAGCATAATACCACAATCTAAATAGGCCTTTAAACCAACCAAAATCAAGCCTAAAACATACCATTTCAATACCAACAATCACAAAACTCTTAAGCATCACAATTAACCATTCAAAAGTTTACCAACTACTTCCAAAGATTACCTATATGGTCAAGTGTATATGACCACTTTTATGCCTAATACATATCATGCAAACCAATTCACTAGTTCATCCAATAGATACCAAATTACCAATTCTCAAACAAGGCATTTCCATGACAACTATTAGGCATACTTAAGGCAATCAAACTTCATACAAAATGAACCAACTACTCATATATATGTACATACCAACACATATACCAAATTAAGCTAAATCACATGGCTAATTACATATCAAAACATATAAGCTTCATTAGCCAATCAACATATACATGCCATATAACCAAAATATATTGAGTCCAAAAGTACCAAAACAACTGCTGGATAGTATGATGAGATCTCTGACGACTTCCAATCTGAGCGAGCTTCTGAATCACTATAAAACATGAAAAAGAAAATAGAGTAAGCTATGACTCGTATGACTAATAAGTACAATTTAAAGAAACATAAGTAAACTTTGGTAAATTTCATTCAAATCCAAGATTTGCACATTAGCTCCATCATATTAATGATATATGAATTCATCAACTATCACTTACTTGTCATATGAATTTTCCAAATATCATTTACTTGTCGAACTTATCATGAGTACTTGAATTGATCCATATCACCTCTTATATCCTCGTACTATCATCTTTGCCCTTTAAACCATTCGGAATAATATCGGATACTCGGGTATCTTGCACACTAAGTGCCATATACGTGGTTAAACCACCTCTATCACATATCTCATATAAATGCTCACTCTCAAGCCATCACAGGGTCTGCTTACACAAGCTGACGGTCAAGACGTAGCTACATGGTGTTGCTCACACAAGCTGTCGAGTACCGTAACACATGCCGAAAAACCCAGCCACCGGTAGGACGTACAGGACCAACACCCAAATCACATAATAACAGTAACCCCTAATGACATGTCATTTGTATCCTATCTATTCCTAAGGTTCAAAGGGGATCTATTCTTTGTCGATGCCTCATCGATAACTTCGCAATGTCGTATTATCACAATTACATAATTTAAGCATTTAAACACATGTAACATAAAGCTTATTAAACATACGAACTTACCTTGATATAGTACGGGTGAAAAACGATTGTCCAGTTGATAACTTTATCATTTCCTTGATCTAGTTCCGTACTTTGTTTTTCTTGATCTATATAATCAAATTTAAATATTTTAAACATTACTCTATTCAATTTAATCCAATTTCATATTTTGGTAAAATTACTATTTTACCCCTAAGCTTTTAACTTCTTTACAATTTAGTCCTTATCTCATAAAAATGCAAATTCATGAAATTTAACCTTAACCCATGCTAGCCGAATTTTAACCATGCTTATTACAACCCATATTTTTCATTTATTCATACATTTCACCATGGATTTTACACATTTATCAATTTAATCCCTAATTGACATTTTCACTAAAAATCACTTTACAAAACTTGTTTAACTATCATCAAACATTCATAATCTATCATGAAACTACAAAACTCACACATATTCATCAATGGCAAAACTCACATACTTTAACAGTTTTGCAAATTAGTCTCTGGGCTAGCTAGGTTAAGCTACAACAACCTCAAAAACATAAAAATCATTAAAAATCGAGTCAAAATTCACTTACATGCGCAAGGAGAAGTAGCTGAATATTTTGAACCCTAAGAATGGTGTACTAACCTTCAATTTTCGGTGGAGGCTGAAGATGAATGAAATAATTTAGCTTTTGTTTTATTAATTTGAACCCTAAGAATGGTTGGCAGCAGTGGTTCTTCGATGGTTGAGTAGTGAAAGAATTACACTCCTATTGGGACTCTACTAGAGAATTTTATTTCAGATTAACTATTCTAAAAATAATATTATTTTAATAATTTTCATATTAAATTAAATTTAATACTTATCTTAATAATATTTTATTAATTTAATATTAAAGTGGTTATCTTAATATTAAATTTAATTTAATATGATTAAAGTGATTAAGTTTAATCATAGTTGAACCCTCTAAACTCTCCTTGTATAAGGAGAGTCTTAGATCATTATTTACACACACTTGAATTCAAGAGAAAGTTGTAGAGGAAAAATTCTCTAAAGAAATTATTTTAGAAAATTTCTAGAGATATTTTTTTATTTACAACTTGGCCAAAAATTTAGAGAAATTGTGAAATTATCTCACTGGTAATTTTTGTGAAAAAATTTCTAATTCGAAGCCAGCCTACACTTTGTAGACGTGAGCTTGAGGATAGTGGAGAAGACTACTCAGTCGAAGTGTTCATCCTAGACGAATAAAAAAGGTCCAATTTTGATTAAGTGTTTATTACTTTAGATATCTAACCAAATTTTTGTTTTGCAAAAAAAATTTAGAACTCTGGTTTTTCCCTAAATTTATTTTCCGTTGGATTTTCCAAACACAATTTTCTAGCACTTGTCCAACCTTAACCCCAATCAAAATTAGATGTTTAGGGGTATTTTGGTCAAAAATTGGGTTTGTAATAAAATGTTAAAGCCATTTTTTAGTTGAGAGAAAAGTGGGTTCACTTTTACACTTTTCTATCATCTTTTTAGCTTAGCTTTAGTTGTCTTCTTCTTCAATTCTAGGTTTTAGTTTAGTGTTTTTCTGGTTTTAGTGGTAGTTGGTAGTTAGTTGTTACTGTAGCTTGGCTTTATTTACTGTTTGGTGCTTCAAACTCTTTTATATTTTTAGTTTAATCCTAGAATTAATATAGCTCAACTTTGTTTTACTTGCTCTAATAAAAATTTGATCTTTTGTGTTTATCTTTATTACTATTGTTACCATTTTTATTTTCCTCAAGCAATTCTCAAGAAAACTTCAAGTTTTCTTAAAATCGCTCTTGTGCTTATTTTTGGATGTATGTTTGGTTGGTTTATTGTGTTATTGTTTGTTTAGAAATGATTATGAGTAGCTAAAGGTTTGGTGGCTGGTTGATGGAAGTGTTGTGTAGTTAGTTTTTGGTATAAGGACTAAATCGTAAAAATTGGGCTAAAAGAATATACCTCAAAACTTAAGATTGACACCCTTAAGAGAAAATTTAGATAGCTGAGACTGAGAGGAGGTCTTATTTAGCACCAATTCTATAGTCTTGAGTTAGTTCGGTGAGGCCGAGAGATAAATCAGACTAATTTGTCTGACTTGGTAAAGTGGAGATCGAGAGCTAAAATTGAACCAAATTAGGATTTAAATGATTTAGATCCCTAATCCAAAAATTGATTAGCAACATGGAAATCAACCAACCACTTTTTATTATCAAATTTGTTAATTGTGTAATTTTACCTATTTTACAATTTAGTCCTTTTTAGCGCCTGGTAGCTAATTAGCATAATTAATCTTGGTCATGAATTGCCGTACTATAAAATTTAGTGAGTAGTTAGCTAGTATCTTTATTTGCATGCTTTTCATTTAGAAATCACCTAGTCTTGGAACTCTCTTGTGTTCTATCCTTGGAACACTCGAAGTGTTCCATTGTACACTTATTAATATTACAACTAACCGGTCACACTTGCAAGATAGCACATTATTATTGATTGTTTTAGTATTGATTCTAGACCTCGGTGCATGCACGTTGAGGCGTGATCATAGTGGCATAATGCCATGATTTAAATTATCAATTTATATTATAATGGTTTATGCCATTAATATTGATACAGAGCTATAATTTGATTTAAACATGAGTTTATTTATATTTTGAAAACCCTGAAAAAAGTCTCTAGTAGCTTAGATAAATAGTTAGGATACAATTGACTTGCCAATAGGGGACTCTTGATTTGTACTTCAATACTTCTATTACTTGCACTTCGTTGCTCCTATTCCTATCACTATAATGCGGTCTTGATCTAGTCTTCAGTTACCTGTGCCTTAGCGCTCCTATTATTGTGGTTATAACATATTCCTAGTATCCCTTCTTTATTTTTCTTGGCTTACTAAGGGTTTAACTTAAACTGATTTTGTCATTGTATGATTAGTTCTTGAAATCGTTAGATGATATTAACACTACTTTTAAATGTTATATAGACCATTGTACAAAGTCTGATTACCGTTTAAAAATGTATTAATTGTAAAGAAACAAACATGAAAAAGTAAGCCTTCAAAAAAGTAGTGTAATAAAACATCTAAACAAATTGTGAGCTAATTGAAACCCTTAATGAATTATTAAGGTGAGCTAATAATTGTGTAAGTCCTTAAGGATGGAAATTGAAATTGAAAGGGGAGATTCATAAATGAATCAAATGTCAAAATTGGGAACACATGCATAATGGGAATTATTAATGAATCATCAAACTATAAGTTGAAGCTTGACTTGCAAACTCATACGAAAGGGTTAAAATAGTAACAATGTGGCTTAATTAAACTTAAAATGATGATCCAACTAAAGGGCCTTGAGATTAATAAAGACTTAAGATAAAGTTTGATTATCCTTGTTACTTACTGATTTTATAGCTCACGCGTTAGTTGTTTAAAACGCATAGATATGAACTTGCTGAGAACTTGCTATGATAGCTAGAGAGCATTGCATCAGCTGGTGATCCTTTAAGGTGTTTTTCAAATGTTAAAATGTAATTTGTAATAAGTTAGTGACAAGTATACTAAGTCTCATATTAAATATAAAAATTGTAATGAGGATGCGTTGTTTTAGATTCCTTTTAAATTTTGTTTAACAAAAATTTATGCCATTCCAATTTGAATGTATTTATGCCATGCTTTTGTGCCTAAATGAGCTTAAATGTTTATTGGTATTGCTTTTATTCATGTTGAGATGATATGATGATGTTTGGGTATTTTTTTTAGTGTTTTTTAGTCATTTTATTGCTCTAAGGGTCATGGCTTCGAAACTTGGGCTTAAGGGTATCAACACAAGTGAGGCAGAAGGCCTCATTATGCTATCTAAAGCACTTATATTGGTACATCTAGGCACTTCTACTGCAACAATGCCCAAAAATCAAGCAATTGTATTTTTTTGAGTCATTCTAACTTTTCAGGGTCTATTTTGGGTTTCGAGTACTTCCGACAACCCCCATGCATCTTCAAAATGATTTTAAATTGTCTCTAAATACTTTTAATTATCCTAAACTTGGATTCATGATTTTATAAAAAAAGTTTTAAAGTTTTAAGATTAGTAAAACTCCTATTTCTATAAACTTGAAAGACCCTAATTTAAGCCGATAAGCCTCCAACATTTAGTTTATGATCTAAATGGGTCCTAATATGTATTCAATGACCCAAAATGATTTCAAAATTGTATTTCAATCTTTTTTAAATGTTTGGAAATCTTTTTAAATAAAATCTATAAGGTTGCCGAATGATGTTTTATTAAAAGAAAATTTTGACTAAGGTTTGCAAAGTACTCTGGCAGCACCTCTTAGTCATACTGTACGTTATGACGGGTGAGGGTTGTTACAAAGGATGCCAACTATCCTATTTAAAGTATTATTTCTTCTACTGATTTTTGTGTTTTAGGGTAATAAAAATGTTCAAACTGATCATTGGAAGAATTCAATTGAATGTATGTTTTATTCTTCATTTGCACTATGATTTGATGAACGTTTGATTACTTTAATTTTATTTTTCAGACTTGAAATCAGATTCTAATAATAAGTTGTGTTACCAAACCTTTAAAGATCTTACTAAGGCATAAATCTATTTGTCATAGGTTGAGTAATTGGCCTTCCCTCTTGCATTAAAATGGCTCTAACACCAACATTGAAGCATTGCATTTTACCTTAGAAGTGTTACTAAAATCTGAAAGTTTAAGAATAGGTGCACCACAATACTTATCTTTTAAATTTTGAAAGGCCTTCTCTTGTTTGTTGTCCTACTTAAATCCCATATTCTTTTTGATGATTTTGATTAGTAGGGCAACGAGTGTGGATAAATATTTCACAAAATGTTTATACAAACTAGCAAGTCTATAGTCAAAATTTAATTTAGGAGTACACCATACTTGAATGATTCTCACATTTTCTTTATCAAATTCAATCCCTTTTGCATTAACTATAAATCCTAGAAAGATCAACTTGTCTATTAAAAAAGCATGCTTCTCAATGTTAGAATAAAAGTTGTTCCTAACAAAAAAAATTCAAAACTAATCTAACATTCTTAACATGGTAATTAATTATGCACTATAGATTAAAATTTCATGAAAGTAAACAACAACAAATTTACCTAAATATTGTCTCAAAATGTGATTCATCACTCTCATGAAAACACTAGGTGCATTAGTTAAACCAAAAGGCATTACCAACCACTCATGAAGTCTACATTTGGTTTTAAAACCCTTGTTTTATTTATCATCACCGTTCATTAGAGTTTGATGATAACTCCTTTTGAGATAAATTTTAATCAATATGAATGCACCATGTGATTCATCAAGCATATCGTCAAGTCTAGGAATTGGATGCTTAAATTTAATGGTAAGACTATTAATAGCTCTTCAATCAATATACATTCTAAAAATACCAACTTTAGGCATTAAAATTATCAAAACCATGTAAGGACTAAAAGATTCTTGAACATGTCCTTTTTTCTACAATTCTTGCACTTACATTTGCAACTCCTTTATATGTTTAGGATTACTCTGATAAGTTAGTCATTTAAAAATTATGAAACTCGACATAAAGTTGGTTTAATACTCAATGCCTCAAAAAATTGGTAAACTTGTAGGCATCTCATTTGGTAAACATCTTCAAATTTGTATAAACAAGAAACAAACATAGTAGGCAATTCTTATCAAGGTTGGATGAACATAGTAGGCAAATTTTGTCAAGGTCAAACCAACCTAATAGAGAACTCAGATCAACCAAGAAACTACTACCAAGAGTTCCAAGGGACCTACCACATTAGTAATGCACAAAAGGCCAAGTCTTAGATAGTCTATCCTCTTCATCATAATCTTCTATTCCAATTTTACAAACAATATCACTATACTCTATCATCATAAGGCCCTTTGAGAATAGTTCCCAATAGATCTATTGATTGGTACCCTTGCTTTGTCAAATCTCATATATACATTAGAAAATAACTAGAGATTGAAAACTAAAAACTAAAACTAAAACTAAAACTGCAATTGATTTCAGAAAAATGTTGAATGGACAAAACAAAAATCCACGAAAGTGTGTAGAAAAATCATGATAATGTGGACTGAGATTAAGAAAAAAATAAAAATAGAAGGTGTGACTAGCAGACAATATCAAAATTGACCCCACTTGTGACAAAAAAATTTAATTTAAAAAAATTGAATAAGTAAAATATTAGAAGATGAATTTTGTTATTAACGTTGTAGAAGGTTTTATTTTTAATAAATCCCTTCTTTTTGTAATAAAACTTTTCAAAGCCCGTCTCCATGGGTTAGATGATTTGGATGGTGGGTTTTAGGGGTGAGCAAAACTCGATTCAATTCAAAAAAATCGAAAAAAATTCGAATTTCGAGTTAAACGAATCGAGTTATTTGAATTAATCGAGTTATTCGAGTCAACTCGATTTTTTTCGAATTTCGAGTTTGAATCGAGTTGAGTTTTCAAATTCGAATAACTCGAATAATTCGAATATGAAACTATAATAATTTATATATTTACCCCAAATTTTTAAACCTTTTTACTTTTCTTTCAAAACTTTTACTCCTTCTTACTTTCTCCCAAAACTTTTACTCCCTTTCCATCCCAACGGAAATCTATTTTCCACCAAAATTTTATTCTCCCATTTACTTTTCCTCAAAATTTTACTCCTAAAAACCCTCAAAACTTTTTATTTTTCCCCAAAATTTTTACTCACTCCTATTTTCTCTTAAAACTTGTACTCCCTTTCCATCCCAACCCCCATCTATCCCAAACCCATCCCTCTTTAAAATTTTTTTATTAATATTTTCCTTCCAAAATTTTACTCTTCCCTATTTATTTTCTCTCAAACTTTTACTCCCTAAAACTTTTTATTTTCCCCTTAAACTTTTACTTCTCACCCTTTATTCCCAAATAAAAAATCAAAATTATCCATGAAAAATCCTTAAATATAAATAGTAATAATTTTATTTATATTTACTATTTATATTATTAAATTAATTTTCACATTTTATATTATTTATATTATTAAATTGTTTAGTCATATTGAATATTTATATTAAAATTAAATTATTAATGATGCCATAATATATTCATGTTAAAATTTTATATTGATATCAATTTCACATTTTATCTTTAAAATAACTTTTATTAAAAATCACATATTTACATTTAATATATTTTTTAATTCTAAAATACATAATGACAAAAATCTAAAGATAATTGAAATAACTAAACAAAGAAGCTAACCCATATATGAAAGATTAATAAATAAATTATGAGGTGATGAAAATTAATAAAAAATTTGATTATGGTGGATAAATTTTATTACGGTGAGTGATAGTGATTACAAGAACCTCAAATTATTTTTTAAAATTTAACTCGAACAAATATATTTGATTCGAATTTCATCTCATTCGGCTCGATTCGAGAAAATTTCAAATCAAATTAAGATGATAAAATATGATTCATCAACTCGATTAACTTAAAATTTTTTCATTCGATTCGATTTGATCGAATAATCATCCCTAATGGGTTTTTCTGAAAAAATATTTTTCAAGAAAATAACTTTTTAATATTTTATATGAAAATAAAGGTTTTTAAAAAATATAACGCTAAGTGGATTAAAAATGGTAGGAGTATAAATATAAATAAGAAATACAAAGTTGCGTTGATGAAAAATGAATAAAATAAGAAATAAATACAAGTTGACAAAAGGAAAGGGACATGTTGAATGATGTAAATAGGTAAAGTTGACGGAGTCAATGAGCAAACATTAGAAAGAAAAGAGAGAAACAATCGGCAATGGATCTTCCTTCTCTTTTCTCTGAAATTGACTTTCATTCCTACGGATAATCGCTTTGGCTTTCGATTGGTTTCGGCCTCTTTAGTCAAAACGGAAAGGACGCCAAAGCGCAACCACATTCCTCTCCCCCTTCCCCTTCTTTCCTTGAAAAACCCTAACCGGCCCACCATTTTTCATTTTTTTCCAATTTAAGAGAAAACTAAAAAAAATTATTCAGAAACAAAGTCAACCGGAGATAATTGAAAAGGAGATTTCGATTTTTTCTTCTTAGGGCTGTTTTGGTTGTTGGGTTTTTTTGGAGAGATGTCGTCGGAGATCGAGGTTGTTGAAGACGTTCAACCCTTGAAGCAATCGGATGGCATTGTGGCGAATGGAAATGGATATTATGGGGGAGGGAACAATGGGGTTGTTGGTGGTTTCGTTGATGATGAGAGCTTGAGGAATGATGTCTACACGGTTGCTGCTTATGGGGATTTGGAGAAGCTCCAAAGGTTGGTTGAGTACGAGGGTCGCTCTCTTTCCGAACCTGATGGCCTTGGTTACTATGCCCTCCAATGGGCTGCTTTGAATAATAGAACAGCTGCTGCTCAGTACATCATCGAGGTCTTTTATCCTTCTTTTTATGGTTGTTTTGATGGATTTTCTGAATTGCCTATTGTATTTATTATTCAACTGGGTTTATTTGGTATCTGGTTTATGGATTCCTTATCTTTAAAAAGTTTGCTTGATCAGGCTTTTAATGGGTTTACTGAAATGGTTTTTGGGAATCCATGCTTTTGAGCTGTGAGATGTTGGTATTGAAGTTTTCATTGGATTAAAATTCGGTTGAAGTGACTGGTTTTTGGGTTTTCTTTATTTGCTAGCATGGTGGAGATATACATGCGGCAGATCACAATGGGCAGACAGCCTTGCATTGGAGTGCAGTCCGAGGTGCGATACAAGTTGCTGATATTTTACTCCAAGAGGGTGCTCGGGTGCATGCTGCTGACATCTGTGGCTACCAGGTGAAATTATATGGTTCTTGTCAAATGGATTTGGGAGTGTGATCAGTGATGTAAATAAATGTCTAAACAGTGGTAGCTGTTTTAGACATTCTTCTCTGCTTGAAGTTGGTTTTATACCAGCATAAGCATCATTTATATTTGTTTTAGGAGCAGTAGAACTCAGCAGTATATGGCTTTCATTACATCATATTGATCTTTTGAGGCTTAAAGAAGATATATTTTTGCTATGCATTTTAGTCAAGACTGTTGCTGCAGATGATATTTGTTCCCTTTCTCTCCTAGTTTAGGACCTAAAAAAATGTTGAAGTGCTATGCATTCTTGTTTTCTCTGGCTTGCTAACCTATTAAGTCCCCTTTATATTTCCTCTCTATTTTTTCTCCTTTTAGTATCTTCTCTATCATATTCTAATTTATGCAGCTGTTCTTCACTGCTGTTGGTGATACACTTTCTTTTCCCTTTTCTCGTGGTTGTGTTTTTTTTTTCTTGGTCTTGAAGTTTATAACACAAGTGTGGGCTTATGCTTCTTAAGTTGATGCACAAACTTATGCTTTCATTTTTTCTGTTTACAATTTGATTGTGGGATGATAATGTAATACATGTACTTATTGCTTTCACTCCAACCTCCAGATGGATGCACGTTTATTTAATGTAATTTGATGCAGGTAACACATGTTGCCACCCAGTATGGTCAGACTGCTTTCCTGTATCATATTGTTTCAAAATGGAATGCTGACCCTGATATTCCAGATTATAGTGGGCGAAGTCCTTTGCACTGGTAAGAGGAAGTTCATTTACCTTACTCTTTATTCACTTGAATGGTCCAAGATATGTCTGCATAATGTGAAGTCAGATCTGTTATATTTATTTCTTTGCACTGCTTAAATATTGTAACTATTTTGTTCATTTCTTTCCTACAAATTGCTTGATTGCATAATGCAGTTTACAAGAATCAGATCTATTATATTTATTCTAAGTTCCTTGCAATATGCATAATACTAGGGCCGCTTATAAAGGTTTTGCCGATTGCATACGTCTTCTTTTATTTCTCGATGCAGATAGAGGGCGTCAGGACAAAGAGGGTAATTTTCTTATTCTTAGATTTAAAGTGCCATTTCTATGTAATTTCATCTATTAATTTAGTATAGACAATATGTACCTGTGAAATATTTAATTGCATGCATAATTTTGCTTGACTAACCATGCTTCATCTTTAATCAGGTTGCACTCCTCTCCATTGGGCAGCTATTAAGGGTAATCTAGAAGCTTGCACTGTCTTAGTACAAGCTGGCAAGAAGGAGGACTTGATGATCACTGATAATTCTGGCCTTACACCTGCACAGCTTGCTTCTGAAAAAAATCACAGACAAGTTGCTTTTTTCCTTGTAGGTTCCATAGCATCTAGCTTGTTTAATGATTGTTCTTTTGGTAACAGTTTAATATATATATATATATATATATATGTATTTGTTTTTGTCTTCACTCTTACACAATTCAAGCCTTTTGTTGCTAATTATAACTGAATGCCTTGGGCTAAATGAAAGATGTTTCTTGCTTCCTCTTCTGCCCTGTGTTAAGATTGTTAATGACTGATAAGAATACAATTAAAAAGTACTTGAATTCAAACATTACATAAAAGGTTAAAAATGTATTTTTAATTTCTTGGATACATTTTGAAATAGTTAAAGCTTTATGTATTTGCAAATCAAGCTACTTTTCTCTATGCTTAGACTGCATTCAGGTTTTTGAACCAGGGGGCTTTCAAATAACTGGCTTTTTGTTGTTGGATATCCCAAATCTTTCCTTGTATAGGCTTAGCAGGTTTTCTGGATTTGTGATGTTACCATGAGAAATATTTAGGATAGCAGTATAATAGGCTTTTGCTTGTCTTGTTAGAGTCTCCTAAGAAGCTGTAAAAAATTTCATAAGTGGCATTTTGTCTCGTAGCTTTATTCTCTTTTATTTGTTAAGATGCTGTAATATTGTAATTAAAAACTTGGCTGAGTTATATCCCCACCTATTTATATTTCTTGTACACCCGTTTCTGCAGGGAAATGCTAGAAGGTTGCTTGAAAAGAGATGTGATGGGAACAGCCATCTTGGACGCCTTTCTAAATTAAGCCTTGCACCAGTTCTTTTATTTATTATCTTGGTAATGCTGGTGACCTATACTCAATCTGTCATAGCAGGTGTGTCTCTTGATCTCTTCTTGAAAGTTAATTGTGCCATCCCATCAAGAAGTACCTATTCTTGTCTCTTTATTGCCAATTTATTTGTGGCTTTGGACATACGTTGCAGCATCAAATCTGCCAAAGTTGACAGCTGGTTTTGGCCTTCTGGCATGGATGGGTGTTTTCCTAGCATCTGCCGGTTTGGTTATGTTTTATAGGTGTAGCAGGTACAGTCTTTGACGTGGATTTATTGTTATTCTTATTATTGTTCTGAAAGTTTTTTGTCGGTGGCACTGATTTCATTTGTTTTGGACACTGCCTAGCTGTGTGTTTATTAGTTTGTTAGCCTCATTTTTTTCCCTTTGGGAAAATTTCAGAGTATTGCAGCTGTCAAAAATTGTTTTTGGAACCATTGTATGGCTGGAGATGTAATAAGGGGATTCTCTGTAACATTTGATTAGTTCCCTTTCCAGTTTGCAGAAACAATTTAAGGACAGAAATATGATATTTGATACCTTTTGATTGTTTTTTCATGTGATGGTTTCAACATCCAGCAAATAGATCGTTGATGTTTCCTCATGTTTATATATGTTAGAAGGTGGGGAATCTTCTTTTGAAGGGATTGGAAAGGGATGGTTTACAGTGTTAGTGAGTTATTATTTTATTCTTCATAAAGATCCTATTGACATGTTCTCAAACATTTACAGTGACAGTGCCTATGATCTGTAAGATAATGCATTATCAAAATTGAAGTACATTTTATCATTCATTTTTTTGTGTTTCCAGTTTAATTTGGGTATTTCATTCACTATATGAGAAGCAGGCTGAGTGTAAATCATGCCTAGTTGTGCTCTAAGTAGGATCTCTACTTCTCTTGCATGTATTTGCCAGTAATTAGATTTCTTGAAGAGTACTTATTTATTTCCTTCTTAAATTCTTTGCAGGAAGGACCCAGGTTATATCAAGATGAATGCCCTTGATCCTCAAAATATGAAAGACAGTGTGCGTTGTTTTTCCGTATAAAGCCTAACTGGTTTTTGTTTGATTTGTCAATCTTTAGTCTTCCTGAAATTTTGTTGTTGTCGGTCCTATGTATTTTGTTCCTTTCTATCGCTGTATGTATCTTTCCTTTTAAATGATTGAGGTAGTTTCTCACCATACAGCATATCTATCCTGTGTCTTCTGCCAGGAACCCTTATTGAAGATTGAAATAAATAATCCTATTTTGCTAGCAGGCAATTGGTCTCAGCTTTGTGCAACATGCAAGGTGCTCACCTAATCTAGCTGATATTGCCTGTATGTGACTCATTTTATTATTTGTTTATTCTGACTGTTTTGCCATTTTATTTTGTAACATCAGATTGTCAGGCCCCTTCGTGCAAAACACTGCTCCACTTGTGATCGTTGTGTTGAACAATTTGACCATCACTGCCCTTGGGTATCAAATTGTATTGGCAAGGTGCTTTGTTACTGATGAGTCAGATACCTTTTTTCCCCTTATCATTTTAATGTTTCATCAGCTTGCACTTCAATTATACAGTCAACTTAAAGGACTTCAGTGCTCTTGTACATGACTTTGCTTTTGAAAATATACACAAGATTAAAATATGCCATATGTCCCTGTACTCTTCACAATTTTATAATTTAGTCCCTGTACTTCTATTTCCAAGAATTTAATCTCTCTGCTTTTTAGATTTTAAAATTCAAGTCAAATTGTTAACTCTGTTAAATTAATTGGTATGACTTTTGAAATAAAATAAAAAATACTTGGTAGCAATGTAACTAAGAAAATGATGTAATGAATTTGAATTTAACAAAATAATTTTAATAGTGTTAATCTGAAAAATAGAGGACTAAATTTCCTAGAACTAGAAGTACAAGGCTAAATTTCAAATTTACAAAGAGTACAGGGACTTATAGGCAAATGTGGCTATGTGCCATTGCTTGTTGGTTATTATATTAAATGGCCAATTTCCTTTGTGGAAAGAAAAAAATTGAATTATTTGATTGAGTAGGCATGGTATCTGTCGATTAACCAAATACGAATCTTGTGATGCAGAGAAACAAATGGGATTTTTTCCTTTTCCTTGTTTTAGAAGTTTCAGCGATGTTGAGTACTGGTGCAGTAGCTATTACAAGTATGTGGTTTAATCAGTTCGAAGTTCAAACTAAATTCCATAGTTAGCAATTTTTTTCCACCCTGAATGTCCTACAAATGCGTTCTTGTGATTTACAGGAATCGTGACAGATCCACTGGCTCCATCTTCATTTTTTCCATGGATTAACCATGCTTTTACTCATCACATTGGTGCTATAACATTTTTGATTGTGGATTTTTTCCTCTTCTTTGGTGTGGCAGCTTTAACTGTTGTACAGGCTTCTCAGGTATGATTTTAGATTTTGTGACATTTAGTTGTATTCAGTTCTTTTTGGAGTTACCTTTTATGGTTCTGACCCGAGTCCCGGGTGATTAACTCTCTTGGTTAGTTATGCACCGTTGAGTTTTGGGGGTAAATTTGCCGTACTGAACTAGGTTAGGGCTGGTGACATCTAGTGATGGTAAGGGGGCAGGGCAGGTTGGATTTTTGCTCGCCGTGACCCCAACCTAAAAAAAATAGCCCACCCCGAAAATTTTGTAGAAAACCAGACCCAGTCTGCCCTGAGTTTTATTTCAGTTTATCTTCAAAGCATTTAGTTGATATTAGAGCTTGTCTCAACTAAGCAAACACCATTTCCAAAGCAAATCCCAATCGGCTTGCTTCATAAAATTTCATTCCAAATTCAAAATCCCAGTTGACCCTCTTATATATTAAAAGTATACGTATATTAGTTTACCATAAATTTTTGAGTTGATATTGTGGCAGATTTTGCCAACAAAACTTGCTTGCTTGCAAACATATATAATATATGTATTTTAGTTTCTCATAATTTGAGTTTTTATCAAGAACATTAAAGCTAGAACAGGATTAGGAGATGAGACTGCTTGAACAAAACTGGAGACTGCAGTAATTTAGGGATTTAACCTAACTTTATATATATGGAGGGGTAATTTTGCAAATATCTCAGGGCGGGTCGGGACCTGACTCCACCTATCTTTTATAATTAACCCAACCCGACTCAAACCTGATTTCAACCAAAAAAAAAGAAAAAAAGAAAAGATCTGACCCTAAAGCATCAGTTTGGGTCGGAACCCATCTTAAATGCAAGGTTCAGCTGCTTCATCATATATCTTGGTCTATGTTATGAGAGTTTATTAGTGATAATGGATTGAGTGAATGCATCCTTGCTTGCATAACTTGCGTGGTATTGTTTAAAATGGTTTACTTTCTCCATATATTATCACTGTAATGATAGTTACAATTAAGGCTCCTTTACCCAATGTAAAATCTCAAGCAACCGACTGCAATCAAGGTATAGCTTTGTTCATGTGATATTTTTCTTGGCACACCATTTTTTGGGACTTAATCTGGACTTTTGTCAATACACATGCGTTGAACAGCTTTTTATGCATGCTTTTATGGTTCTCACATCACCACAAGCTTCTCTTTTGGGGCATAATTATTTAGTTTGTTTGTAGCACCTGGAACGGTGCTTGTGTTTTGGTTCCTAGACGTATATATAACTCATTTTCATGGAACATGAATGATTTTGAAAACAAGAGAATACCTGATTTTTTGGTTGAATACTCATCTTTCTATTTCTTTCTACAGATAGCCCGCAATATAACAACAAATGAAATGGCCAATGTGATGCGCTATAGCTACCTCAGGAGTGCTACTGGGCGATTTAGAAACCCATATGATCACGGATGCCGTAAGAACTGCTCAGATTTCCTGATCAATGGCTACAATGAAGATGAGCAAATTAGTGAAGAACCAGCACATTTTGAAGGAATTGGGATGGTACAAATGGGGAGGGATTTGAACTTGGAAAATGGTGATTTGCAAACTGCGGCAAACAGAAATGGCCATATTGCTATAAATGTGAATTCTAGTGATGCCAATGCACATCATCACAGCCACAGCCATAGCTACAGCCACGGCCACGGTCGAAGCCACAGCCACGGTCGTGGCCACGTTCATTCTTCCCAGTGTAACCATAGTAAGCCAAGCAAGCCAAAAAATGAGAGCGTGCCATTGGGGTTGGGAATTGGACTTGGACATGGACGTAGTAATGGCCGTTCAGTGGCGACATCATGATGTTCTTCATATATTTACCCATTACAAGTACATACTGACATGCATTGTATTATAAGTATACATCCTTTAAGTGCTCAGCTATTTTTTATCGAGAGGCTGCTCCTTTAATTATTATTTAATTAATTGATTTTTGTTTCTTTCCTATTTGTATGTTGTTTTTAGCATTTGTTATGCTTGAAGAGGGAAGTTTGTAATTGATTGGGGGATTAAATAAATGCAAGGTTTTCCAAATGGCCGGAAATTGGTAGGAAAAGATACTGCTTTGCATTGCCATCGATATATAAAAATAATGGGATTTTTTATCTAAATAATACAAAAATAATTAGAATATACCAAAATGATATGTGAACACCTTTATTTACGAAAATGGTATGTTGAGGGGGTGTGCAAGAAGGTAATTGATAGGCAACACCTCTCTTATCTGTGGCACCAATCATTTGACTGTTAGTAAGTGTAAAAAATATATATTTAACGGGTGGAGGATAATACTAGGGTGGCACCAATATTGGACGTTTATGGGGTTAAATATGGGTTTTATACGGGTTTAGGGGTAATTAATTTTTTAAAAGGGTGGAGGTGGCTTTGTAGGCGACACCAATAGGAATGGTGGCCTTTTCGTCAAGCGGCATTAGTGGAGGGCTGCGGCAGGCGGCACTGCTGGTCGAAGTGATCGGACAGTCACGGGAATAATTTTTCCTGACCACCGATCAGGCACAGGGGCGAATCTAGGGGGGAGGCATGGGCCCCGACCCCCCCTAAAATGTAAAATTGCAACTTTAGCCATTGAGATTTTTTAAAAATTTCAAATTAGTAAAAGTAAAATTGCACTTTGGCCCCCCTAAAATTATAAAAATTCAATTTTATCCTTTAAAAATTATAAAGATATAGACTAAAAAATTAAAATTTTTTCGGCCCCACTATAAAATTTTTCTGGCTTCGCCCCTGATCAGGCACCTGATTTCGGGCTCTTTTTTGAGGCTTAAAATTGCCCCATATAAGGCATGGGTGAAAGAAAAAAGAAAGGAGAAGAGAAAAGAAGAGGGGTGTTTGAAGGAGCCAGCAGCAGCAAAGGGGTTCAAAAGGTACTTTTTTTTTTTTTTTATCATTTATTTATTTTGGTTTACTAATATCAATGTTTATATTTTCTGTTTTAAGGAATTAGGAGGCAGGCAGCAACCGTTTTAGGGGTAAAAGTTTAATTTTAATTAATTTGTTTGCAAATACTAATTTTTTTGTTTGTTTTTTTTTTATTCTAACATATTGTTTTATTTTGTGATTCTGGAAGGAAAGGGGACCACAATAGATTAAGATTTAAAGGTATATTACATTTATATATATATTTTTTGTAATTACGCAATTATTTAATTGTTTTGTAATCTTTATTGTCTGTCTGAATTTATTAGTTGTGTTATATGTTGTTACGTTAGTGTACATTTCATTTTTTTTTTTTTTTTTGTATTTGTTCAACATTATTACTTTATAGTTATTATTTATTTCTTTGTTTGCATTAGAAGAGAAAAAACTGTGGCACCGAAATGGGTCGTTTGTTACAAAATGGTAGGGTTACCCATTTTGGTATTTTATTATGCTTTTTGGATTATTGGGGTAGATAGGTCAAGAAACGGTGTATGGCACAATAATTTTACCTAAATAATATAAAAATAATTAAATACAAAATGGGCAACCTTACAAGCTAAGTATCGAAATGGGTCATTTGTTACAAATTGGTAAGGTGACCCATTTTGGTATTTATTATGTTTTTTGGATTATTGGAGCAAATAGGTCAAGACACGGTATATGGTACAACAATTTTACTTAAATAATACAAAAAAATTTAAATCGACGACATTTCAAATTAAGTATCAAAATGGGTCATTTGTTACAAATTGGTAGGGTGACCCATTTTGGTATATATCTGTCATGTAACAAAAATGATAAAAAAAAAAATTAAATGAATGTTTGAGCGACTTACATTATATTTAAATATTAGATGGTTTCTAAAAATATTATTAATTATTCCAAAAATAACAAATGGTACAAATTTTATTTTCGTTTTTTTTTGTATATTTTTTATTTGTTTAGGCGAAGATTAAATTTTTATTTGCAATTGTAAATATCGAAATGACATCTTTGATTACAAAAATAGATCACACATCAGATACTATTAATGTGGTGGTACTAAAACTGTTATTTATTATTCACGTGTCTCTTTATAAAGTTCAACGTCACTTTTTATTTAATTTGGATATATTAACTATTGCGGTAATTTAACATGGTCAGGGTTCGTACCGCTTACTGAGGGGCAGTGTCAATAGTGTAGGCTATCTGTCGAATCCTCGTCTTATACTATACTTGGAGGCATCCGGATTTGAATCGGTTGCAATGATCCACACTTTTGATTTGAAGTACGACTTGGTATCGACTTTGGTTGAGCAGTGGCGCTCGGAGACCTACAAATTTCATTTGTCATGTGGGGAGTGCACCATCACTTTGGAAGATGTTGCACAACAACCCGGGCCCTCAATTGATGGTAGTGCGGTCATGGGTGTAAGTATAGTGCTCAAACCTACGACCTTTTGCTATGGCTTACTAGGA
Source organism: Gossypium stocksii (assembly GCA_020496765.1). Classification (NCBI taxonomy): domain Eukaryota; kingdom Viridiplantae; phylum Streptophyta; class Magnoliopsida; order Malvales; family Malvaceae; genus Gossypium; species Gossypium stocksii. Next base: position 115,965,632 of record CM035632.1, on the reverse strand, counting down.
CGCTCACGTGGTGATGGTGGCGAAAAATTACGAGTTTAAGATTTTCATGGTTGAAGGCGAATTTTAAGTATTTACCGAGTACTGCCACTAAACGGGAGGTGATTTGCGTTGCTCGAGCATATATAATGCATATGATATGGGGTGTACTCATGCTAGATGTAAACAATAATAAGGTCCACTTAATGTACTTGCCCCTATTATCTGATTTATACGCTGCATGTTTGTACAGTTAGGGCTCAAAAGTACTAGCTATAATGTATCGCGAGCTTCGTCGGATGACAAAGAACCGTGCCATGGACATAGGCGGGTGCTTGGTATTGTCGTAGTCCTAGGCACTATACAAGATGCCATTCTTGGCATCAGTTACTCACCAAACATATTCTTTCTAGTCGTGAATAACTGATAAAAATTAACCATTATAACAATAATTTTGTTTTATTTATAAAAATTTGTTTATCAAGTTTACTTTTTTTTATAGATGGAGTTCTTCTCCAGGTATCGAGCTGTCATATACACTTTCGATTTACTGCTACATTATTGACACATACGTCAGGGAAGGGTAATTTATACTAATATTCATTACATGTAATTACTTTATCTGTTTAATTTAACTTGTGATACTATAGCAATGTTATTAATAGTGTAGTTCATCTGGATGCCATATTCTTTTTCAGACATTGCGGCTATTATTCCCTTGTCTGCTAACATCCGCTCACACATGTGGTGCATTAATGCACCCCTGCTAAATTTCTCAATAGTTGGGTGGTATAATGGGGATTGAGTATTGCGACAGTTCGGGTGCGTCCAACATATTCCGAATGTTCCATTGAGTTTGGAGGTTTGTACACTTAATTAACAAAAGGGGGAAACAAGACAAGAATTGGGTAGAAGAGCATGATAAATATATTTTATTGTGGAATGACTGGAAGGGGCAGAGACCTTGGATGGATTATACATTTGATTTGCGACCCTCAGATGTAACACCTCTATCCCGTATCAGTCGCTGGATTAGGGTTAGGAGCATTACTGGACAATTCAGAACTTTTTTAGACAATTCACAATCATTAACTTCATATCAAAATCATACATCATCAATAAGTCCCTTAAGAAGGTCTACTAGACCTTAAATATGCATTGGAAGAAGATCGAGACTTAACTGCACACTTAGAAAATTTTTCGAAACTTAAACATTTTTCAAAGCTATAGAGGTCACATGCCCGTGTGGTTAGGCCGTGTGCCTCACATGGCCACTAGACACACCTGTGTGTCTAAGTCATGGCAAAACAAGGCATACATTCTGACTTGTCCACATGGCCACATGACAAGCCCATGTGCCAAGCCATGTGAAAATTAGGGAGGCTACTGACTTGGCCACACGACCAACCACATGCCCGTGTGCCAGCCCGTGTGCCACCCACGGCCACTAGACACGCCCGTGTGTCTAGGCCATGTCAATCTTGTAGGGTATACTAACTTAATTCAAAAGGGTACCCCAGGGGACACACGACCGTGTACTATGACTGTGTGTCACAGACGGCCGAGACACATGCCAGTGTGGACAAAAATAGGCCATGTGAAAGGCCAACTTTGCCATCCATTTTGGTTCATCCCTACAAACAACAAATTTGCATCAAATATGCCATAATTTCAGCCAATCTCATGCCCAAAACACACATCAATATGACCAAAAGTATCACCAACCAATTCATGCTCATTACTCATACTAAACCATACCAAATTCTCAAGCCAAAAACATATCAATGTGCATATTCCATAACTCATTCATACCACATTGAATCTTATAACAAATCTTACCATTTCTACAACCAAAATTAATCAAAATGACCATATTTCAATTGACCATAATAGCACTATAAAACATACCAAAAAGTATCACATATCATAATCCAAATTCAAACATATAACTATCTATTAGTTAGCCATATCAATGGCATAATATATATATATCTCAAAACATATTCTAAAGACTTCTAGCCTATACATGTCATAATTTAACATTTGCACTTTCAAAATGTACCAGAACAAGGTTTGATAGTGTGGTGATGGTCCTCAACGATCCTCGAGCTTTCGGTAGCTTCGATATCTATAAAACAAAGCAAACACATACAAAGTAAGCTACAAAGAGCTTAGTAAACCATATACAAATAATTTCAACTAATGAATCATATAATTCAATTCATTAACATAAACTTATAACCATTTGACATAGGTAATTCATGGCCAATCCATACTCACTTGTTCATATAAATTCTATGTTCTCAATTCCATTACACATGTATCACATTCCATTTCTTTGATCTCATACATATCGGATACTTATAATTTCACATATACATACCTTTCATGCTCAAAATTTTAATACGATTCAAATGTACCTGAATCGGATACCTATTAATTCATTCATTTATTTCTTAGAATTTCTTGTTAAACCGATCAGAAACAATTTGATATGCTGAAAATTCAGAAAGCTCATACAAAGCCAACGTCCCAAACGTGGTCTTACATGTAATCAATATTGATGCCACTGTCCCAGACAGGGTCTTACACGAAATCAGATACGATGCCAATGTCCCAGACATGGTCTTACACGTAATCTCTAATCGATGCCTATGTCCCAAACACAGTTTTACACGATATCACATATCGATGCCAACATCCCAGACGTGGTCTTATACGAAATCACATATCAGATACAGAGCTTTTCAAAGGTTATGATATTATCAGAATTATCTCAAATTACATTCATTTGGCTCTCATGGCCTTTTAATTGCAATTATATAAACACATAAGTATAATTCAATCAATAATACACTTATTTGTATATTGACTTACCTCATTCGGATTCGTACGGATGAAAATAGCTAATCGACTACTTTCGACTTTCCCCGATCTAATTCCGTTTTCTTTGGTTCTTGATCTTAATCTCAACTTATAAGTGCCGAATGTTAAAGCATCAAAAACCCTTTCTTTCTTTGCTAAATTTTGGCAAAATGGATGATAAAATGGCCACTAACTCATGTTTTCTTTTAATTAATAACTTATTATTCAATTTACAATTTTAACCTTTAATTTATAACATTAAAGTCACATAATTCAAGGCCATTTATGTCCATCTCCACTATCAATGGTCTAATATCAAAATAAGGACCTTTCATTTAATAAGTCATGACAATTAAACACTTTAAACAAATAGAAGGACAATTTTGCATTTTCTGCGATTTAGTCCTTTTTGCAAATTAAGCACTCAAACGGACAAACTTTTATACGGAACTTTCACACATGCTAATTCTCATATAATAAGCAGGGAAAATAATATTAAAATATTTTTTAGACTCAGATATGTGGTCTCGAAACCACTATTCTAACTAGGTCTAAACCAGGATGTTACATCAATTGAGTACCAACAATGGTACATGGCATGTAGGAAACCTTTTTTATTTTGTGAGCGAACGATACTAGTTCCTCCACACATGTAATAACAAAAGCACCTTTCGCACCACTTGTCACATCCGTTTCTTGCACCCAAACTGGAGCCAAGACCCGAACCTAAGCGGTCATAGTCATAATCTGAGGGTAGTTCTTATCATTCAGACTTGGGAGTTGATGATTATTTTCCAAGCTCGATAGGCTACACGTATCAGTCAAAGATTCCTGGTTCCAGTTCACATCAGTTGGATCCGAGATCATCGATAATGTTTGATACCTTCAGCCCATTACCACCCTAGTACTTAACCTCTCATGGGCAAACCTTTGGGACATACAATTTCTCGAGTATGTTTGACACACCCTAAGGTTCGTCGATGGGTGTTATAAACAATAATGTTCCAAGTAAGGGTAACAATGGCTGCCGCAAGCATCCTCAACGTCAATGCCGAGCACCACAAGGTTTACCCCTAGGACAATAGCATCAGATCATCAATTTTAAGGGCTGTAACATTATATTTACTCCAGTTTCAAGTTTGTATAGTTTAATTATAGTAAAATTTAGACTTTTTTTTTACTTAATTTTCAAGTTTATATTTATCACAGATATTATTATAATCTTTTTAAAACAATATACATGTCAAAATATAAATATGAAAATTCCATTATAATCATAAAATTTTTATTACAAGCATGAACATGAAGTACCTTAATTTATATTCTACCCGCTCACAACGATTGTTCAATATGGTAGGTTCAATGTGGGCATTTATTTCAGTTATGACCAGTTACTCTACACACGCCACAAAATTTTTCATTAGTTTTCTCCCTCATGTCCATTTCATTACGGATCCTAGTGACTTGCGAGCAACCTTTTGGCTTCTGACATAACCTCTTGTCCGGGACAAGCTTGAAAGTCAGCGGAGGCACTTCCTATGTCGACAGATCACGCAGGACAGGAAACTTATTTCCCCAAACACGCAATGTGCGCTTGAGATTGTACACCTCATCAATATATTGTTCAACATTGATCGAGGTGTAGACACAAGCTACAACGACGTACGCACAAGGGTAACGAAGTGACTGGAACTTCCCGCAATCACACCGTCTATTTTGGAGATCAATTTCGTTGGACCTAGGTGGGATACCAGCTCGACACTCGATGAACTCCATAACTCAAAAAGTTTCTAAATATCGAGAATATATTTATATATTTATTGACCTTAATCTCTGACAGTTCGCATCCATTACCTTCCTGACATCTTCGACAAACACCTATCCCGCTTCCATTTGGTTGACTTGTTTCAACCCCATTCTTGGCATCAAGTTTGCCAGCCTGTAGAACGTAGCTAAGAAAACAGATGAAATTGGAATATGTCGTATTCGCCTCAATAAGGAGTTAACCGCTTCTGCTAGGTTGGTGGTCATATGACCATTTCGAGCATCGTCATCAAAACTTTAAGCCCAATACTACGGCTCTATTATACCCAGCCAAAAGGAGTATTCGTTTCACCTTACATGTCATCCTCAAGTTTGGTCATCTTTTGCCTAAAAAGGTGTGGCTTTAACTCGTATGCTGTGTATGTATTAAGAAAAGACAAGTAACAGTTTCAAATTAATTTCCTCATATAAATAACATTTAAAACATATGTTGAAACTAAATGTTACCTATTTTCATAACTTGTCTTTGCCAGTCTGCATTCTTGTAGTCTCGATGGGAGTTAGTCGCAAGATATTAGATGTAGTGAATAGATCTTCATGGAACACTGGAACGCTTAATTGCAATAATTATTCCCTTCACTCTATTGGGTATGATGCAAATATTGTTGTCCCTAACAATATATATCCGAAAGTTTGTTAGGAAGAATTCTCATGATTCCATGTTCTCTTTGTCCATGATGGCAAATGCTATTGGGAGCAAGTTCTGATTATTTCTTGAACAACAGTAATAAGTAGAATTTGCATATATTTTTCATATAACCAGGTCCCAAAAACCTATACAACCGTCTTGCAATGAGGAAATGCTCGCAAGCATGGAGTGAACATCCAGAACATCCGGTGGAAAACTTTTCTTCCCGGTTGTAGTTGGTTGTTCGGACCTTAATAAAGTCGTGTCTACAACTCAATGGCAGTCTCTGACACATGCTTACCCATAACAACTATCCACCATTGTAGCTCATTCTACGACACATCCCAATCTCCATACAATTGCTCAATGGCCATCTGTTTAGCTACCCATGCTTTCTGGTATACACTCGGTATTGGAATCGTTCTTACATTTCGGCAATCAGTACCGAAATAAGAATGGTTGGCATGTTCTTTACCATTAGCATGATACATGTGCAGATAGTTTTGGAATCAAGTTTGCAGTGATATTGCATCATACGTGTTGAACTGCATGTGTGAGGCCTAACAAAATTTTTGATCTCCCACATTTGCAAATTCTAGATAAATGCAGGTCGTACTCGTTAATTGTAGTCTTCTACTGACCTCCAACGCTCCTCAATATACAATGTGTAATACCCTTACCCGTGTTCAACGTCAGAATAGGGTACGAGGCATTACCAGACAATAGCACAACCAACCATACATTATCGAGTCATAAAATTTTTCATCTCATATCATTAAGTCCCTAAGATGGGCCAATGAGGCCCAGCTTATGCTTTGGAGGAAATCCGGGACTAAACTGAGAACTTTTAAAAAAAATTTAGGAACATTAGAAAATTTTCATATTTTGGAGAGTCACACGCCTGTGTGGGCAAGCCGTGTGGCCCGGGACACGTTCGTGTCCTCCACCCCTGTAACTCTCTGTTTATGACATCATCATCCATTTAGGGCTACACGGCCAAGTCACACGCTCGTGTGCTGGATCGTGTGCTCCACACGGCTGGGACACACGGCCGTGTCTCTACCCGTGTGGCCAAGAAATTGGCAATCTTCCAAGCCATTTTCTACCCTATCATGCTCGTACTTGGGCATAACTTCAATGACACATTCCATGATACGACAAGGTTACCAAAACATCTATCACATACTTAATAAATCATAGCACAATTTTTACTCAACCATGAAATGCATCTTCATAAACTTATAACTTAACAAATTTATTAGCCATATTGAATGGCATTATACAACCAAAAACTTTGAATATCATAAGCCAATATTCTAGGCCAACACATGACAATTCGTACACATGACCAAGTTCTCTATACATGCCATAACCTTAAGTATTAAAGTCATCTATACCTAGTTTGTAAGATGGATAGTGTGATAGATTCTCCAGCGGCTTCCAAATCGAGCTGACCTGAATATATTACAAACACAGAAAATAATGAAGTAAGCATTAAGGTTATTAAGTACATATGTAATAATAATCCATTTATTAACATGCTTTTAGCAAACCTTATGACATGATTTCAAAATGATACCATCATTTTTGTATAATTTACATTATTCACCTATGTTCATTTCAAGCAGTTTACCCAAGTCATAGTCACTAAATTATTTTTATCTGGAGCCAAAAAACTCCAAATTTAGATATGATAATTTTCCCTAAATTTAGACTCACATATCTTCTTACCATAAAATTTCAATAATTTTTTGTTTAGCCAATAAATACATTTTATTCATGAAAGTTTCCCCTATTTCACTATCTGATGGTTACGACCCCTCTTCACTAAAAATTAATTATCTCATCATACCGAATTCAGATAATGCTCTTGTTTGTTTCTTTTGAAAGTAGTCTCAATAAGGAATTCAAGAACATAAATTATATCCCCTAATTTTTTTTACATATTTTAATGGTTTTATAAAATTGGAATGGGGGATTTTCAAAACCATTCAGACCCTATCTCACTAAAATTTAAATATCTCATAATATGAAATTCATTTGCTCACACTGTTTCTTTTATGTGAAAATAGACTCAATGAGATTTAATTTCATATCTTATTCAGCATCTTATTCAACTTTCACCATTTTTGGTGATTTTTCAAAATCACGTAACTACTGCTGTATCCAACTATTTTATTGAAAATTTTACTCTCCCATGTTTTCCTTATATTACTTTCATTTATGCACACATATCACCAAGCATGTTCAATACTAGCCATTCTAATGGATAATCATCATCAATATTTACAAGTATTCATAGTAGCACTTACACCATATCAACCTTGCCACAATTTCAATAACATATCGAGCACATTGCTCACATTATATGTATTCATATAACTACACTTGTCACCATACTTTTACATGAGCTTCACTTAATAAATTTCCCGTTGAACACTTCAGAATGCTAATAAGTATATGATGGTTTCGTACACAACCCACCAATCAAAATAAATACCCGGTGGTTTCCGCACATAGCTCCACCCTTCATATGATCTGGCTCTCGTGTACACATGGTGTACATCTAGTACCACGCATGTGACCTAGCCACTTAATCCCGTAGCTCTCGTGTCCACATGGTGTCCAACACTCTAAACCACACATACGACCTAGCTATTTAGTCTCGTTGCTCTTGTGTCCACATAGAGTCCAACACTCAGGACCACACATGTGACCTAGCTACATGTACATAGCTCTCATATACACATGATCTACTCTCGGTATCATACATGTGACCTAGCTATTTTTAACCTATAACTCCTGTGTATACATGGTATAAACACATGTGACCTAGCTACCATATAACATCTCATAGCTCTCTTGTACACATGGTGTCCTATCCTCGGGACCACACATGTGACCTAGCTACATTTTATCCATATCTTTTGGTTTCTGAAGGTTCAACCGGGAATTCTACTTTTCCACAGTTCGCTAATCATAAATATTAGACAATTACATTCCATAATATGCATAAAAATATTGCAACACATATGAAAACAATGAATTATTTACATACGACTTACCTTGACATGAAAACGACACTTGGCTGAAATCATAAATTTCTTTGATTTTCCTCCTGTTCTAAATCCGAACCTTATTTTTCTTCATCTAAAACATCACATTTGACTTATTAAATTATTATACTATTTAATTCAATCCAAAAACCATATTATGGCAAAATTACATTTTTGCCCCTAAACGTTGTCAAAATTACACTTTGTCCCCCAGGCTCGTAAAATGATTTTCACTCAATTTTCATGCACTTTAGGTCTAGTTGAACCATTTTCATAACTATAGCAATCCACAAATCTCACTAAAACATGCTTTATTTCACATTTTATTATTTTTACAATTTAGTCCTTTTTGGACATTTTTGCCAAAAACCACCTAGTAAAAATCGTTTATTACTCATTGAGCATTCATATTCTGCCATTAGACATCAAAATACATGCATGTCATCCATGGGTAAATTTTTGAACTCAAACCCTAGCTCAAAATAATGGTAACCAAGTTACCGGGATCTCAAAAATGTAAAGAACATTAAAAACGGGGCAAGAATAGACTTACTATGAAGCTTGGAAGCTTGGAAACCCTAGCCATGGCTTCCCCCATGCTACATTCGGCCATATGAATAAGATGGACAAGAATTTGGCTTGATTTTCCCTTTTTAATTATTTTAATTATCAAATGACTAAAATGCCCTTCATTAAAAACCTTTGGTATTTTATCCTTCTATGTCCATTTTTGTCCATCTTAATATATAATGGTCTAATTTCCATTTAAGGACCCCACTTTAAAAACCCATTTCAAATAAGTACCTTAGCTTCTAGAACTCACATTTTTTACCTATTGCAATTTAGTCCCAATTATCAAATTGGACACCCAATCGATAAAATTTCTTAATGAAAATTTTACATTATCATTCTATCACATTATAAACTTTAAAACTTAATCGCAATAAATTTTTCTATTTCAAATTTTTGGTTTTCGAAACCACTGTTCCGTGTAGGCCTTAATTCGGGCTATTACACAATGTCAATTTAGACACAACAACTTTGTAGTCAATCAACACATTCATGCTATACTGCTTAATGGCAAATACGTACTCTTCATTGACTACAAATTTTTGGCCCACGAACAACTCCTTCTGTTCAGAATCTACAACCAACTGGTGAATAAGTAGTATATCGGGGTACTCCAGAAACTCAAATGCATGTGTCGTATCGGGATCTATGACAAATATGTGTGCCCTAAGATCATTGTGTATCACAATGCCTCGACTTGTGTTATCAACTGAAGCTGTTTTAACATTCCTATCATCATTCGTACCTTTGTCATCGATATCATCTGAGACATCGTTTAGATCAGAATCACTATAATCTTCAACCTCGTGACGAGAATAACCATTATTATCATATCCATGATCACCATCTACATCGATATCAATCACCACCGAATGTATTTGTAAATGGGGACCCGGATTATGGTTCTCAAATGCAAGTGGAACATTAAGATCAATGTTGATATCACGTACAGTCGATCGCTTATCAACGTAAGCTCTCGGAACCACTGTACACGGATCTTGAACTCCACGTTCTTCACTTAATGGAATGGAATCTTCAGCGGGCTCCAAATCAGCTAACTCAATAAACAACTGAATCAAATTAGTTTGGCAACTCCGATCTCGATAATAAAGAGCGATCATTGTCTCAACGTTTGAAAGTTTTCAAGAGAGCTTTTAATAAAACTGTTCTATATTTTATTAATTAAAGAATTGAACTTACATAGAGAAAAGAGTCCTAATCCTAATTGGGAAAATAATTCCCTTATTCTAATCAACTACTAAAATATAAGGGAAAATAATTCTCTTATTTTAATAAACTACTAAAAGATAAAATAAAATATTCTTAGAATATGAATAAAACTTGTCTACCTAAATAAGATTTATCTACCTAAATAAATTTAAAATATATACATATGTCAACACCCTCCCTCAAGTTGGTGCATATATATCAATCATGCCTAACTTGTTTACAAGAAAATCAAAGCTTGTCTTAGAGAGCCCTTTGGTGAGTATGTCAGGAATATGTTGTTTTGAAGGAACAAACGACATGCATACTTGGCCTTCTTTAATCTTCTCCTTGATAAATTGTCTACAATCTCAACATGTTTAGTTCTGTCATAATGGACTGGGTTGTGAGCAATACTAATGGTAGCTTTGCTATCACAGTACAACTTCATTGGTAAAGTTATTCATTTCCTCAGCTCTTTTATAATTCTTTTTAACCACATCATTTCACAAATTCCTTGAGCCATTGATCTAAACTCAGCCTTTGCACTTCTTATTACTACAACATTTTATTTTTTACTTCGCCAAGTCACAAGATTTCCCCAAATATATGTACAGTATCCTGATGTAGATCTTCTATTTGTTATTGAGCCTACCCAATCTGCATCTGTATAAGCTTCAATTCCTCTTTGTTCGAATTTCTTGGGCCCTTTCCAAGTGAACTCATCAAGTATCTTAGAATTTGAAACACTTCTTCTTCATGTTCCTCTAGTAGGGAGTGCATAAATTGACTCACTAAGCTCACTGCAAAAGCTATGTCTGGCCTTGTATGTGGTACGTAAATTAACTTACCAACTAATCTTTGGTACTACCCTTTATCAACTAATCGACCTTCTTTATTTTTGAATTTTACATTTGAATTAATTGGTGTGTCAGCTGGGCGACTACCACTCATCCTAGCCTCTTTTAAAAGATCAATCACATATTTTTTTGAGAGACTACAAGACCCTTATTTGATTGAGCAACTTCTATTCCAAGAAAGTATTTCAAAGGACCCAAGTCTTTGATCTCAAACTCCCATGCTAGATGCTCATTGAGCTGCCTTAATCTCCTATAAGAATGATATCATCGACAAAAACTATAATAATCGCTATTCTACCTTTTTGTGAATGTTGATAGAACATTGTGTGATCAGCTTGCTCTTGTGAGTAACCTTGTTTTTAACAACTTGAGTGAATTGTTCAAACCAAGCTAGAGAAGACTGCTTTAGACCATACAAAGATTTCTTGAGTTTACATACTCGAGTTCTAAATTTTTCTTTAAAACTTGAAGGGGAATCCATGTAAACTTCTTCTTCAAGTTTTCCATTTAGGAAAGCATTCTTTACATCTAGCTACTGTAAAGACCAATCAAGATTAATAGTAATTGATAAAAGAACTCTAATGGAGTTTAATTTGGTTACTGGAGCAAATGTTTCAAGATAATCTATCCTGTATGTTTGAGTGTACCCTTTAGCCACCAACTGAGCTTTGTATCTATCTAAAGATCTATCTAGTTTGAATTTGGTTGTGAACACTTATTTACAGCCTACTATTTTTTTCACTACAGGAAATTCCATTGTTTCCCATGTACCTATTTTTTCAAGAGTGCAAATCTCCTCTAAAATAACCTATTTCCACTCAACTCAGGAACCTGTAAAGCATCTTTCACATTTTTGGGTATTTTCACAGTATCGAGACATGAAACAAAGGCTGGGAATGTCGAAGACAAGGCTTTATAGGATACAAAGTTAGACATGAGATATTTGACAATATTTCTAACACCTTTTATTTTAGCAATTGGGATATCTAAATCAGAAAATTCATTGGCTAGATTATGAGCTTTACCTAGACTTTTGACAAGATCTTGTGGGTCGGATTCTTGGTGATGAATCTGGTGGATTCCACTTTCTTGATTTCGATTTCTTCTTGAGCAAACAATTAAGTCATTCGTTTGTTCTTTATTCTCATGATCAGGCTCTACAACTTCATACTCCTTTTTATTAACAACATTAACATCATTAATTTTTGTGTTAATCATAAATTTGCCTTCCCCATTATTAGAATCCCTATGTTGTATATTCCTAGTCTTTTCTTACTCAATTATAGAATCTTCCTTACTATAATTCTTTAGCAGCCCGATTTTGGGCTTAGTCGGAATAGTGGTTTCGAAACCATAAATCTGAGGTTGAGAATTTTTTTAATATTATTTTATCTGTTATAGCATGATTATATGAGTGCATGAAAATTTTGGTGAATTAATTTTAGCGATTGTGAGCTTAGTTGCGAAAAAGGACTAAATTGAATAAAGGGCAAAAGTTTTGTTTTACTAGAAAATGGTGTTAAATAGCTAGAGGACCATAATTAGGGGTATTTAAAGAGAAAATATGCCTTTAATAAAGAGATGGCCAGCCATAGGGGCAAAGAAAATCAAAATGTCAAGGTTAGGGGAGCTTTTGGTGACTTATTTAACTAAAATAAAATAAAGAAAAGGGGAATATCATTCATCTTCTCCATCAACCAAAAATACCAGCAAAATTAAGGGTTTTAGAAGCTTTAAAACTCAGCCACTCTTCACTCTTACAAGTAAGTTATTTAGATTATTATCTTTGATAATTTTTTGTACTTTTGAGACCCTTGTAGCATAAGCTAACTAATGGGGGACTATTTTGCAAAATGATTGAGAGTTTAAGGTTTTGCCATGTGAGCATTCATGTTGTTTGCTGAAATTTCATGGAAGAAAATGAATATTGGTTGTTAAATAAACCACTTTTGTAAAGAAGTTTTCATGAAAACCTTAAGGAAGGATCATTTTGTACAAGTTATAAATTATGTGGTAAATGTGTGAAATTGTAACTTCCCAAAATAGGGCCTAATCAGAATAGTAGTTTCGTGACCACAAATCTGAGATAGAAATAATTATTTTATTATTATTATGATGTTTATGATGTGATTGCATGATGGTGTGAAAATTTCGTGAAGAAATTCTATGCATAAAGTGCTTAATTTGAAATTAGGGACTAAATCGAATAAGTTGCAAAATTTGCATTCTAGAAGTTTTTAGTATGAAATTGCTTTGGAATATTAATTAGGAGGTTTTAAATAGAAATTTCACCAATTTCTAAGTTTATGAACAAAAATTGGACATGGGTGGAATTTTTGAAAGTTTAGTAAGGAAGGGCATTTTGGTGATTTGGTTATTAACATGATTAAAAAGGGAAAAAGATGACAAAATTGCTATCATCTTCTTCATTAGCATGAAATTTCAAGGGTTCTTCATAGCTAGGGTTTGTTTCAAGCTTCCAAGCTCCATAGTAAGTGATTCCAAGCCCCGTTTTTATTGTTCTTTACGTTTTCGGAGTCCCGGTAGCTCGATAAAGCTTATGCTAGCAATAATTTAAGTTAGGGTTCATATTTGAAAAAATACCCATAGGTGAAAAGTGTTTATTTTGATTTTTTATAACAGAATATGAGGTTTTAGATTATGTTAGACAACTTGTGCTACTCGGTTTTAGGTAAAAACGAGTAAAAAGGGCTTAATAAGTAAAAATACCTATTATACATAAGTGTATGTTATAGTAGGAATTTGAAGATGTTGTTGGTAAATAAATGACCAGCATGTCTTAAAATACAAGAATTTATGATAAATTTTAATTTCCGAGCCTTGGGGCAAAGTGTAAATATGCAAAAGTTTAGGGGCAAAAATGTAATTTTGCCAAAGTTTGAGTAAAGGACTGTTTTGATAAATGTGAATATTAAATAAGTTAAATTTGCTATTATAGATCAAGAAGAATGAAATTCGGGAGTAGATCGGGGAAAGGAAAAAGTAAAGGACTAAATTGTAAAGTTTAGTCACATTTTGTATCGAGGTAAGTTTACAGTAAATAAATGCAATATTCCTTTATTTTACATTAATATTTTCAATTTCCAGCATTATATATTCATTTTATGAAAATATTCAAAGTTGAATTAAAGACGATGTAACAGAGAAAAGCATTAGAAAGCCCCGATTGAACCTTAGGAATGTTAGGATACGAAATGTCATGACATTTGGGGTTGACAGGAGAGGACAAGAAAGGAATGAGCCATGTAAGTCCATATCAGATATATGACTTTGGAGACAGGAATGAGCCATGTAAGCCCATATTAGATATATGGCATTGGAGACAGGAATAATTCATGTAAGTCCATGTCAAGGACATGACATTGGCAGGATATTGTTAGACAGGAAAGACCCTAGTATCCTTAGTATTCCGAGTGGTTCAATGGGCCATTTTACAAGTTAAATTACAGTGAATTATCAGCAAGGGAAAGGTAGATTGTATTTATGAATAATGAAAGGTCAGGTAAGAAAGAAGGTAAGTGAATAAAGAAGAAGGTAGAAAATGAGATGTAAAGAAAGTTTATGATGCTAGGTGACATTATGCATAATTATCCTTTGTGATGAATGTTGTGATTTATTTGCTTGTAAACTTACTAAGCCTAGTGTTTACTCTCTTTATTTCCTTCTTCTTATAGTTCTTGCCAAGCCACTCGGGGATCGAAGGAAACGTCGGAGATCCGATCACACTATCAAAGGAATCACTTTGGTATAGTTAGACGTTTCGTTTTGTGTATGGCATGCATAGGAACCTGGCTTCTTCTGATATGATATGATCAATGAATGATGTGTAAATACTTGCTAGTGATTAGCTAATACAATGGCTGATGATATACATGTTTAATAGTATGTATGATTGAGTAGTAACTATCACATGGAAATTAAGGAAATGTGAAAGTAGCTTAAAAATAGATTCAAGTAGCAGAAATAACGTGACTTTGAAAAATCATTAAAAATAGTAGAAACATGGTTTGATGGTGAATAATATATGAAATTAAATCTTATTGTGTCTATTTTCATATGGAATAAGAAAAACAGGTAAAGGTATTGTATTTTATGAGATATCTGAGTTTTAGTGAAATAGGGCTAGAGCGATTTTTGGATCCCCTGTTCCAACTTTGGAAATTCACCATAAATCGTACAAAAACAATTAGGTGGTTTAATTTATATTTTCAAAGTCCTTATTGTGTCTAGTTTTAATGGAAATAAACGGCATAGTCATATGAATTTTTTATAGGAAGAAAAGTGGTTCGTAGTAAGTAGAGGTCAGTGCAATCGAGTTATGAAATAGGGGTAACTTTAACTAATAAACTGTACTAATTGGCCACGCCAAAAATTCTATAAAAAAATTAGTAGATAGATATATGAATCTAGTTTCAGGGAAAATTTACGGATCTTAATTTTTATTTTTGGAACTCAAGATATGAATTTTTAAGCAACTATGATGCAGAATGGCAGCAAATTTCGAGAAGCTTAAATAAACGATTTAAGGTTGCTTAAGTGATAGATTAGGTTTAGTAGCGCCTCGTGCTCGATTCTGGCGATGGTCTCGAGTAAGGGGTGTTACATTTATTGGTATCAGAATAGGTTTAGTCGGTTCTCGAAATAGTTAGCACGAGTAAGAGTCTAGCTATACATGCCATACTTATATTTTGATAGTGTGACGATTCCTAATGATTTTTGAATGTTTGTTTTATAGTAATGGATCCCGAACGAGCTGGTGATGATGATATGGAAAGTAATGCACCTGCTCCCGTGGAAGGGGCAGTGCCATCTGAGAATAGGCCAGTAACAGTTGATCAGGGAGGAGTGACTTGAGAAGCTCTCTTCCAAGCTTTGAATGATTGGTTTGCCGAGTTCGTTCGTACGAATCCGGCAGTTAGACCTCCACCCCCTCATGATTCTCAGGCTACCCATGTCGCTCAAGCTGCCCCAGTGACAGGTACAGTGATAAGAGAAAAGCCACCAGTTGATAAAATCAAGAAGTATAGGGTAGAAGAGTTTTGAGCAACAAAAGACGATGACGCAGAAAGAGCAGAATTTTGGCTAGAAAATACTATCAGAGTCTTTGACGAATTATCTTGTACACTTGAGGAATGTATGAAATGTGTAGTATCACTTCTTAGAGACTCAGCCTACCACTGGTGGAAGACACTTGTATCAATTGTACCAAAAGAGAGGGTCACTTGGAATTTCTTTCAGGAAGAATTTCGTAAAAAGTATATCAGTCAGAGGTTTATTGATCAGAAGAGAAAGGAGTTCCTGGAGTTGAAACAAGGTAATATGACAGTGACCGATTATGAGCGTGAATTTGTCAGGCTTAGTAAATATGCTCGAGAATATGTGTCCACAGAGGCTATTATGTGTAAAAGGTTTGAGGATGGGTTAAATGATGATATCCGGCTATCAGTGGGTGTTCTAGAAATAAAAGAGTTCGTTATTTTAGTTGAGAGAGCCTGTAAGGCGGAGGAGCTGTTAAAAAGAAAAGGCAAAGTTGAAACTGATACGTGAGATACGAAGAAAAGACAGATGAGCAGATTATTTCAGGCTACATCCAAGAGGCCCAAAGAGTTTCCTATCAGATCTAGCTTTTCGGCAGGGCATTCTAGTCAGAATAGAGGTAGCAGATTTAAGGATCTGAAGGCTCATACCACTTCGACCACAAGTGTGGGTAATGTTAGACCGGGTAGATCAGGGTGTCCACGGTGTGGTAGACTTCATTATGGTCCTTGTCGGGCAGGCGAAAATGTTTGTTATAAGTGTGGTGCTCCAGATCATTTTGTGCGAGAATGTCCAGAGGTGGATAACCGAGAAGTAACATAGAGTGCTAGATCCGGAAATGCTCCTACTAGAGGCAGATCACCGAGGCAACCGGGGGTAGGAGCAAGTAACAGAGGCACCCCTAGAGATTCGGCGGTGAGACCAGATGTTAGAGCCCATGCAAGGACTTATGCTATCTATGCACGAGAAGAGGCATCCTCCCCCGATGTGATTACGGGTACATTTTCTCTACATGATATTAATGTTATTGCTTTGATTGATCCGGGTTCGACCCATTCCTATGTTTGTATGAAATCCATTAGGCAACTGTGTATTGGTAGATAAGGTATGTAGAAATTGCCCCTTAATATTAGAGGTAACTATTTTCCGACTGATCTCATGTTATTGCCGTTTGATGAGTTTGATGTTATTTTGGGCATGGATTGGTTGACTGCACATGATGTTGTAGTGAATTGTGGAAGGAAATTCATTGAGATGAAATGTGAAAATGGTGTAATGCTTCGGGTTAATTCAGATGAATCAGATAGTTCATTTGCCATAATTTCTGTTATGACAGCTCAAAAATATTTGAGAAAGGGGTATGAGGCTTATCTTGCTTTTGTATTGAATACTAAAGATTCAGAATTGAAAGTTGAATCAGTGTCCGTAGTGTGCGAGTATCCAGATGTATTTCCGGAAGAATTACCAGGTTTGCCTCCTGTTAGAGAAGTTGAGTTTGGTATTGAGTTAATTCCAGGTACCACACCTATTTCTATTACTCCTTATAGAATGGCCCCGTCGGAATTGAAAAAATTGAAAGAATTTCTATTACTGATAAAGGATTTGTAAGACCCAGTAGTTCGCCACGGGGTGCACCAGTGCTATTTGTGAAAAAGAAAGATGGTTGAATGAGATTGTGCATAGATTATCGGCAACTTAACAAGGTAACTATCAAGAACAAATATCCATTGCCTAGAATTGATGATTTGTTTGATCAGTTGAAAGGAGCCACTGTGTTTTCTAAGATAGATTTGAGATCTGGATATTATCAGATGCGAGCTAAGGAGTCAGATGTTCTGAGGACTGCATTCCGAACTAGGTATGGTCATTATGAGTTTCTTGTGATGCCGTTTGGCTTAACCAATGCTCCTGCTATTTTTATGGACTTAATGAACCGAATATTTAGACCATATTTGGACAAGTTTGTAGTTGTGTTCATTGATGATATCTTAATTTATTCTCCTAATGAGACTGAACATGAAAAGCATTTGAGAACAGTTTTACAGATTTTGAGAGATAATCAGTTGTATGCTAAGTTCAGTAAAAGTGAGTTTTGGCTCCGAGAAGTTGGATTCCTTGGACATATTGTTTCAGGTGAAGGTATTAGAGTTGATCCAAGCAAACTTTCAGCCATTGTCGATTGGAAGCCTCCCAGGAATGTTTCAAAGGTTAGAAGTTTTCTTGGATTAGCTGGTTATTATAGACGATTTGTGGAGGGATTCTCTATGATAGCTACTCCGTTGACGAGATTGCTACGAAAGGATGTTAAGTTTGAATGGACTGAGAAGTGCCAGCAGAGTTTTGACAAGTTAAAGGCATTGTTGACTGAAGCTCCCATCTTAGTACTGCCAGAACCGGGTAAAGAATTTGTTATTTACAGTGATGCATCTTTGAATGGGCTCGGTTGCATACTCATACAGGAAGGAAAGGTGATTGCTTATGCCTCTAGACAATTGAAGCCACATGAGAAAAATTATCCGACGTATGATTTGGAACTAGCTGCTATTGTATTTGCATTGAAGATTTGGAGACATTATTTGTATGGTGAAAGGTGCCGGATATTCACCGATCATAAAAGCTTGAAATACTTGATGACTCAAAAAGATTTGAATTTGAGGCAAAGAAGATGGTTGGAATTACTTAAAGGCTATGAGTTAGTGATTGATTATCACCCAGGTAAGGCAAATGTAGTTGCTGATGCTTTAAGTAGAAAACTTTTATTTACATTCTGAGCTTTGAATACCAATTTGGCCATGTCAGATGATGGTTCTATTTTAGCTGAATTGAGAGCTAAACCGGTATTTCTTGAAGAAATTTGTGAATCTCAGAAAGATGATAGTGAGTTACAAGCTAAAAGAGTTTAATGTGAGTCAGGCATAGAATCAGATTTCTGGATTGGTTCTGATGGTTGTTTGATGTTTAGAGACAGAATATGTGTACCAAAGAATGATGAGCTTATTCGGAAAATTTTACAGGAAGCACATAACAGTTCTTGTCTTTGTATCCAGGTAGTACAAAGATGTATAATGATTTGAAGAAATTGTTCTGGTGCGTAGGAATGAAAAGAGATATTTCAGAGTTTGTTTCCAGATGCTTGATTTGTCAACAGGTAAAGACCGAACACCAAGCACCTTCGGGATTATTGCAGCCTGTGCTAGTTCCGGAGTGGAAATGGGACAGAGTTACTATGGATTTTGTGACAGGGTTGCCGTTAACGCCGAAAAAGAAAGATGCAGTATGGGTTGTAATTGATAAGCTAACTAAGTCAGCTCATTTTATCCCAGTTCGTATGGATTATTCACTTGACAGGTTGGCCGAGTTATACATTTCATAGATAGTCATCTACATGGGGTGCCATTATTGATTATTTCAGACAGAGATCCGAGATTTACTTCACGATTCTGGAAGAAGTTACAAGAAGCTTTAGGCACCAAGTTGAGTTTTAGTACGGCTTTTCATCCTCAGACCGACGGTCAGTCAGAGAGAGTTATTCAGGTACTTGAAGATATGCTTAGATGTTGTGTATTGGAATTTCAAGGCAGTTGGGAAAAATATTTACCATTGGTAGAGTTCACCTATAATAATAGTTACCAGTCGAGTTTGAAGATGGCACCTTATGAAGCTTTGTATGGACGTAAATGTTGTACACCTTTATATTGGATAGAGCTTAAAGAAAGCCAGATTTATGTGGTTGATCTAGTTAAAGAAATAGAAGAAAAGGTAAAAGTTATCAGAGATTGTTTGAAAGCAGCTTCAGACAGGCAGAAGTCATATGCAGATTTAAAAAGAAAAGAGATTGAGTATCGGGTTGGCAACAAGGTATTTTTGAAAGTATCCCCGTGGAAGAAAGTTCTCAGATTTGGCAGGAAAGGCAAGTTAAGTCCTCGTTTTATTGGACCATTTGAAGTAATTGAGAGAGTTGGACCATTAGCATACCGATTAGCTTTGCCGACTGAATTAGAGAAGATTCATGATGTGTTCCATGTGTCGATGTTACGACGCTATCGGTCAGATCCGTCACATGTGATTTCTCGGACAGAGGTTCAGATTCAGTCAGATATGACTTATGGTGAGGAACCGGTAAAGATTTTAGCTCGAGAGGTAAAGTAATTAAGGAATAAAAGTATTGCTCTTGTGAAAGTTTTATGGAATAGACATGGGGTGGATGAGGCTACATGGGAACCCGAAGAGGCCATGCGAAAACAGTACCCAAATCTCTTCACAGGTAAGATTTTCGGGGATGAAAATCCCTAAAGGGGGGAGAAATGTAACATCCCAAAATAGGGCCTAATCGGAATAGTGGTTTCGTGACCACAAATCCGAGATAGAAATAATTATTTTATTATTATTATGATGCTTATGATGTGATTGCATGATGGTGTGAAAATTTCGTGAAGAAATTCTATGCATAAAGTGCTTAATTTGAAATTAGGGACTAAATCGAATAAGTTGCAAAATTTGCATTCTAGAAGTTTTTAGTATGAAATTGCTTTGGAATATTAATTAAGAGGTTTTAAATAGCAATTTGACCAATTTCTAAGTTTATGGACAAAAATTGGGCATGGGTGGAATTTTTGAAAGTTTAGTAAGGAAGGGCATTTTGGTCATTTGGTTTTCAACATGATTAAAAAGGGAAAAAGATGACAAAATTGCTATCATCTTCTTCATTAGCACGAAATTTCAAGGGTTCTCCATAGCTAGGGTTTGTTTCAAGCTTCCAAGCTCCATAGTAAGTGATTCCAAGCCCTGTTTTTAATGTTCTTTACGTTTTCGGAGTCCTAGTAGCTCGATAAAGCTTATGCTAGCAATAATTTAAGTTAGGGTTCATATTTGGAAAAATACCCATAGGTGAAAAGTGTTTATTTTGATGTTTTATAATAGAATATGAGGTTTTAGATTATGTTAGACAACTTGTGCTACTCGGTTTTAGGTAAAAACGAGTAAAAGGGCTTAATAGGTAAAAATACCTATTATACATAAGTGTATGTTATAGTAGGAATTTGAAGATGTTGTTGGTAAATAAATGATCAGCATGTCTTAAAATACAAGAATTTGTGATAAATTTTGATTTCCGAGCCTTGGGGCAAAAGTGTAAATATGCAAAAGTTTAAGGGTAAAAATGTAATTTTGCCAAAGTTTGAGTAAAGGACTGTTTTGATAAATGTGAATATTAAATAAGTTAAATTTGCTATTATAGATCAAGAAGAACGAAATTCGGGAGTAGATCAGGGAAAGGAAAAAGTAAAGGACTAAATTGTAAAGTTTAGTCACATTTTGTATCGAGGTAAGTTTACAGTAAATAAATGCAATATTCCTTTATTTTACATTAATATTTTCAATTTCCAGCATTTATATATTCATTTTATGAAAATATTCAAAGTTGAATTAAAGACGATGTAACAGAGAAAAGCATTAGAAAGCCCCGATTGAACCTTAGGAATGTTAGGATACGAAATGTCATGACATTTGGGGTTGACAGGACAGGACAGGACAGGACAGGAATGAGCCATGTAAGTCCATATCAGATATATGGCTTTGGAGACAGGAATGAGCCATGTAAGTCCATATTAGATATATGGCATTGGAGACAGGAATAATTCATGTAAGTCCATGTCAAGGACATGACATTGGCAGGATATTGTTAGACAGGAAAGACCCTAGTATCCTTAGTATTCCGAGTGGTTCAACGGGCCATTGTACAAGTTAAATTACAGTGAATTATCAGCAAAGGAAAGGTAGATTGTATTTATGAATAATGAAAGGTCAGGTAAGAAAGAAGGTAAGTGAATAAAGAAGAAGGTAGAAAATGAGATGTAAAGAAAGTTTATGATGCTAGGTGACATTATGCATAATTATCCTTTGTGATGAATGTTGTGATTTATTTGCTTGTAAACTTACTAAGCCTAGTGTTTACTCTCTTTATTTCCTTCTTCTTATAGTTCTTGCCAAGCCACTCGGGGATCGAAGGAAACGTAGGAGATCCGATCACACTATCAAAGGAATCACTTTGGTATAGTTAGACGTTTCGTTTCGTGTATGGCATGTATAGGAACTTGGCTTCTTTTGATATGATATGATCAATGAATGATGTGTAAATACTTGCTAGTGATTAGCTGATACAATGGCTGATGATATACATGTTTAATAGTATGTATGATTGAGTAGTAACTATCACATGGAAATTAAGGAAAATGTGAAAGTAGCTTAAAAATAGATTCCAGTAGCAGACATGACGTGATTTTGAAAAATCACTAAAAATAGTAAAAACATGGTTTGATGGTGAATAATATATGAAATTAAATCTTATTGTGTCTATTTTCATATGGAATAAGAAAAACAGGTAAAGGTATTGTATTTTATGAGATATCTGAGTTTTAGTGAAACAGGGCCAGAGCGAATTTCGGATCCCCTGTTCCAACTCTGGAAATTCACCATAAATCGTACAAAAACAATTAGGTGGTGTAATTTATAGTTTCAGAGTCCTTATTGAGTCTAGTTTTAATAGAAATAAACGGCATAGTCATATGAATTTTGTATAGGAAGAAAAGTGGTTCATAGTAAGTAGAGGTCAGTGCAGTCGAGTTATGAAACAGGGGTAACTTTATCTAATAAACTGTACTAATTGACCAAGCCAAAAATTCTATAAAAGAATTAGTAGATAGGTATATGAATCAAGTTTCAGGAAAAATTTACGGATCTTAATTTTGATTTTCAGAACTCGAGATATGATTTTTTAAGCGACTATGACGCAGATTGGCAGCAAATTTCAAGATGTTAAATAAATAATTTAAGGTTGCTTAAGTGATAGATTAAGTTTAGTAGCGCCTCGTGCTCGATTCTGGAGACGGTCTCGAGTAAGGGGTGTTACAGAAATAATTGGAATTAGGGGATACTTCAAGAGTAAAAAGAATTTGTCTAGGCTTCGTTAATGAGGAAATTTGAGGAAAATTAATTTTCGAGCTTAGGGGTAATATCGTCATTTTGTGTAAGTTTAAGGGCAAATGGTCATTTTTCCAAAAATATGAATTGTGGAATTTTTAAATTAATTGATGATTAAATGAGTGAATTTTATCATTTTAGATCAAGAAATGCAAAATCTGGACCTAGATCGGGGGAAGGCCAAGCTAGCAGACTAAATCGAATAGTCTCTCACATTTTGTATACCGAGGTAAGTTGTACGTAAATAATACAACTCTATTACTATTATGCTTTAAATATTGATATTGCATAAAATGTTGAATGTGAGTGTGAACATATATACATGAAGTGAATTGATGTGGTAAATTCCTGGTTGAACTGTAAGAATAGATCGGATATTCGTGCCATGATGATTGGGTATTACGAGTGCTAGTGTAAAACCATGTCTGGGACATGGCATCGGCCTCGATATGTGTCAGTGTAAGACCATGTCTGAGACATGGCATCAGCTTTGACATATGAGCCAATGTAAGACCATGTTTGCATCGGTATTGATGTGAGTGCTAGTGTAAGACCATGTCTCGGACATGGCATTGACACCGATAGATGAGAGTCAGTGTAAGACCATGTCTGGGACATGGCATTGACTTGATGTGTGAGCCAGTGTAAGACCATGTCTGGGACTTGGCATCGGCACTTTACCCTACGTTTGAGGCTTATCAAATATCCTTTTGTATTCAAAAAGGTTCAATGGGAAACATACAATTTATGTTAAAATGAGAGATGTTATGACCATGTTGTGAGTGGTATAGGTACCTACATGAAATTCATGAGATATGAGCTTGATTTATGTTGTACGAATTGTATGGATGAAAATGAGTAAGTTATGCCTATGGTTATTATGGACTATGTGTGGATTATCATATGTTGTGACTAAGTTGGTGTACGTAAATAA
This sequence comes from Gossypium stocksii, assembly GCA_020496765.1. Lineage (NCBI taxonomy): Eukaryota > Viridiplantae > Streptophyta > Magnoliopsida > Malvales > Malvaceae > Gossypium > Gossypium stocksii. Next base: position 115,941,677 of record CM035632.1, on the reverse strand, counting down.
TACAACTTACTAAGCTTTATGCTTACTCCATTTCCTTTTCATTTTCTTATAGTGTTGCCTAATTAGCTCATGGATCAAAGAACATCTGTGGCATCTCTCAAACTATCTATCGAAGCACTTGGTATTGTTAGCTTTATCATTTTAAGTAATGGCATGTACAGGGGCTTAGTCTTTTGTTAAGTGTCATTTTGTTTTAGGCCAAGTGTGTTGGCTTGAATTGGAATACTCCATTTTGTATAAGGCCATGGATATTGGCTAATATTTGTTGTTGATATATACAAATGATGATGTTTTCAAGAATGGGAAAATGGTATGGATGAATAAGTACATGATTGAGTCACTTAAGTATGTGAAGAGATTGCATGAGTAATGTAAGGTGTTTGAAATGAGAATGACTCGATTGTGGACATTTAGAGGTATATTTATGTCATAAAATGTGTTATTTGAAATTGGTATGTGTTTGGTTATGTTACAAGGTGACAAAGGGCATGGTAAATAGCCTTGTTTGTCCACACGGGTAGACACACGGGCATGTGTCTAGCATTTGTCTAGGCCGTATGTGACACACGGTCCACCCCATGGGCATTGGCTTAGCCGTGTGTCCCCTGCACCTTAAGTTGGCAAAATTAAATGCCCAGCAGTAACCACACGGGCTGAGACACGGCCATGTGCCTCAACCGTGTGAAAGACACGGCCTAGCACACGGGCGTGTGCCTTGGCCGTGTGGCCCTTAGGGGTTGATGACGATAGAAAAAAATACCAAGGTTTTTTGCACACGGGCTAAGACACGGGCGTGCCACGACCATGTGAGGGACACGGGCCATGGGCTTGGGCATTTGCTAGGCCGTGTGAAAACCCCTGTAGGTTCAATGTTAGAAATTAAGTCCACACGGGTTAGGGGCATGGGCGTGTCCCTATATGCTTAGGCCGTGTGAGCTATATGGGCCTTCAACACGGCCATGTTAGGAGACCACACGGGTGTGTTACCCTTTGTAACACCCCTATCCTGTAACAGTCACCGGAATAGGTAAGGGGCATTACCGGGCTTCTAAACACAGATCAAAACAGTATATTATCAACATATAAGACATTTATCATGTAATCCAATAGTTTTCAAACATTCATAATCAATTCATGCTTTAATCAACCATATAAAGCTTGAATCATAACATAGGGACCAACTCGTTAACAATTAAAAGATATAGGAAAACTTAAGAAATTTTTCAGAATAGGGTCGCACGACCAAGTGCCCAGGCTGTGTGCCTCACACGGTCACTAAACACACCCATGTGTCCAGGTCGTGTGAGAACAGGGCATACATACTGACTTGAGCACACGGTCACAAACACGCTTGTGTGTCTGGGTCGTGTGAAAATTAGGAAGCTGCTAACTTGCACCCACGGGTACAAGACACGCCCGTGTGTTTAATCCGTGTGGCATCCTGACCAATTTAACTAAGATGCAGGGGTCACACGGTCAAGTCACACAGCCGTGTGGCACGAAATAGGCTTGGTTTAAGCCATTTTTCACACCCAATTTTCCATGTACCTACAAACATCAATATGCAACATTTACAACCCAATTCCAACCAAATTCATGCTCCAAAACATTCATCAATATGACCAAATCTTTAACAACCATTTCAAATACAAAATCCATCTCAAAACATACCAATTTACAAGTCATAAGCATAGCCAAACATTTGCTTCATAATTCATTCATGTACCATTCAAAAACAACCAAAAACCATACCAATTTGTAACATCAAACATGTACCAATATGAGCCATGTAATATCCTGATTTGGACCCTAATTGGAATGATGGTTTCGGGACCACGAATCCGAGTCAAAAAAATATTCTAAAATTATTTTTTGTGTTTATTAGGTGTGAATTTATATCCGTGAAAATTTCATGATGTAATTTTGTCGTTTGGATGTCCGATTAAATAAATGGGCCTAATCCAATAAATTGAAAATTTGATAGTATTAGTTGTGAGGACTGAATTGATAGTGGCTTCTTAAGTGGAAATATTTATGATGTAAATAGTTCTTTTTCTATGATAGTGGACGGTATTAGGTACATAGAATATGTTTTTTTTTAATTAAATTTATATAAGCATAATAGTAAAAAAAAAAGAAGAAAATATAATAACATGAAAATGAAATAAAATATAATTTCATCCATTAAGTGGAGGTAATAAGGACGGTAGTGCCCTTATTGTAATGGTCTTATAATTTTGTTTTAAAGGACAAATTAGTAAATGATGCAAGGTGTGTATAATAATTCATAACAAAAAAAAAATGAAAGCCATTTTTTTATGTGTTTATTTTCCATCCTCTTTGCCGAAACTAAAAGAAAGGGGGTTCGATCATTTTCCAAGCTTAATCCAAGGTAAGTTCAAGCTCGGTTATTGATAATTTCTACGTTTTTGAGATCGTTGTTTCGAGTACTACAAAAGCCATGCTTAAATTTTGAATTTTGATGAATATTTTGAGTTATGCCCTTGATGAGAGCTTGTGATTTTTATTGTTTGATGATGAAATATGAAGAATAGGTGTTGGGTTAACACATTTTGTATTGGAATTTTTGATGAGTTTGAGTAATTAAGACTTAATTGCAAAAATAAAAAGTTGAGGGACTAAATGTAACACCCCAAATTTTGGGCCTAGAAGTATTGGGCCTTGAGTTTGGGATTGATGAGAAGGCGGCGTAAATAATTTAAATATGTTTAAAAATTTTTAAAATTTCACGTTTAGTTTAATATTTAAGTGATTTAGGAAGGGTTGATAGTGTTGGAAAAGTCCTGGGTTTAAACCAGGGCTTTAGCGAAAATTTTGATTTTTACCCTTAAGTGAGGTAGGCATTAGATGGAAGGCTTTAAAAATATTTTTGGTTAAAAGATAACACAAGGAAGTAGGTGGTCTGGTGGCCAGGGGCGTTGGTAGCAAGCTTGTGGTCTGGGGTTCAAGCCCTGGCCTTGGCAAAAATTTTGTTGCGCATATGTTAGTATGAAGGCCAGCGTTTAGGCCTTATAATTAGTTGGGGCTGATTCACGACACAAAGAAGTGTTTGGCCTAATGGCAAAAGACGTTAAAAGCAGTAAAGGAAGCTGGGGTTCAAGTCATAACATGCGCAAAAATGTTGGATTTTTTTAAGGCAACCTTGGCTGTGGCAGATAAGGCTTATAATTAGTTGGGGAGGAAAAACAACACAAATATGGTAGTTGGCGTGGTGGCAAGGGATGTTTATAGAAGCCATGGGAATGGGGGGTTTGAATTTGGGTGGTAGCAAATATTTTTGGAATAATTTGGGTGCGGGATAGTAGGCCTTAAAAGAAGTTGATGAGGGAGTGTGACACAAAGAGTGCCTACGTTGCAGTGGCAGTAGTGTACTAGGAGTGCTAAAGGGCCGCAAGTTCGAACCCTTGGGTTGGCGAAGTTTAGGTTTTTTTATTCTTAAATAACCGGGGCTTCAGCAGGTAAGTGTTATAATTAATTGTGACCAAATTATAGTATAAGAAGAGTTACGTTGCAGTGGCTAGCAACGTGTGGTGAGGCACAGACGGTAGTGAGGTTTGGAGTTCGAGGGGTTGCATGCGTAAATAGGAAGAAATATTTTGCTGCACGCAAGGAGGAACTGGTGTTGGACCGAAACACCAAGGGTCTGACGCAGCTGCTGTTCGGTGGGGAGGAATTTGAATGCAAATTAAATTCGGTGGATAGCTTAAATCAAGGTTATGGGATAAGGATATGATGAAGATAAATTTTGAGAAAAATAAGGAATTTGATTTGGAATGGGCTATTGTCGATTATGGGAAATTCAAATTCGGCTAGGGGCTTTTGTTAGGTGTATTCGGCAATTAGGAAGATATTTAGTGCCGATTTGATTTTAGTTTTTTTAGGTGATCATTGTGGTTTTTTTCGTTGGAAGGTCATTTGTTGTTTTGGTATATTGCTCAAAATCTTAAAGTGCCGGAATTGCTTCTTTCCTTGTTCTTCTGTGTGTGCCGAATGGTCTCCTCTTTTTACATTTAATTTTGTTTCTTTTTCTCTAACGAAGAAACCAAATATTGTTTCCTTCTCCTTCCTTTTTAATTTTATCAAGTTTTATATTTTTTTATATATATTGAGAACCAAATTTTGACCATTCGAGATTTAGCTTTCTAGCCTTCATTCGTACTTGGTGTATTTTATTTTCTATTTATTTCTTTTTTCTTTCGCCAAACCCTCTAAAGCTGGACTCCCCCTCTCTATTTTTTTCTTTTATTTGTTTCGGCAATTGTTGAACCAACCCTCCATCTCCCTCTCTTTTGTTTTATCGTCTTAGAAGATAATTGTATTTTTAGATGGAAAAAGGGAACTCTAGTGGTAAAGAGATGGCAAAGGTGACAACGGGGTTTGAGCATGTAACCACCATTCTTAAGTTTAAGCGACGTAAGGTGTTGGCGGTCCAGAAATTTCCGCCTAGATATGGAAGAGGGGCTGCAATGGACCTCGAATTACATAGGCAAATCGCAGTAGATCAAGGCAAGTATAGTTTGTCCATCAGTAAGTGAGTGTAGTGGAATTATTTTATATTAATGGGTAGTGACTAATGAAGAGTAATATTTGAATATAGGTTCTAGCGATTATGAGTATTTAGTGCTCCAGGTGATAAGGTGTGTACTTCTAACCCTTGTTTGATAGTCGATATAGAGCCAAAGGTGTGTACACACTGCACACACAATAGATCGGCAAAAGCCAAAATCCCAAAAAGTCGAAAAGCCTAAATGTTGGCGCCGGTAACCACACGAGCATGCAAACACTCGTGTGGAGATATCAATACAATGGCAGAGGCTCCGTGGGCGATTCAATGGACTCGGGCCACCGTTTGGCCAATGGGCCAAAATGGGCCAAATGGGCCCAATGGGCCCGTAGGTCTTCGCGAGTAAAATGTATGGTTTAGTAAGTTTTTGACGAGTCGATTAGGCTAATTACATGGTTTTTGGTAGAATTGGGCCTAACGGGCCATATAAGTGTATGGCCCCATTTGGGCTACATATTGGGCTTTTGGGCCCTAATGGATTTGTAACACTTACGAAATTGGCGTAATACTCAGTGAATAACTGTAAATGTGTTAATGGGCCAGAACATGTACCTGAACCCACGATAAGATAAGATCAATATGCTTTTAAGTGAAAAATGACGAATATGCCTCTAAGGGCAAAATGACTAAAATGTCCCTATGTGTTACTTATATGATGTTGTATGCTATATGTATGAATTTGTATCTGTTACATTCATTTGATATTATGTTTCATGTGGGTTGGGTTATGATTGGAGGAAGTGTATATGAGGGTCGTAGGGTCGCTTGACGACTGTGGATCCAACAAAGGCTTTTAAGCCACGAGCAGCTCTGCTACAACGATGAGTAGTGCCACAACTGGCGCTACAACGAAGGCTTTTAAGTAGCTCTGCTGCAACGATGAGTGGTGCCGCAACCGGTGTCACAACGGGTGTATAAGGATGGGTGGGTCGAGTATCTCCCCACAGGAGTGTAGGGTTGGAAGGGGGTGTACAGGGTTGGTTATGGGTAATTGCACATTGCATAATCATATTGATTTTGTGATATGGGCTCGGGTCGAACTGAGGCCACCATGGGCTTAGGCCCAAAGGCCACTGTGTATTGTGATATGGGCTCAGGCCCAACTGAGGCCACTATGGGCTAAGGCCTAAAGGCCACCGATATTGAATAGGGCTTAGGCCTAATCTGATTGTTGCATGATTATTTGTCTGTCGAGGGTCGTACACATTGAGTTTGGAAACTCACTCCCTCTTTTAATTTTTCAGGTGACCCTCAGTAGGCGGTTTGACGTACGGAAGGACTCGGAGGTGGCCACACTACAAGTTGATTAGTAAATTAGTAGTTTCATTCATTTTAACAAAAGTTATTTTATTTTATTATTTATTTATTTATTGGGTTGTAATAAGGCCTTTTATCTCCGATATGATTTTATATTTGAATTTTATTATTATTATAACTACTAAATTGTCAAACTCAAATGAGATTTCTAAAGTTAAACATGTTTTCTAAATCAACATAAATATTTGAAAGTTTTCTTAAAACATGAGCTTTCGCTATAATTTAACAAGACATGTACACTTGGGTTTTCAACTTATAAACTCAAAGTTTTTACTCAAACTCACCTAAACTTTTGATTAAGCGAACCTTCTAACGAACACATTTTAAACTAAGTTATTTTTCTAACAAAACTGTTTTGAAAATAAACCCTTATTCGAACCACGGATGGACGAATGTCTTCAAAACCTTCCAAGTATAAGATTTATACGAGTCACCCTTTAATGTGACACCGTCGGATTCGGCCATAACATCTGGGCTGGGTTTGAGGGTGTTACACTAAATTGGAAAAAAAATATAAATGTCGGGGGTAAAATGGTAATTTGCCCACTTATGTGTTTTTGGGATAAATTGAATGAAAATAGGTTTGAACGAACTTAATTTGAATATGTTTAGATTAAGAACCAAAGAAATCAGACTTGGATCGGGCAAAACGAAAGTGGTCGACTAGCCATCACGTCCCGTTTTTTATATCATCCGAGTCAAGTTATAAGCTTATGTGTGTACCATTTATAATTAAGCTTAAAAAATTTACATGCTGATTTGTAATATGTAACACTTATATGCATAATTGATTATATGAAATATGGCACTAAGTGTGCGAGAAATTAATGTGATAGCATTAAGTGTGCGATACGTTACAAGAATTTAGCACTAAGTGTGCGAGGTGTTAATGTAACGACACTAAGTGTGCGATACGTTACAAGGAGGTGGCACTGAGTGTGTGAGGTTACTGATCCTTTAATGAAACCAAATTGTAATTGTGAAGTTAAATTAAATAGTCAGGTATGGATTAACTTGATATTTACTTGAGTTAAGATAAGTGGGTGCTTTGAATATTTGTGGTAAGTCAGGCGCAATTTAAGTGAAGAATATATGTGTATATAATATGTGTATTCGGCTTAGGAGTGAACAATGTGTGTGTCATTGAAATACCTTTTAAATAGGTGTGTATGTGAAATGGTCTATTCGGCCGTATATTTGATACATGAACAGGAGACTATTTTGTGCACTGATGAGTTAAGTGTTGGTGTTTATTTGGCATGAGTAGTTTAATGATGCTATGGTAATTTATCTATATGCTATTCGGTCAAGATGATTTTAATCTAGGAATACATATATATAAGATATGAAGCTTACATGCTTGAACCTAACCGTGTTTTGGTTATACACCATGATTTCATTTAAATAAGTTGATAGTATCATTGAGTCGTTTATTTGCTTATAACTTACTAAGCTTAGTTGGCTTACTGTGTGTTTATTTATTCTGTTTTATAGATTTTGGTGTCAACTATGAGCTCGGGGATCGTCAGCAAAGTTCATCACACTATCTACTATTTTGGTACCTTATAAGCTAAACCTAAATTATGGCATGTATGAGCTAGCTTTGGAAATAGTTTAATTCAGATGATGTGTGTATAAGTCATGCAAAAAATGGCTTGGTTTCTATGCTTGGATTTGGTTATGTTTGATTATGGTTTAGTATCATTTTGGTTTTAAAATATATATATATATATATGTATGGTTGATGAATGTGTTTGAATTATGGATTACCTATGTAATTATGTATTTGGTTAGGTGATAAAATATAAGTGATGGTTATAAATTTGTTTAGATTAGGTAATTATAATTATTAAACATGATGAATGATTTGATATTTTATTTGGATTTGTATGATAACGAGTGTTTATACTGTAAATGTTGTAAGGAAGCTGTTAAAGAAGTTTGGATATACATATATATATTGAAAATTTGATTAAATAGCTAAAGGTATATAACAAATTAGTTGAGTTGTATATGTGAAACATTGGATGGATCTATGTTATATGGAATCTGCTCATTTTGACTAGGTAAAATGCTTGTGAAACAGTTTATGTAAGTCAAGTGAATAATATAAATATATATATACACATATGTGTTTGTAATGTATATGAAATTCGGTCATATGGTATGTTTATTTGTGATTGTGTAATATTATTACATAGCTGCAAGTATAGTTAATTTTAAGCTAAAACGTGCATGTTGCGAAGTATATATACATACATATATATATATATATATATATATATATAAATGTATTAATGTTGTTCTAGGAGATCCAATGCAATAATTTTTTTTAAAATCAAAGATTCGGTTTATGATGATTAATATTAAATATGACTTGAATTAATAAAGTTAGCCTAATAATGAACACATATACGTGCACATAATTTATGAATGAAATGTATAAATTTGGATGTGGTTATATATGTGCATAACGCCTTGATATGTAATGATGTATAATTCATTTATATTTTTCAGTTGTTAATACCGTGAATGTTATTGAATAAAGGGTTATATTAGATGGAGTATTTGATTTAATGTGTGCAAGGAAGAAGTATGAACTAAAATGTTTATTTTTATTGATTGTTCAAAAATTATTAAGATGATGATCCCTTAATTGGAGTGCTGTATGATTTAAGTAATAGTGGTATGACTTTGGAATATAGCTAGTAATAATTAAATGTGATATATAATTGACATGAGATAGGTAATGATGTAATTTGTAAAGAATTTTAAAAATCTATTTTATATATTAACATTTGATTGATTTAAAAGTTTGAGTAAGTATATGCACATGATGAAAAAAAAAGAAGAAAAATTTCTCAGGATTGCTTTTATATTTATTTTGTGTATGTTTTAAATCGAAAGATTGTTCTGAGATGTGTTTGATTAGAAATGCCTCGTAACCCTAATTCAGCGACGGATACGGGTTAGTGGTGTTACAAGCCAATTCCCTATCTATTTCAACTTACCAATTCATTCACCAAAGGGACTTTCTAATTTAACCACGTTCACCATCACAAAAGACATATATCATACATCAAAACTACCATATAAAAAAAACATAACATATAATACTTCTAATACAAACCAACCATTATCAAATCAAGCCATCTCACATAGCTTGAACAATTGCCAAAATTCATACCATAATCTCAAGCATAAGTGACCAAAAGATTCAACTTAAAAACTAGCCTATACATGCCATATTTACACCATTTACATAGTTCCAAAAGTACCCAAAAGTTGCTTGGATAGTGCAATTGCAAACTCTGACTTTGTCCAAAATTGAGCTAGCTTCCGAAATCTATAAAACATGGGAAAAATAAATAGAGTAGGCTTATAAAGCTTAGTAGGCCCGTATAATATAGAATTAAACTTACCAAATCGTCATTAAGCATAAAAAGAACTCTAAAATCAATTCATTTATTCACATAGCCTATTCAAATCATTCAACCACATGTTAGTCACTTATAAATCGTATAATCATCCATTCAAAGGATAAAACCAAGCATATATTTATAACACCCCAAACCCGGCCTAGAAGTTTGGCCTAAGTCCGGCGTGTCATATTGAAGTGTTTTTAGAAAACCGTGTTTTCATTGAAAACACTTCTTAAAGAAGTTTTAAAGAAATCACTATTCCATCTATATTTGGTTAATCAGATTATGAAAAAGTAGTTTACTTTGGAAAAACATAATGATTGCGGAAGCTTGGTTTAAATTCTCGTTTGTTGCAAAAACATGGTTTTTGGAAACAGATATCATTTTTTAAAACACGCTCTAAAGCTAACATATTATAAACATGCAGATAAATAAACCCAATATTTAAAAGAAATTAAACAGCGGCCTTATTACAACCCAAAATAAATACCATAAATAAAATAATTGAAAATCGAAAGTAATGTAAAAGCAAAGTGTAACAGCAAAGTGTGGCCGCCTCCAAGTTCTCGTAGCACCGAATCGTCTATGCCTCGGAATTACCTGTATAGTTAAAAAATAAAAGGGTGAGTATACGAATACTCAGTGTGTAACCCCGACAATAACAATAGAATCAGTCTGGGTTAGTGCCCATTAGAGTAATATATCACAATCAGTGGGCCTAAGCCCATTATAATAAACAATATAGCATGCAATCAGAACCCAAATACAGTATCAGTATGCCATGCAATTAGAATCCTACCCAACCATCCGCTACACTCCATCTCCATCCAACCCAACACTCCATGTGGGGATATAATCAACCCACCCAACCCTACACTCCACAGTGTAGTACTGATGTGGCACTATCGATAAAATGCAGCAGTGCTGCCAGAATATTAGGCTATAAGCCATAGACTAATGCAGCGAAGCTGCCAGAACAGTACATTTCCTCCATAATCATATATCCCGTCCCCTAAGCAATGCAACATATTAAATGACATGCTATCATGGTACAGATAACTCATATAGTGCATTTCATAATATATAAATTTAATCAGAAAACATACAGAGTCAAAATAGTCATTTTACCCCTAAAGGGTATTTTGGTTATTTTCCCTTTTAGGGGCATTACCGTCATTTGTCAGTATGGTTCTACTTGTGTGAAGGTCTATTAGTAGGCCCATGGTCGTCTAGTGACACATGCAGCCAAACAGTCTAGAGATTCGAAAAACGGTCTAAAGCCCATTTAACGGCCCACGGGCCCATTGGGCCCATTCGACCCGTTTCGGCCTAAATCATGAAATAGCTCATGAAAGCCATTTTTTGATGCGAGGTCACAATCTGTGGCCTCAATCAATCACATGAGCATTTGCACGCCCATGTGGCCATCAGCCCATCCTTTGGCTTTCAGCCAACTGATTGTCAAAGCAGGGTATAATTACACACCTTATCACATAGAGTACTAAATAATCCTGAGCGCCATCACCTAAATCAAACATAATGCACAGTTAAACCACTTATCTAAAAATATTTAAGGAAATAGTAATCCAACCACTTAGCCAAAATATTTGCTATCACTTACCTTTATCAGAGTGATCAATTGCGATTTGCCTAGTCAAACCGTAGTTTGACGCGGTCACCCTTCTGCATCCTGGCGAAAAGTCCCTAACTGCCGGTACAGTCCAATCGTAGTTTGACACGGTCGCTCTTTTGCATCCTGGTGGAAAGTCCCTAACTGCCGATACACTACGTCGCTTGAACTTGGGAGTAGAAACCGCGAGTGCACTTCTAATAAATACTTTTCCACGGCCTCCCTCAATCTGGTTATCACTTGTCTCCATGATATTTATTCCAAAAGTCATAATCTTTATTCAGCCACTACCAAAAGGCAACAATCAATATTTAACGCTTAGAAGAAATCTATTGATCCCATAAAGGTACACGTAAACTTTCAAATAATGAAATAATCACTTACGATTGAGGTACTTACCCAAAACTAAAGAACATCCACAATGGAAAGGAATTAGAGTCCAATACCCTAATTGAAACCCTAGCCAAAAATGGTCTATAACACCCTGAATTTGGGCCTAAAAGAATTGGGCTTTGAGTCTGGGTTCGGATGGAAGACAGCCTGAGTAATTTAGATAACGTCCTAATTTTCAGGATTTTTCAAGTTTTTGTGATTTTGGTGAAATATTGAAATTTTGGTGTTCTGGATACTGAAATTGTGTTTAAATGTGTTAGTGGGCCTTTAGAAGGCCCAAACCTAAGTTAAAACCTGGCAAAATATCAATTTTGATTTTTAAGTGAAAGGGGACTTAGTTAAGTGGGCCTTTAAGAAAAAGTTAGTAAATGAAGACTAAAGGAGGGCCTTAGTAAAGTGGCAGGGTGGCGCCACTAAGTTCCTAAAAAAGTGGCGTGTGGACTGAATTTAAGGGCCAGAGTTCAAGTCGCAAGGTAAGCAGATGTTACTTTTATTTTTGTGCATGTGCCGGGCATGTGATAGAGCTTAAGTAGCATTCGGCTAGGGCCTTAGGGGGATTGGGCCGTTGGTTTGAATGGCCATTAGGCCAAGCTTTATTTTCTTTTTGTCTTGCCGAATTAGGGTTAGCCACCTAGAGCCTTCACTTTCATTCTATTCTCTTCTCAGTGTTGCAAAAAGCCGAAAACGCAAAGTTAGATCTCCTAAGTGCCGAATTCTTCATTCTCTTCTCCTCTCTTCCATTCTTTCTTTTTCTTTTCCTCTCTAGCCAAAATCACCTCTCCTCCTCCCTCATCTTTCATTTTCTTCTCTTCAGAAACTGAAATTGCCACTCTTTTCTTCTCAAACTCATCAACTAGTAAAAGCTAAAATCCTGAAAGGTTGCTTCTGTACTGATTTGCCTGAACCCCATTTGTTTTTCCTCACTCATAGCCGAATTTCATACTCTTAGGCTCTATCGACAAACACCCCTCCAACCATAGCCTCAAATCATATCTTCTTTCACCACTTAAAAAGCCGAAAACACCATAGTTTTTAGGGATATATAGTGAATCCTTAGATCTCTAAGATTCGAATTTTGCTAGTGTTTAGGGGCTAGATCTGCATCAGATCTGAGTAGAAGAATCGCCTTGATTAAGGAAAACCTGTGGTAAGTACTAGACATCTCAGATCTACTTGTTACCTTTGACTTTAAGAAAAGCCGAAATCCTTAAACTCTTTAAGGAGGCTGTCGAATGTGATGATAGGTAAAGACAATTCTTTTAATTGGTTTTATATGTACTTGTTGTGGAAGGGGCGATCTAGCAAGGAGCATAAGAGGCTTGGACCTTTGGAACAACTAGATCTAGATCTAGTCACTAGTTTCGGAAAAGGTAAGATCTCACGGGCCTTAGGTGGTGATGGCCGATTATGGTAAGTAGAATAATGGAGATTGTCATTGTATTTTGGATCTGATGTGTCTAGTAATCGATTGTAGGATATCGTGGGAGATCTCGTTAGTAGTCGTCGCAAATTAGGTGTGTAAATAAACACCCTCTAGTAAACTAAATCGGCAAAAGCTGTAAAGCCAAAATGCCAGAATTCTGGCATTTCGAGGGCTTGCGAGTGTGCAAACGCTCGTGGGCCAGTTATATTGGTAATTCTGATAAACATGAACGGTAAGACTCTTGAGTGCACATTTTCATGCACGTTGGCGACTTTGGGCCTCGATGGGCCGAATTTGGGCCAATGGGCTTACGGGCCCATTTTGGTAAAAATATGCGGCAAGTATTTTCTGGTAAAGCGTTATTAACTGCGATGAGCATGAAACTCCAAAATTGAGATAATTATTGAAATATCCCTTAGGGTGTGAAATTACTAATTTACCCTAGGTGCAAGATGACCGTTATACCCTTAGGGCTAAATTTGTCTAAAATGCATGATTTACTGTTTCTGTACATTGTATGCCATGACATGATTATCTGATGCATAGGGATTGGGTTATATTGATGGAGGAAGTGCAAGTGGCAATGCCATGTATTCCGAAAAGGGGCTTTGCCCTAGTTTACCGTTCTGGTGGCTTGGCCACACTATCTGATTATGCAGCTATGCTGCCACCGTGGAAAGTAGTGGTTGGGTGGGTTGAGTAGTTTTCCCCACATAGAGAGTTTGGCTGGTATGGGTGGAGAGTAACGGTTGGGTGGGTTGAGTAGCTTCCCCACATACTGATATGGGTTTTGCATTCATGCATCGATATTACTGTTCTGCTATTGAATTGAGCCTACGGGCCATATTAATATCTAAAAAGGGGCTAAGGCCTAGATAAACCGTACTGAATAGGGCTACGGCCCAGTAACCGAATGCTGAATCGAGCTTTGGCCCATTTGATACTGAAATTGGATAAGGGCTTAGGCCCAGTGAGCTTGAGCTGATTTGGGCTCTATGGGCTTTGTTTGCACACTGAGTTTCCAAACTCACCCATTCTTTTCCCATCTTTGCAGTGAGCCCTAGATAGGTGAACTTGGAGCCGGAGGGATTCAGAGTGGCCATATGGACTGGAAACGGACTATTTTCATCAAGTATTAAGTTATTTTTAGTAATTTTACTTAATTCACTTTTATTTGGTTTTGGGTTGTAATAAGGCCGCTTATAATTATTTTCTTAAATTATTTCATATTTAGCTTAGGTATGATTACATTTTGAGATTTAATAGCTCTAGGGTGCATTTTTAAAGATGTTACTTGATTTCAAAATATTGTGATAACAAAGCAAGACTTCCACAATGGAACCGTTTTCAAAATTAATAAACTCTTCAAATGGATTCTAAGTTGATTTGTTTACCATAATCTATCACTAGGTTAAAGTGTGGCAAAGGTCGTGTGCATGTCTAGGAGTGGATCCAAGAAGAGCTTGGTACTTGAGCAGTCTATTTGACTTACCTCCTCTTTTCTGGAATCCTACCTGGTGCACATCTTCCATTCACTTTAATCCATAACAAAGATATTCCTTAGCACTAAGGAGGGTTTTTCAAAGAAAACCAAGGTTTTCGAAGAACACTTCAATGTGACACACCAGACTTGGTCGTAACGTCTGGGTCGGGTTTAGGGTGTTACATGGTCAATACAAAGCGTTACAGAACCATTACTTAAAAGAAACAATTAAAAAGCATGAGGGTACCAATAGCCTTCAAACTGAAAGATTACCTTCAACAATAATTGGCAGGAAAATCAAATGGATATGATGGTTCGGCAAGTGCAATTTGGTATTCTCGGTTAAGTACCAAAATCAAAAGTATAGAGAAGGAGAAAGAAAGTAAAAGAAGTCGGCTAACAAAGAGTGGATGTAATTGAAAAGAAATATAATCAAATGTCATAGAGAACAACAAAAAAAATGAACAAGAGACAAGAGGCAAGGAATGATGGTTCGGTTAGTGAAGGAGTAGAGAAAAGACTAGAGGTTGATGAAGTAAACTATAGCCAAAGGTGCAATCAGTTTTGTTAAGTCAAAGAGGAGAAAATGAGCAAAAGTATAATTGGCTTTGCCAAAAATCCAAGAGAAAAAAGTGAAAGAGCAATTGCAAGAATGTGTCGGTAAGAAACAAAATGGAAAGTGATCTCCTATCCCACAACAAATCTGACAAATCCCCAAGCTTTAGCACCTAAACAAGGCACTTTTATTTCCCATGACCGAAGGGACCAATAAGTCCACAATCGGCCGATTCTTGCCTCAAATACACCTTTAATTGCTGTATAAAATTAGCCTTCATCAGTCCAAAATTCAGATCAAATAAAACATTGTAATTTGGCAACTAAAGCTTCCCTCCCATTCGGTCAAGGTTAAGAACAAAAAGGAAGGAAATTTAAAAACCTTTATTAGCCAAAATTGCAATAACCGATTGGCAGCAATTAAGGTCTATATTCGATAAAAATTTCCCTAAAAAATCCTTTAATATCAGCTTAAAATCAGTAGCCTATCAGTCCAAATTTCCCTTCACCTCTTGACCACCGCTTGACCCAAATCAACTATTACCAGCCTTGCACGAGCAACAAAAAAATCAAATCCCTTTTTGGTGCAGGGGAGACTCGAACTCCAGACATCACCCTGTCCCTGCACATAACAACACCCTGCTTGCCACTGCACCGTGTTTCTCTTTACACTATAATACGGTCACGAATAATTATAACCCTTACATGCTGAAGCCATGGTTTAATAAATAATTAAAACAAAAACTGCACATGCCCAGGGGTTTGAACCTGCGCCCTCTAGATTCCCCTAGCACGCTCCTCGCCATTACACCACAGGCGCTCTTGTGCTATAGTCTGGTCGCAACAGATTATTAGTCTTACCTACTAAGGCTAGTGTTCATTCAAGAATAAAAATGAAATTTTTGCCTGTGAAGAGACCCGAACCTGCACTCATTCTAAAAGCCCAGTGCACCGTTTGCCACTATTCCACAACTCCTTTTTGTGTCACGAAACACCCTCAAATAATTATAAGGTTTAACGGCAGCTTCCATGCCCTTTTTGCGAAAAATAGAAAAAATTAAGCTATGGCCAGAATTCGAACCTTGGATCGCCTACAAGGTACCAGCGCCCCTAGCCACTAGACCACCTACTTTAACCAAAAATTATTTAAAAGCCTTTCTTTGTGACGCCAATTCCACTTAGTGATAAAAAACAAAAATTTTTCTTAAAGTCCCTTTCTGAACCCTGGACTTCTCCGACATCCCCAAGTACTCCAAATCGCTTAATTAACAATCCAAACATGAAATTACAAAATATTTTTCTTGACCATAAAAATTTGAATTTCTCCGATACATGAAGCCCATTTCTCCTGAGCCCAAAATTTGGGACGTTACAATATTATTCACGTACATTTCCATACTTATAACATATCACATATCATCTTTCATTCAAAGCTCATACAAAATACGTAACATTTCATATATGCAAATCATATACTCCATTTATCAAGTCCTTATAAAGCATTTATACTCTTGTACCATATAACTCTTTTAAATCATGTAATATATATACCATGTGATCATATACTTGTAAGAAATCATTCATGTAGTTCATTTAGTCCATGTAATTCATATAACATATAAATCATATAACATATATCTTGTAAGCATTTACTTATAACATGTAATTCATGTAACTTGTACCTCATTTAACATATAATCTCATATGAATCATATAGCATATAACATGTAATCATGTAACTCTTATATCTCTTATAACATGTATTTCATATATACATATTGATAAATAGCCCGTTGAACCTTTGGAAACATCAAGGGATACTCGAGTGATACACACACAGTGTATATATGTAAACCTGTAAATCTGTCAATTCATCATATATGCTCTTTCGAGCGATGTACTGTATGTTCCTCTAGAGCCGGTAACGGTAAGCCCGAAGGCTGAACATGTAAGCTCGAATGTTGAACGGTAAGCCCGAAGGCTAAACATGTAAGCTCGAAGGCTGAATGGTAAGCCCGAAGGCTGAACGGTAAGCCCGAAGGTTGAACATGTAAGCTCATGAGCTATGCTGAGTCCACAACAAATGCAGGAGCTCAACCAAACGGTAGCCCTAGTGACATGTCACTTGTATCCTACGACTTTCTACGGTTCAAACAGGACTTGATACTTAATCAGAGCATGTAACCAGTAGGCATTTTGATCCATTATTTCATATATACATTCATAAAATATGCAATTCAATTATTTCAATTATAAACATAATTCAATTCTAATTATACGGACTTACCTTGAAATAGCTCGTAAATTCGATATCTACTCGTCTACCTTTCGTTTCCTCTGCTGAAGTTCTAGTATTTGTTTATCTTGATCTATATTAATACAAATTCAATTATTTATTCACCAGTACATTCAATTTAACACATATACATGTATTTGACCATTTTACAAAATAGCCCTTGTATTTTCATAATTTGACATTTTAGTCCTTTATACACAAAATATACAAATACACAAAATCCCATTGTACATGTATTTAGCCGAATTCTCTATAGCATCTAAACAGCCCATATTTTCTTTTTATTTCACATTTCTAACCACAAAATATCTATCTTTTTCTAATTTAATCCCTATTACTCATTTTTCTCAAAAATCACTTTACAAAACTTGTATATAAACTAACAACCATCAATAACCTAGCATAAAACTTCAAATTACACATATATTCAACAATGGAACAATTCAAAAACATCACCAATTTTAGAAATTGAGGTACGAGCTAGCTAAAGTAGAAAACAACGATCTCAAAAATGTAAAAATCATCAAAATCCGAAGCAAAACGTACCTCAATTAGAGATCAATATTGCCAAACCTAAAATGTGAAGAAGAACTCTTTTCTTTACTTATAATCGACTAAGGATGATGAAATAAAGCCACATTTTTAATTTGTTTTTACTAATATAACATATATTAACCATTTTACAATTTTAACCTTATAAAATCAACTTGTAAAACACATTTTATAAGACCATAACCGTCCATCCATATTTCTCATGGTATAATTGCCAGGCAAGGATTCTCACAAATAAAGAAAAAGTCATTTAAGCCATTTTACTAATAGAACTCATATTTATCACTTTACATGATTTAGTCATTTTTACCGAATTAACTATTCAAACAGTAAAATTTCTTTACGAAACTTCTGTACGGTAATTCTATCATGTAATAAGACTTATTAAAATAATAAAATAAATATTTTGACTAGGTTAGGTGTTCTCGAAACCACCTGTTCCGATCAGAATCAAAATTGGGCTGTTACAACTCTGCCCCCAATAGGGATTTTTGTCCCCGAAAATCTTACCAGTAAACAAGTTAGGGTATTATTTTCGCATAGCTTCCTCGGGTTCCCACGTAGCTTCCTCTATTCCGTGTTTTCACCAGAGAACTTTCACAAGTGCTATATGATTATTTCTCAACTCTTTGATTTCTCGGGCCAGAATTCTGATCGATTTTTCATTATATGATAAATCTGATTGTATTTCTACATCAACGGGAGAGATCACATGTGACGGATCGGATCGGTATCAACATAGCATCGAAACATGAAACACATCATGTATCCTTTCAAGCTCAGACGGTAATGACAATCGATATGCTACAGGCCCTATTCTTTCAACTATTTTATACGGTCCAATGAATCGCAGACTTAACTTTCCTTTTCGGCCAAAACAAAGAATTTTATTCTAAGGAGATACTTTTAAGAATACTCGGTCTCCGACTTGAAATTCTATCTCTTTACCTTTCAAATTCGCATATGATTTCTGTCTGTCAGATGCTGCTTTCAAATTGCCGCGAATCATTTTCACTTTTTCTTCAGTTTCTCTGATCAATTCAACCCCGTATATCTTTTTCTCACTCAAATTTGTCTAGTATAATGGTGTTCGACATTTACGATCGTATAGTGCTTCGTACGGAGCCATTTTCAAACTCGTGTGAAAACTGTTATTATATGCAAATTCAATAGGAGGCAAGTATTTCTCCCAGCTACCTTCAAATTCAATGATGCAGCATCATAACATATCTTCTAGAATCTGTATAACTCTTTCAGATTGACCGTTAATCTGAGGGTGAAATGCTGTACTGAAATTCAATTTCGTTCCTAGAGCTTCTTGCAATTTCCTCCAGAATCTTGATGTGAATATCGGATCTCTATCGGAGATAATAGATAATGGTGCACCATGTAATCGTACAATCTCTGACATGTACAATTCAGCTAATCTATCCAGGGAGTAATCTATACGTACTAGTATGAAATGAGCAGATTTCGTCAATCGATCCACTATAACCTAGATTGCATCTTTCTTTTTCGGAGTCAGGGGCAATCCCGATACGAAATCTATAGTAACTCTATCCCATTTCCATTCCGGAATCATCTCTGGCTGTAATAAACCTGACGGTACTCGATGTTCGGCTTTAACCTATTGACAGATCAAACATCTTGATACAAAGCCCAATATATCTCGTTTCATTCTTGACCACCAGTACAACTGTTTCAAATCGTTATACATTTTAGTCCTACCTAGATGAACAGAAAAGCGACTACTGTGTGCTTCATTTAGAATCTTTCCAATGAGATCAGTATCTTTCGGTGCACAAATTCTATTTCAGAACATTAAACAATCATTAGTTCCAATAGTAAATTCAGAATCAGAATTAGACTCAACGTGAAGTCGTTTAGCTTGTAACTCGGTATCATTTTTCTGAGCCTCATAGATTTGTTGTAGAAATATCCGTTCAGCTTTTAACTTAGCTAGAATAAATCCTTCATCACATAGCATCATCTGAGTGTTCATAGCCCGCAAAGCAAATAAAGATTTCCGACTCAAGGCATCAGCTACTACATTAGCCTTTCCTGGATGATAATCAATCACGAACTCATAGTCTTTCAGTAATTCAAGCCATCTCCGTTGTCGCAGATTTAAATCTCTTTGTGACATCAAGTATTTCAGACATTTATGATCTATAAATATTCGACATTTCTCTCCCTATAGATAGTGTCACCAAATCTTTAACGCGAATACTATTACAGCTAATTCAAGATCATGTGTCAGATAATTCTTCTCGTGTAGTTTCAACTGTCAGGAACCATAAGCTATAACTTTTCTATCTTGCATCAATACACAGCCCAGTCCATTTAATGATGCATCATTGTAAATCACAAACTCTTTACCCGATTCAAGTTGAACTAAAATCGTTGCCTCTGTTAATAGTGCTTTCAACTGTTCGAAACTCTGTTGACACTTCTCAGTCCACTTGAATTTCACATCTTTTTAAAGTAATCGAGTTAATGGAACTGCAATCATCAAGAATCCATTCACGAATCTTCGGTAATAACTTGCTAATCCGAGGAAACTTCTGATCTCGAATACATTCTTCGGTAATTTCTAGCCTAATATTGTAGATATTTTGCTCGGATAAACTCTGATGCCTTCCGCTGAAACAATGTGACCCAGAAATCCGACTTGTCGAAGCCAGAATTCACATTTGCTAAATTTAGCATATAACTGCTTATCTCTCAAGGTCTGCAACATGATTCTCAAATGTTCGATGTCCTCCATCTCATCACGAGAATAGATCAGAATGTCGTCAATGAACACAACAATGAATCTATCTAAATACGGTCTGAATATACGATTCATTAGGTCCATAAATATTGCAGGAGCATTAGTAAAACCAAAAGGCATAACTAGAAATTCATAATGACTGTACCATGTGTTGAAAGCAGTCTTCGGTATATGAAAATCTTTAACCCACAACTGATAGTAGCTTGATCTCAAATCAATTTTCGAAAATATTGTTACCCCTTTCAGCTGATCAAATAGGTCGTCGATTCGCGGTAGAGGATACTTATTCTTTACGGTTACTTTATTCAACTGTTAGTAATCGATACACATTCTCATTGACCCGTCTTTCTTTTTCACGAACAACACCAGAGCACCCCAAGGTGAGAAGCTTGGTCGTGCGAATCCTCTGTTAGTTAATTCTTGCAACTGTGCTTTTAATTCTTTCAATTCAGTAGGTGCCATTCTGTATGGAGCTATTGATATTGGTGTTGTAACCAGTAACAATTCAATACCAAATTCAACTTCTCTAAACGGCAGTAGGCTGGTAATTCTTCTGGAAATACATCTGGAAATTCACAAACAACCAGTACAGATTGAAGCTTCGATTCTGATACCTTAGTATCCAACACATATGCTAAGTACGCATCACAGAACTTTCTCACACATTTCTAAGCTTGCATAGCAGATATCACAATCGGTAATTCATTCGAGTCATTTGATTCAATCCGAAGAATTTCACCGTTTTGACATTTCAACTCTATACTCTTTTGTCTACAGTTGAAAATAGCATATGCATATTCAGCTAATCCATACCCAGTATCACATCAAATTCATCAAATGGTAGGAGTATCAAGTTAACCAGAAAACAGTATCCCTGGGTCATTAATGGACATTTCTTACAAATTTTATCAACTAGCATTGACCTGCCTAATAGATTCGATACTTTAACTATAAATTCTGTAGACTCAACATGTAAACTCTTTTTAAACATAGTTCCATACAGATATACGAATGAGTTGATCCAGGATCTATCAACGCAACTATATGAGTGTTACAAAGAGAAAAAGTACTGGTAATAACATCAAGCGATGAGGTTTCCTCGCATGCATGTATGGCATAGGCTTGAGCAGGCGTGCGTGTCTCAGATCTCACATTAGCATCTCGTGTAACACTATGATTTCCAATTTGATTTCCAACATTCCGAGGCGGTCTACCTCTGGTAACAGTATTACTTACTTTAATTGATTGCTCTTTAACAGCAGTAGATCTCTCTGGACAGTCTCGGAGGTAATGATCTAGTGACCCACATCTAAAACATGCTTCACTTTTCAATCAACATTCACCAAAGTGCTTTCTGTTACAATGCTTGCAATCAGGTCCCAAATTTCTCACACTACCTGCACTAGCAACAGATGTCGTCTGGGGCTTCAAATTAAATGATCTTACATCTCTATCTCTGATTGTTACACCCACAAAAGCTGTGGAATAGGGATGATAGTCTTTTGATTTCTTTGATTTGGACTGATGCGACTTACTTGCAAATCTCTTTCTTGATTTGATTCAAAATCAGCTTTTCATTTCTCTTTAGCAAGTTCTTTGGCTTTACAAGCCCTATCAACCAGAACTACAAATTCTTTCAGCTCAAGTATTCCAACTAAAAATTGGATATCTTCGTTCAACCCATCCTCGAACCTTTTACACATGATAGCTTCAGTAGAGACACATTCACGAGCATATTTACTAAGTCGTACGAACTCTCTTTCATATTCAGTTACAGTCAGTTGTATTTCTTTTGAAATTCAGTTTGAAAGAAATCCCAGCTAACCCGTTTGCATGGAACAACTGATATTAAAGAATTCCACCACTGATATGCTAAATCTCGTAATAAGGAAATAGCATATTTAAACATTCATCTGGTGTGCAGGATAATTCATCGAATACCCTGATCGTATTTTCAAGCTAGAACTCGACCTTCTCAGCATCATCACTAGCTGAAGCTTGAAATTCTTCGGCCCTATATTTCCTTCTTATCAATAGGTGGTCTATTAAATCTCAAAGGATCTGTAGCTCATATAATCTCAAGGTTTAGTTCGGGAACCAAAGGGGGTAGAGGTTGAGGAGCAGCTGGGTTTGCTCACACAAATTTGGGAAACCATTCAGACATCATTTGGAAAAAAGCTTGTTTAGCTTCTCCTTGACTACCCATAGCAGGACTCAATTCGGTAGGCACAGCCCCTTGAGTGGGAGCTAGCGCATTACTTTCAACATCGTCGGCTATTGCTCGATTTGGATCCATTTACTATATAAAACGTAATTCAGAAGATGTCAGGAGATATCGCACTATCATAATTACGTATATGGCATGTATATAGCTAGACTCGTATACACTATGGTAGTCCTAGAATTGACTAAACCGTAGCTTTGATACTAATAAAATGTAACACCCCTATCCCGTAACCGTTACCGGATTAAGTAAGGGGCATTACCGGACTTGTAAACACAGATCAGAACAGTATATTATCAACATATAAGACATTTATCATGTAATCCAATAGTTTTCAAACATTCATAATCAATTCATGCTTTAATCAACCATATAAAGCTCTAATCATAACATAGGGACCAATTCGTTAACAATTAAAAGATATAGGAAAACTTAAAAAAATTTTCAGAATAGGGTCACACGGCTGTGTGCCTCACATGATCACTAGACACGCCCATGTGTCTAGGCCGTGTGAGAACAGAGCATACATACTGACCTGAGCACACGGTTACAAGACACGCCCGTGTGTCTAGGCCGTGTGAAAATTAGGAAGCTATTGACTTGCGCCCACGGGCACAAGACACGCCCGTGTGTATAATCCATGTGGCATCTTGAACAATTTAACTAAGATGCAGGGGTCACACGGTCGAGTCAAACGTCCATGTGCTCTGGCCATGTGGCACGAAATAGGCTTGGTTTAAGCCATTTTTCACACCCAATTTGCCATGTACCTACAACCATCAATTGCAACATTTACAACCCAATTCTAGCCAAATTCATGCTCCAAAACATTCATCAATATGAAAAAATCTTTAACAACCATTTCAAATAAAAAATCCATCTCAAAACATACCAATTTACAAGGCATAAGCATAGCCAAACATTTGCTTCATAATTCATTCATGTACCATTCAAAAACAACCAAAAACCTTACCAATTTGTAACATCAAACATGTACCAATATGAGCCAATTCCCTATCTATTTCAACTTACCAATTCATTCACCAAAGAGACTTTCTAATTTAACCATATTCAACATCATCAAAGACATATACCATACATCAAAACTACCATATAAAAAAAACATATAATACTTCTAATACAAACCAACCATTATCAAATCAAGCCATATCACATAGCTTGAACAATTACCAACATTCATACCATAATCTCAAGCATAAGTGACCAAAAGATTCAACTTAAAAACTAGCCGATACATGCCATATTTACACCATTTACAAAGTTCCAAAAGTACCCAAAAGTTGCTTGGATAGTGTGATTGCAAACTTCGACTTTGTCCAAAATCGAGCTAGCTTCCGAAATCTATAAAACAAGGGAAAAAAAATAGAGTAAGCTTATAAAGCTTAGTAAGCCTGTATAATATAGAATTAAACTTACCAAATCATCATTAAGCATAAAAAGAAATCTAAAATCAATTCATTTGTTCACATAGCCTATTCAAATCATTCAACCACATGTTAGTCACTTATAAATCGTATAATCATCCATTCAAAGGATAAAACCAGGTATATATTATTCAAGTACCTTTCCATACTTATAACATATCACATATCACATATCATCTTTCATTCAAAGCTCATACAAAATATGTAACATTTCATATATGCAAATCATATACTCCATTTATTAAGTCATTATAAAGCATTTATGCTCTTGTACCACATAACCCTTTTAAATCATGTAATATATATACCATGTGATCATATACTTGTAATAAATCATTCATGTAGTTCACGTAGTCCATGTAATTCATATAAATCATATAACATATATCTTGTAAGCATTTACTTGTAACGTGTAATTCATGTAACTTGTACCTCATTTAACATATAATCTCATATGAATCATATAGCATACAACATGTAATCATGTAACTCTTATATTTCTTATAACATGTATTTCATATATACATATCGATAAATAGCCCGTTGAACCTTTGGAAACATCGAGGGATACTTGAGTGATACACACACAGTGTATATATATAAATATGTAAATCCGTCAATTCATCATATATGCTTTTTCGAGCCATGAACTGTATGTTCCTCCTGAGCTGGTAACGATAAGGCTGAAGGCTGAACGGTAAGCTCGAAGGCTGAACATGTAAGCCCGAAGGCTGAATGGTAAGCCCGAAGGATAAACATGTAAGCCCGAAGGCTGAACGGTAAGCCCGAAGGCTGAACGGTAAGCCCGAAGGCTGAACATGTAAGCTCATGGGCTATGGTGAGTCTGCAACAAATGCAGGAGCTCAACCAAACGGTAGCCCTAGTGACATGTCACTTGTATCTTACGACTTTCTACGGTTCAAACAGGACTCGATACTTGGTCAGAGCATGTAACTAATAGGGATTCCGATCCATTATTTCATATATACATTCATAAAATATGTAATTCAATTATTTCAATTATAAACATAATTCAATTCTAATTATACGAACTTACCTCGAAATAGCTCATAAATTTGATATCTACTCCTCTACCTTTCGTTTTCCCCGATCAAGTTTTGGTATTTATTTATCTTGATCTATATTAATACAAATTCAATTATTTATTCACCAATACATTCAATTTAATACATATACATGTATTTGACCATTTTACAAAATAGCCCTTGTATTTTAATAATTTGACATTTTAGTCCTTTATACACAAAATATACGAATACAAAAAATCCCATTGTACATTTATTTAGCCGAATTCTCTATAGCATCTAAATAGCTCATATTTTCTTTTATTTCACATTTCTAACCACAAAATTTCTATCTTTTCTAATTTAATCCCTATTACTCATTTTTCTCAAAATCACTTTATAAAACTTGTATATCAACTAACAACCATCAATAACCTAGCATAAAACTTCAAATTACACATATATTGAATAATGGCCCAATTCAAAAACATCACCAATTTCAAAAATTGAGGTACGAGCTAGCTAAAGTACAAAGTAATGATCTCAAAAATGTAAAAATCATCAAAAACCAAAGTAAAACATACCTCTAAGTAGTGATCAATATTGCCAAACCCTAAAATGTGAAGAAGAACTCTTTTCTTTTCTTATAATTGGCTATGGATGATGAAATAAAGCCACATTTTAATTTATTTTTACTAATATAATATATATTAACCATTTTACAATTTTAACCTTATAAAATCAACTTGTAAAACACATTTTATAAGACCATAACCGTCCATCCATATTTCTCATGGTATAATTGCCATGCAAGGATTCCCACAAATAAAGAAAAAGTCATTTAAGCCATTTCACTAATAAAACTCATATTTATCGCTTTACGCGATTTAGTCATTTTTACCGAATTAACTATTCAAACAGTAAAATTTCTTTACGAAACTTTTGTACGGTAATTCTATCTTGTAAGAAGAATTATTAAAATAATAAAATAAATATTTTGACTTGATTAGGTGGTCTCAAAACCACCTTTCCAATCAGACTCAAAATTAGGCTGTTACACCCTTTCACACGAGCGTGTGCCCTTTTTTTCCATGGAATTTTCTAATGTGTACTAATGCATTCGGCTTAGTTCTGAAGGGTTTCTAAAGTTTGTTTTGGGCCTCGTAGGATCAAATATGGGACTTTAAGACAAAGTTTAAAAATTTTTAAATTGGAACTAAATTCTTTGACTCAAAAATGTATGTTTGTATGTGTTTTAGTAAGATAATGCCTCGTACCCTGTTTTGGCGTCGAACACGGGTAAGGGGTGTTGCAAATTCTATTCCTGAAAATTAGAATCAAAATAAGATTGCATTTCAATAAATGTGACATCCATGGTAACAATAATTTTCCTATCAATTGGATCATAACATTTGTAACCCTTTTTATTAGAAGCATAGCCAATAAAGACACATTTTTTTTCTCTAGGATCTAGTTTATCTTGGTTGTGAAGATGAACAAAAACACTACACCCAAAAACTCGGAGTGATAAATCTGTGATCAATTTAGAGTCAGGAAAGTTATCTTTAAAGAGACAAAAAGGAGTTTTATAGTTTAGAGTTTTACTGGGCATTCTATTAATAAGATATGTAGTTGCTAACAAGGCTTCGCCCCAAAGATAACGTGGTACCTGACTAGTGAACATCAAGGCTCTAGTTACTTTTAAAAGGTGTTGGTTTTTTCTTTCTGCAATCCCATTTTGTTGTGGTGTATTTGTACAAGAACTTTGGTGGTCTATTCCATGTTTGGTTAATAAACCACCTAATTGGTCACTAAAATCTGACCATTGTCACTCCGAAATACTTTTATTTTCAAACCAAATTGTGTTTTTACCATAACATAAAAAGACTAAAATAGATTTTTAACTTTAGACGTATCTTTTAATAAAAATACCCAACAAATACGAGTATGATCATCACTAAATGTGACAAACCAACGTTTTCCTAAAAAGGTTGAGACTCTTGAAAGTCTCCAAACATCACTATGGATTAATGAAAAAAGTTTGGAGGCTTTATATTTTTGAGGTGGAAAGAATGGCCAATGATGTTTAGCCAATTCACAAAATTCACAATGATATAAAGGACTTTTATTTTTAAATAGATTAGGTAAGAAATATCTTAAATAGTAAAAATTAGGATGTCCAAGCCTATTGTAACACCCCAAACCCGGCCTAGACGTTATGGCCGAATCTAGCGGTGTCACATGATAGGGTTTTTGAAAACTAAATTGTTGCAATATAATAATTTCCATGTTATTATGTTCTTTAACCCATATTAGTTCTAAAAGAAATTGTTTACTCATTTAAATCACTTGTTTCTAAGCACCTTTCGTTGCGGAAACTAAGATAAGCCAGTTTATGTGATCGTGAGTTTAGAAAATACTTAAACTTTTTGAAAACCAAATCCCCTACGACTAGCAGTTTCAAATCCATAAAATAAGTAAATAAATAAAACCCAAACTTAAGCAATTCCCCAAAACTCCACAAATTATATCAAATTAAGCCAATTATAAAACCAAAATCAAAAGTAATAAATTAAAACCATGAAGCCCAAAAACTGTGGTCACCGTCGAGTCCTCTGCTGCACCGATCCGTCTAGGTCTGGGGATTACCTGTGCACATTAAACAAAAGGGTGAGTTTACGTAAACTCACTGTATAATCCCACAGAAAACAAACAATAGCAAAACACGATGCACAGTCAAAATAGTCTTGGGCCTAAGCCCTTTACAGTATCAGTATCAGTTTGTACAAGGGCATTAGCCCATCACAGTAGCAGTAACATAGATACAATATTCAGTAACAAAGTCCTACCCAACCAGCTTCTACACACCGTCTCCATCCAACCCTACACCCCATGTAGGGATTAAATCACCCATCCATCCCTACACTCCAAGTAGTACCGAATGCGGCACATAAACAGTAATTTATAGTTGAGTTGCTTGATATTAGGCTTAAGAGCCTTTCAGTACACTTCCTCCAAATGTAATCAACCCAACCCAATGCAATGCAAACATACAATAGATGACATGCTTTTATGCAACTATCAGTAACCACATATATATTAGTAAGCAGGCATATAGGCATACAGTTTATCATGCTCAGTCCACTCAACATTTATTCAGTTCACATAATTAAGGGTCCAAGTAGTGCTTACCGACCCTACAGTTGGAGCACAATTGACTTAGGCGACTCATGCAACCATAGCAAACAATTCAGTAAAAATGGGTTCACACGCCCATGTAGCCTGCCCGTGTGGGCCCACACTTCTATGTGGCCCACATGGCCCAAATTAGCCTTAGTCGTGTGGATCACATAGCTTGGCCTAAAATCCCACACACCCGTGTGGACTACCTGTATAGACCCATTTGCCCTTGTGACGTACACGGCCTAAAATAGTCTAGCTCGTGTCTTGCACACGGCTTGCCTAGCCATCACACTGTCGTGTCCTTCACGCACGGCCTAGCCTCGTCAATCACACAGTTGTGTCCCCTCACACAGCCTACCACATGGGAGACCATATGCCTTTGTGGCATCGACAGTGAGGTTTTTGGCTTTGTCAAAACCTCATTTTTTTTTGTTTTTGGGTACACCTGTATCATTTTCAATGTCAAAACTCTCCCTAGCCTGAGAACTGCCGATAGTGAAACTTCGTTAACACTACTAAAATAGAGAGACAAAACTTACTGCTCAAAAACCTTCGTTAAATCCGGACAAGTGCTAACAACGTTGTAAAATCGAGAGGAAATGATGGTTTTAGGGAAAAATAAAGAGAATTTCGATAGCAATGGAGGGGAAACAAAGGAAGAAAAATTTGGCAGAGTGGGAAACTGAAACGTCAGAAGATGGAGGAGTTTTGGGAAAATAAAATTTTAAGAAAAAGATGATACCAAAAAAACTACTATCCCCAAATCCTTTAAATTACTCTCCCACTTACCCCATAATCTTAACCACTCTAAATCCCGATTAATTCGAACTCCTACTCACTACTAGAAGCAAAAAAAAAAAAATTCTCTTGCCTATGCAGGGATTCGAACTTAAGACCTCCAACCAATTAACGCTCCACTTAACCACCAAACCAGCAGGCCTATTCTGTTACTTATTTACCAAATTTTACTTAAATACCTACTAACCCAAAGATAGAGCTTTATTCATAAAAATACCAAAATGTTCCCAACTCATAGCTTAAACTTGGGACCTCCCACACACACCCAGAACACGTAACCACTGAAGGAAACAATTATTTGTGTCACACATACGCAAAAATAGAAATTAAAATTTTTGGGCGTTACAATTCCATCCTCTAAAAGAAAATTTCATCCTCGAAATTTACCTGCTCAGAATAGATGAGGATACTGCTGACGTATTGCATCCTCAGGCTCTCACGTGGCTTGCTCAGTGCTATGATTCCACCACAATACCTTCACTAATGGAATAGATTTCCTCCTCAGAGTTTTTATGTCGAGATCCAAAATCTGAATTGGCTCCTCCTCAAAGGTCAAGTTTGGCCTGACTACAAACTCCCCAACAAAAACAATGTGAGTAGGATCAGAGCGGTAGTGCCTTAACAAAGAGATGTGAAACACGTCATGAATACGATCCAACTTTGGAGGTAGCTCTAACTGATAAGCAACTGGTCCACTCGCTTTAGAATATGGTAAGGTCCAATAAACCTAAGACTCAACTTCCCCTTATGACCAAACCTCAGTACCTTCTTCCATGGTGAGACCTTGAGAAATACTAAGTCTGCCATAGAATACTCGATCTCATGTCTCTTCAAATTGGCGTAAGATTTCTGCCTGTCAAAAGGCACTTTCAGTCGACTCCTGAATCAATCTGACCTTATAATCGATCGCCGAAACTAATTCAGGACCCAGAACATGTCGTTCACCCAACTCAGTCCAATATAAAGGAGTGCGACACTTAAGACAATATAGAGCTTCGTAAGGTGCCATCTGGATGCTAGACTGAAAGCTATTATTATAGGAAAACTTCGCTAGCGGCAGATAATCCTCCCAATTGCCTCAGAAATCAATAACGTAGCTCCTCAACATATCCTCCAGTATCTGAATCACCCTTTCAGATTGACCATCGGTCTGAGGATGGAACGTAATACTGAAGTCCAACCTTGAACCTAGAGCCTCATGTAACTTTTTCCAAACTGAGCCGTGAAGCGAGGATCCCTATCTAAGATGATCGAAATCGGTACTTCATGCATTGTCGCTATCTCAGAAATATGAAGCTTCGCCAGCTTCTGCAGAGAATAATCAGTACAAACTGGTATGAAGTGGCCAGACTTGGTCAATCGATCCACGATGACCCATACTGAATCCTTTTTAGAGGGTGTTAGGGGCAACCTACTAACGAAGTCCATAATTACTCGTTCTTATTTCTATAAAGGAATCTTAATCGGCTGCAGTAAACTTGAAGGTAATTGATGCTTAGCCTTAACCTACTGACAAGTCAGACATCTCCCCACAAAATTAGTAACCTTTCGTTTCAATCCTAGCCACCAATATAACTTATGAAGGTCTTAGTACATCTTAGTTCTGCCAGGATGTATAACATAAGGGCTAC
Source organism: Gossypium stocksii (assembly GCA_020496765.1). Lineage (NCBI taxonomy): Eukaryota > Viridiplantae > Streptophyta > Magnoliopsida > Malvales > Malvaceae > Gossypium > Gossypium stocksii. Next base: position 115,910,942 of record CM035632.1, on the reverse strand, counting down.
TATGCGCCTCTTTCAGTATAAACTATCTCAAATCAGTATCATTCGGAACACAAATTCTACTATAGAAATAGAGTACCCCATCGCTATTCAGTCCAAAATCCATAGTGCTACCACTATCAATCTGTCGGAACTGAAGACCCAAAGACTCGTCCTCCAACTGTTTACCCTTAACCTATCCAATCCAAGTCGGTTTAACTTGAAGCTCAGTTAACAAACTACCATCATTAAATAAGTCGAGGCGAGCAAACATCACCCTCAGGTTAGTCATAGCTCTATGGCTCAGTGCATCGACCACAACATTGGCTTTGCCAGGATGGTACTCAATGGTATAGTCATAATCCTTAAGTAGCTCAATGCATCTTTACTGTCTAAGATTTAGCTCCTTTTAAGTGAGGAGATACTTGAGGCTCTTTTGATCAGTGTAGATGATCCACTTCTCACCATACAGAAAATGCCTCCAAGTTTTTAGTGAGAAAACCACGATGGCCAACTCCAAGTCATGCATCAGATAAGTCGCCTCATGAGTCTTAAGATGTTGAGACGCATATGCTACAACCTTACCATCCTGTATTAACACACATCCCAAACTGACATGAGATGCATCAGTATAAACTGTGAACTCCTTCCTAGGTTCTGGCTGTATCAAAATAGGAGCCTCAGTCAGTACAGTCTTGAGCTTCTCAAAGCTTTTATGCTGCGAATCAGCCTAGTCAAACAGTACACCCTTACGTAGCAGCTTAGTCAAGGGTGCTACAATCAGTGAGAAACCTTCCACAAATTGCCAATAATAACCCACCAGTCCTAGAAAATTACGAATGTCAGACACATTCCTCGGTTCCTTCCACTCCAACATAGCCTCAATCTTTCGAGGATTAACATGAATCCCCTCAGCAGAAACCACATGATATGAGCTTGTTTGTTGTTGTTTTGAGTCGTATTAGTTTTCTCGATTGTGAATTTAAGTAAGACTTGGTTCATTTTTAAAAGGGATGGAAAAGATAGGCAATAGGCTTCAAACAAAGGTCGAAAAGAAAGATAGTTAAACAATGGATAGGGAATTCAGCTAAGGGCAGAGAATGAACCAACAATAGTGAGATTGTTGACCTGAGACTCAAAATAGCTCTTAGGTCAATTTTAGTTTAGGAAATCAGCAAAGAACCTTGACCCGCTATCAAATATGATAGGAACCAAAGGTATATGAATGCCATACCAAAAGGTGATAAGTTTAGTTTAGCAAAGGAAAGAATGATGCCACAAGATAACTTGATAAGTCAATTCAGTCCTGAAAAGAACAAGGAGAATTGGAAATCTCACAAGTTTCAAATTGAACAAAAAATTGGCAAAATTCCCTCAAACAAGCTGATTACAAAGTATTTATAGTGTTAGATAGCCTAATAGTCACAATTGTTTAGCTTAAATGAGCTAATAATGAGCTGAAATAAACTTAATTATGAAGTTTAAGCCTTTAAAGCCTTCTAGGCCTAGCGAATGACAATAGACAACAACTTAATGTTCCGATTTACCTGATTAAATGAGCTGATTACTTAGGATGGAAGAGTTTAATGATTGAGCAGCCAAATAACTTCAATTCTATTTATTAAATTGGCCTTGGGTAGCTGAATGAACAGCAGCAGCATTTAGTGGCTTTTTGGACACACAAACAGCCATTGAGTGTAAACATATGGATGCAATCGGTCATAAGTATGAAAGGTTGATTTTGAATAGCCACCAAGTGTGAAAAGGATTTGTGAGTTGAATGGCCATGTGTGAACACTCCCTTGTCCATTGCTATAAACGAACACCCCCTTGGGGAAGAGGAATGAGCCACCGAAGTTAATTATGCATAAAGCTCCCCATAAATGCTGTCTATGTACCAAGCTGATTCCAGTTGAATGGTCACCTACAAGCATCCATTAACATTCGGTCAAGACACTTTTAATGAGCCTAATTAAGTTTTCTTAGCTTAGGACATTTTAAATAGCTGTAGGACTAAGACAAATTAAATGAGCTAAAGACAACTTAAATTGCTGTAGTAATCATGACAAATTAAATGACTTAATACCTATTAACGTTGAAAATAATTAGACAAATTAAATAACTTAAAACATATTGAACGCTTAACTAAATTAATTAAATAACTTAAACTAAAGTAACTACAATTTATTCCAGCAACGCAGTTAGCTAAGATAAGCTAAAATGAGCTAAGGTGAGCTAAAGTTTAACTTGCAATAAGCTGCAAGGGACGCCTATTGAGCTGGTCCAAGCATGATGAATGAATTCAACTACTTGCTCTCCCGAAGCTCGATTGACATAGCTTACTAACACATCTTGGAACCTTTTAGCACGAGACCGAGTTATAGGTCCTTATGGTAGTTCAACGGGTTTGATCGTAGCTTTCTGAGCTAGAGCCGTATCATTCCCCCCTCTTCGAGGCGATTTGTCCCCAAATTATCACCTACATGAAAAGGGGATAAATCAGCAACGTTAAAAGTAGCACTAACCCCATACTCACCAGGTAAGTCTAACTTATAGGCGTTATCGTTAATCCTTTCCAAGATTTGAAAAGGACTGTCTCCCCTTGGCAAGAGTTTGGACCGTCTTTGAGTTGGGAATCTCTCCTTGCGCATGTGAATCCAAACCTAGTCACCGGGTTTGAACGTCACTCGTTTATGTCCCTTGTTGACTTTACGAGCATATTGCTCAGTTCTTCGTTCAATATTATCCCTAACTCATTGATGCAATTGTTTCACAAAGTCTGCCTTTTCTTTCCATCTACATGAACCAACTGATTAGAAGGTAAAGGTAACAAATCCAATGGAGTTAAGGGGTTAAAACCATATACTACCTTGAATGGCGAATGCTTGGTAGCCGAGTGCACCGATCAGTTGTACGCAAACTCGATGTGGGGTAGACACTCCTCCCAAGTCTTTAGATTCTTTCAAATAATTGCCCGCAGTAGTGTTGACAACACCCGATTAACAACCTCTATTTTGCAGTCGATTTGGGGATGGCACGTTATTGAAAATAATAGCTTGGTGCCAAGCTTTCCCCATAAGGTCCTCCAAAAATGGCTGAGGAACTTGGTGTCTCAGTCCGAAATGATGGTCCTTGGAATGCATGCAGTCACATGATCTCCCTAAAAAATAGATTGGCTACATTTAAAGCATCGTTAGTTTTATTACACACAATAAAATGAGCCATTTTGGAGAATCTATCCACTACGACAAACATAGAGTCTTTGCCATTCTTTATTCTAGGAAGCCCTAGAACGAAGTCCATAGAAATATCCATCCATGGTGCTTCTGAAATCGACAACGGAGTGTAAAGTCCATGTGGCTGGATCCTTGATTTCGCCTTCTTACAATCAATATAGTGCTCACACACTTTAGCCACATCTTGTTTCATCTTCAGCCAATAGAAGTGTTCTTAAAGTACATCCAAAATCTTGGCTATGCCGAAGTGACCCATTAAACCCCCGCTGTGTGCTTCATGAACCAACACGTCTCTAATTGATCCTTAAGGTATGCACAACTTGTTTTCTCGGAAAAGGAATCCATCTTGCTGAAAGTACCTACCATACACACCTTGCACACATAGCTTGTAAATTTCTCCAAAATCAATCATTAGCATATAAATCCTTCAAATAAGTGAAACCAAGCAATTTAACATTCAAATAGTTTATAAGAGCATACCTACGCGACAGAGCATTCGCAACGATGTTTTCCTTACCTTGCTTATATTTAATCACATATGGGAAGGATTCTAAGAACTCAACCCATTTGGCATGACGTTTGCTGAGCTTGGTTTTCCCTCTCAAGTGTTTTAAGGCCTCGTGGTCCGTGTGTATAACGAACTTTTTTGGCCAAAGGTAGTATTGCCATGTCTCTAATGCACGAATCAAAGCGTACATTTCCTTGTCATAGGTGGGGTAGTTAAGCGTCGCCTTGTTAAGCTTCTTACTGAAATAAGCTACCGGATGCCCATCTTGTGTTAGAACCGCACCTATACCTATACCAGAGGCATCACATTCCACTTCGAAGGTTTTGTTAAAATCAGGTAAACACAAAAGTGGATAATTAGTTAAACAATCTTTGATTTTAACAAAAACAGATTCTTATTCACCAGACCAAATGAAAGGAGAATTCTTTTTGATAATATCGGTTAATGGAGCAGCAAGGATGCTAAAGTTTGGCACAAACTTTCTATAGAAGCTTGCAAGGCTGTGAAAACTTCTAACTTGGCTGATGTTGGTCGGACAAGGGCATTCTTGGATTGCCTTAATCTTGTCTTGATCCACCTCAAGGCCACCCGCACTTACAACCAAACCTAGAAAAACAACTTTGTCAGTACAAAAGCTACATTTCTTAAGGTTCTCATGCAATACTTCCTTCCGTAAAACCTCCAAGACAGCAGGCAAATGTTCAAGGTGATCAGATAAGGATTTACTATATATTAGAATGTTATCGAAATAAACAACGCAAAAATGACCGATTAAAGATCTCAAAATGTGGTTCATCAACCTCATGAAAGTACTTGGGGCATTGGTGAGGCTGAATGGCATTACTAGCCACTCATACAAACCGTATTTGGTTTTAAGCGAGGTATTCCACTCGTCGCTCTCTCGCATACATATTTGATGATAGCCGCTTTTCAAATCGATCTTAGAGAACAATTTAGCACTGCTGAGTTCATGTAACATATCATCAAGTCTAGGAATGTGATGATGGTACTTGACGGTAATCTTGTTGATGGCTTAACAATCTACGCACATCCTCCACGAACCATCCTTTTAAAGCACCAACAGAACGGGCACCGCGCATGGACTTAGGCTCTCCCGTATATAACCTCTCTCCATTAATTCCGCTACTTGTCATTGCAATTCCTTGGTCTCCTCGAGGTTGCTTGGGTAAGCTAGTCGATTAAAAAATGTAGCCCCAGGAACAAAGTCTATTTGGTGTTCAATGCCTCGGAGAGGAGGCAACCCACTAGGCACTTCTTTCGGGAAAACGTCCTCAAATTCCTGAAGCAACGAAACAGTAGAAGAAGGCAAAAAGTTATCAAGTTCGTTAGCATCAAATAAACATTCCTTGTACATAAGTACAAGCATGGGCTAGTGCATCAACAAGGACTTTCTTACTTCTCTTTTCCTCGCAAATATGCTTATTTTACCACTTTCAATTTCTTTTTTACTTCCTTTTCCCTCTCGGGCTTTTACCTCCACTCTCTCACTTTTTCCTTTCTTTTTCTCATTTTTCTTTTCTTTCTCATTTTTAATCTTTTTTTCTTGTTCTTTTTCTTTTGCCTTTTGTAACACCCAAAACCCGACCCAGACGTTATGGCTAAATTTGGTGTGTCACATCAAAGTGCCGTTTAAAAATTAGATTTGTGGATAAAAGTTCATTTCTATGTTTAAATCTTTTTTTGTTTGTATTTAGCAAATCATCTCGTCAAAAGCTTTCTAAAATATGGACTTGTTGGTAAAAATCTGTATTTAAGTTAAAACCCATTTAGTTTTTTTATTGCTTGAGAAAATTTGCCAAATTACGTTATTACAATTTGAAAACAACTTATCATAATGTTTGCCATATTTGTTACCGTTGATTTCTTAAACTGAACAAAAGTGCTAAAGCTTTTTTAATTGAAAACCTTGAAGTTTAAATTGCATGTTTTTCTTCGAAAATAGTTATTACTTTGAAAACTCATTTTTCCTACTCTAGCAGTTTAAAATAAGAAATCAAAGTCCAATTTTAAAAATTAAAACCAAATGGCCTTATTACATAACCAATAGCCTAATATGAAATTTAAATAAGCAAGTCTAAAGCAGAACATCAGCGATCGTATACCACCTCCGACTCCCTCGCAGCTCCAAATCGCCTAAGGCTGGGGATTACCTGTATAGTTAAAAGAAAGGGAGAGTTTACGTACACTCAGTGTGTAATCCCCTATCAGTCGAATAGTAAACAGTGCATGCAGAAATAATTTGGGCCTAAGCCCTATTCAGTAATAGAACAGTCTGGGCTTTAGCCCTATACAGTAACTATGTGGCCCTAAGCCCAATATAGTATCTGTACAGTACAGATATGCAACCTATCTTGATCCAACCAACACACCACCCGTACCAACCAAATTACTATGTGAGGATTAAATCGACCCACCTAGCCAGCACACCAATATCGCAGTGAAGTTGCTAGTAGTAGTAACGCAGCAAAGCTGTTAATAACAGAAAGCATGGCAAAGCCACTAGTATCAAAATATGTGGCAAAGCCACCAGAAACAGTAAATATGTGGCAGAGCCACCAATACTTCCTCCGTAACAGTATCCCAACCCCATGCAGTATGATGTGTCATAAATATTATGTGTATGCAGTATGTTACACTCGGTGTCAATCATATAAAATATCATACACATATCAATCAACCTACCACTAGGGGTGTAACGGTCATTTCGTCAGTCAAGGGTAGTACAGTAATTTTACCCCTCAAGGGTATTTAGGGCATTAACTAATTTTGGGGTCTCAGTACAGATGGCGACCCTTCAGAAGGTCTATAGTCATCTTGAACGACTCAGATGACCTAAGTGGTCATAACAGTATGAATGGGCCCAAGGCCATTACTCGGCCCAAGTGGGCCCACACGCTCATGTAGCCCATTTAGCCCAAATTCAGTCACAGCTATGCAAACTTCATAGCCCAATCCATATTTGTCACTTACCGTGGATTTTATCTGTGTAGGGCCCACATGGCTTATTCCGACCCATCGAGGCCCGTAACGGCCCAAGTGCACGAGAATGCTCATGGTGGCCTTTATAGTCTATTGCCCATGATTTGCGAGCTTGATTACCACACGAGCGATCGCACGCTCACGAGGCCTCAAATGCCGAAGTTTTGGCTTTTCAGCTTTTGCCGACTCACAGTATAGAGGGGTGTGAGTACACACCTTTTTCAGCTTTTTGATAGTAACAAACATCGGTGAATAGTTACACACCTGATTACGAAATCGAGAGAACCGTCCTACTAGTACCGAAGCCCTTGTTGACTATAGTTCTGTTTATTATGCTAATCGAACAACGACTACACCCTTTTCTACTGAGAAGCTGTATTATCAAAAGACTCCATTAATCAATAACCACATGATTAAAACTTAAATCGATACTCATCGCTTAATACAAATTCAAAACCAAGATAGATCATTTGACTAAAATAAGCCCACTTACCTCAATTCAAGATTGAAAGCCGAAAGAAAGATTTGAATGCCTTCGAACACTTGGTAACCCCCCTTTTTCTCCATGAGAGTTTCTAGAACCCAAACACACGAGAAAGGCAACGAATCAGCACCCATCAACCGAATCATTCGGCTTATTTAGAAAAGAACAAAACAAGAAGAATAAGAATGAGGCACCGGAAATAATGCAGTTACCCAAAACTGAAAGTTGGAGAAACAAAGGGATGGCAGAAACGGTTAGGAATAAAGGAATAAATGTATTCGGTTAACACAATAGAGAGAGGGGATGAAACTACTTGGAAGGCCTTTGGTCTATTCGTCTTGAAATGGAAATCAGAGAAATAAGTAAGGAAAAGATAAAGGGGGATTTCGCTTAGAAGAGAGACCGAAAAAAGAGGAAGATCGACAATTGCAGAGGAAAGAAAAAAAATGGGTGTGCATGATCAATAATGGAAGAGGTGAGAAATGGAGAAGTTCGGCTAAATCCAAGTAAAGATGTTGAGGGAAAAGATACTTGTTTCAAAGAGTAGAAGGCAAACCCGAAAGGCACAAAAGGAACTCGACTTACCGGGAATTGACCAAAATGTGATTCTAAGTTGTCAGGAAACAGTTAATGTTCGGCCAAAGAGAAAAACACAACAAAAAGTGTCAAAATAGAAAACAGAACAAGGAATACACCCTAAACTCTCAAATTGTCGAAAATGCACACCAAGGGACCCCTTAGCCGAATTTGCACACACAAAATCCCTAATCGGCTACAACTCTTCTCCAAGTTGAATTCCATGATTTTCTCCACCAAATTCTCCTCCATATCCATAACAACCATCATCATATCCCTTGATTCTCTCCCTTTGACTAATTCCACAACCACCTTAGCAGAGTTTTAGCCCAACTCTACCTCTCTCACCACATGGAAATAAAATAAATATACCTTGCATGTCATGGGATTCGAACCCAAGATCTCACAGTTGCCAAGTCACGCCACCACCACTAGGTCACAAGCTCATTTGTGACATAAATCTACCACATCTTTTTAAAAGGCCTATAGTCCAAAGTCAAGGTTTACTTAAGAGGAAAAACTAAAGTTTTGCTAAAGCCCAGGTTTGAACTCAAGACTTCTCCAACACCCCTAAACAAACCCAAATCATCTAGCCAACACACCAAACATGCAATCTATGTCAAATCATACAAAAATTAAAAACTTAAATTTTTGAGGCGTTACACCTTTTCTATAGATTCTTTCAATTTCAATTGATCTTGGTACACTTGTTTTGGGGTAAGTGGGGCTAAGGTTGCATTTTTGCCTATGTGTTTAAAGGTATAACGATTCGTATAACCGTAATGAATCATACTCCTATCAAACTGCCATGGACGCCCTAAAAGGAGATGACGCGCATGCATAGGCACGACATCACACACCGCTTCGTCTTGGTAATTCCCGATGGAAAAGGCTATAACAGCTTGCTTTGTCACCTTAAGCTCACCTTCATTGTTCAACCATTGTAACTTATAAGGAGTTGGGTGTTCGGCCGTGGACAAACCAAGCTTTTCCACCAGCTGCTTCTTGCGATGTTAGTGCAACTTCCACCATTGATGATCACATTACACACCTTGCCATGGATGTGGCATCGGGTGTGGAAAATATTCTTCCGTTGCTGTTCAGTTTAAGCACTTTGGATGTTGAGACTTCGCTTCACCATAAGGATTTCACCTTCAACCGGGTACTCTAAATTTTCTTCTTTGTCAGTTGGCGCTTTGGGCTCATTTTCGATTTCCTCCTCGGATTCGATTTTGCCATCGGCCCTTACCACCATAACTCGCCGATTGGGACATTGGCTAGCTATGTGTCCCCGGTGTAACACCCCTAACCCATTTCTGTCGCCGGAATAGGGTTATGAGGTACTACTTAACTAAACAAGACTTCTAAATGTTCATAGATACATACCAGGCATAAATTCAATTATGCATCAAATATCACGTAGTAATCTACTTTAATTTGTCTAAAGCCGAATATACTCACTTACTAATATGATTCAATCAATGCAAACATATCTCATTAATTTACTATATGAGCACTTATCAAACTTCAAAAGTGACTACTTATCAATGAGCATAACCGAATTTCTTAGTAACAAAGCAAACCACTATTAAGTCATATTACACATTTATCACCATTGAAAGCTTATACCACTTCATTCAACCATACATGAATAATATGAATCTTTTTACTTACTTAACCATTTAACATATTTATCAAAATAACAAGCTATATAACTTTCATCAAACCATACATTCATACTTAGCAATTAAGTAAGCCATTTTCGCATGGCTAGAATATATACAATTTCAAAATATCATTTGTTTTAAAAGGGAGTTAAGCCTATACATGCCATCTTTCAAAATATAAACTATCAAAAGTACCAAAAACAGTGACAATAGTGTGGATGACTATGAACTTGAATCCCCGAGCTCGTAGCTTCCAAACGAGATCTATAAAATAGAGTAACAAAGACACTCGAAGTAAGCTAATTAGCTTAGTAAGTCTTAAGTATTTAATCAAATAACACACTTGAGAACCTTATTCACATGTGTACTCACATCATAAAGTGATTTGCACTTAATAAACAACTATTCAAATTCACGTATAACATTATCAAAGCATACCATTATCTGGCCAAATATACCTAATTACATATAAGTGCTTATAACATGTTACTCAATTAACTTTGAATTCATGTAGTCATGAACATTATAATATTTCTATGCCAAATTTAATTCACTCAAAATGAACTAGAATATAAGGCCAAATCCACATTTACAACATTCTTCCACATTCGAATTCACATATACACATATTATATACTTTCATGAATAATGTCACAAGGACCAAATGTTCATAATTGAACATAAACGTAAAACCATTTCTCTTATGCTCATTTCACATAGTTCATCTAATTCATTTAATTTCTCATGTACAGAAATTGGTTGTACATACCTAAATAGTTTAATTCATAGGACGAATCCACATGTCGTATTAGCACATAGCCTCATGGCCTACACTTTTAATAGATCATCAACAATTTTCCTGCTAGGTAATAACCCAATTTCATCACCAGCAATAAGCCTGCTAGACTTTTAAGTCCGATATCACTTCACCGGCGGTATGCCTGCTAGGCTCAGAGCCCGATAATATTCACCAGCGTAAAGCTTGCTAGGCCTTGGCCCGAATATCACATTATGATAACCAAAGCACATATTTTCACATACAGTTATAATCGACACTTCACACTTGTAAATATATTTATATCTACACAAAACCGAATATATATGTATATACACAAGGGTTCCCATCCTTAAAATATTTCACATACAATATAGTTCACTCTCGTAATTAATCTTTAAACACATCATATCATCTCATCTGTTTCAAATTAGATCTATTAATCACATTCAGCTTATAGCTTTAAGTCAATACTTATTCGGCACCTTGACTATATAAAAATTAGTATTATGTTTACTATGTTCATTTAACTCTTAAGCATACAAAATAATCAAGCTTAAACACTTAAGAACTTACCTCGAATGTCGTTGAATGACTACGGATTGGCTAATCAACTAGTTTCACTTTCCCCCTATCTAAATTCGGCTCTCTTTGCTCTTGAGCTTAATTAGAACATTTCCTAGCCAAATGCCCTTTTTCTTTATTTCTTTTCTTTCCCTTGGTGAAATCGGCACAAACAAGAGAATGATACATTTATTTTATGTTTTATTCTTTATCATATATTAGGCTTATTAGATTACAACATTAGCCTTTAAAAAAATCGTTCCCTATCCACTATTTAAAGGCCATTTTCGTCCATACATATACATTCACTTTGTTTTTATCACCAAATTTTATGTTAATTAATAAATTCACATTTCATATAATATAATATATATATATATCATGCACATAATAAGATTTACCTACTCCACTACCGTGCACCACATCTTAAATGGCTTATTTGCAATTCAAGTCCCTATTATTATAGAAACATGTCACCTTAGCATTTCCATGATAGCACACATATAATTTATTTGATGCAATTTAGCCCTTTGTTAGTAATTAAGCACCCAAACTTCAAAATTTCAAATACGAACTTCAGCATATCTAAGCGCGCACATACGAAACACAGAGAAGTAAAAATAGAAAACTTTTCTGACTCAGTTTCGTGGTTTCAAAACCACAATTTCGATTAGGGCCAAAATAGGGCTGTCACAACTCTCCCTCCCTTAGGGACTTTCGTCCCGAAAATCTTATCGGCGAATAGGTTAGGGTAACGTTCTTTCATTGAGTCCTCTAGCTCTCAAGTTGCTTCTTCAACTCCGTGTTTGAGCCACAATACTTTAACTAACGAGATTTTCTTATTCCGTAGTTCTTTAACTTCAAGAGCCAAAATACGAACCGGTTCTTCCTCGTAACTCAAATCAGACTGAATTTCAATCTCTGACGGGCTAATTACATGTCAAGGATCGAATCTATATCATCTAAGCATCGAAACATGAAAAACATTATGAATCTTTTCAAGTTCGGGTGGCAAATTTAATCTGTACGTAACCGGCTGAATTCATTCTGAAATCTCATACAGTCTGATAAACCTCGGGCTCAATTTGCCTTTACGGCCGAATCTGAGTACCTTTTTCAAAGGTGAAACTTTAAGAAACACTTTGTCTCCGACTTGATACTCTATATTTTTCCGTTTCAAATCTGCATATGATTTTTGATGATCTAATGCTGCTTTCAGACTATCACGGATCACTTTTACATTCTGTTCGGCTTCTTTAATCAAATCAACTCCGTAAATCTTATTCTCACTGAGCTCAGTCCAAAACAATGGTGTACGACATTTACGGCCGTACAAAGCCTCGTAGGGTGCCATCTTGATACTCGATTGGAAACTATTATTATATGCGAATTCAATCAAAGGCGAGTATCGTTCCCACGAGCCACTAAACTCAAGGATGCAACATCTCAGCATATCCTCGAGTATCTGAATAACTCGCTCAGTTGACCATTTATCTGGGGATGAAAAGCGGTGCTAAAACGCAACTTGGTACCCAACGCATCTTGTAATTTCTTCCAAAACCGCGATGTGAATCTCAGATCTCTATCCGACACAACAGAAATAGGTACCCCGTATAATCTGATAATCTGAGAAATATACAATTCGGCTAACTTATTGAGTGAATAATCGGTATGAACGGGGAATAAAATGAGCAGACTTTGTCAATCTATAAACAACAACCCAGATTGAATCTTTCTTGCTCGATGTCAACGGTAAACCAGATACAAAATCCATCGTAACACGATCCCATTTCCACTCGGGTACCATAATCGGCTGAAGCAATCCCGAAGGCACTTGATGTTCCGCTTTCACTTGTTGGCATATCAAACAATTTGAAACAAAGTCAGAAATGTCTCGTTTCATACCGTGCCACCAATATTGACGTTTCAGATCATTGTACATTTTCGTGCTACCCGGATGAACTGACATTCGACTACTATGAGCTTCGTTCGAAATCATCGAAATAATCTCTAAATTTCTCGGAACACACAATCGATTTCTGAATCTCAAACATTCATTATCATCAATCCGAAACTCTGAATCCTCGTTCAAACTACATTGAGCCCGTTTAGTGATCAAATCATCATCAACTTTCTGAGCTTCATGGATTTGTTGCATTAACACTGGTTTTGCTTTTAATTTTGCTACCAACGAATCATCAGCGGATATAGACAAATGTACGTTCATAGCTCGTAAAGTAAACAGTGATTTTCGACTTAAAGCGTCTGCAACCACATTAGCTTTTCCTGGATGATAATCAATGACAAGCTCGTAATCTTTCAATAATTCTAGCCACCGTCGCTGTCTCAAATTCAAGTCTTTCTGAGTCATCAAATATTTGAGGCTTTTATGATCTGAATAAACATGGCATTTCTCTCCGAACAAGTTATGACGCCAAATTTTCAAAGCAAAAACATTGGCAGCTAACTCGAGATCATGAGTTGGATAGTTTCGGTCGTGAGGTTTTAATTGTCTCGAAGCATATGCAACATCTCTACCTTCTTGCATCAAAACACAGCCTAAACCATTCAAAGAGGCATCACTATAAATCACAAATTCTTTATCGGATTCCGGCTAAACTAACACTGGAGCTTCGGTCAAAAGAGCTTTCAATTGATCAAAAGTTTTCTGACACTTTTCTGACCATTCAAATTTGACATCTTTCTAAAGCAACTTTGTTAACGGTGTTGCTATCATCGAGAAACCTTTCACGAATCATCTATAAAAAAAAGCTCCGAACTTCTGAAACATTCCTTGGAGGTTTCCAATCAAGTATAACTAAAATTTTGCTTGGATCAACCTGGATACCCAATGCGGATACAACATGTCCCAAAAAGCTAACTTCATGCAACCAGAATTCACATTTACTGAACTTTGCATAAAGCTATTTGTCTCGCAAAAACTGTAGCACCAACCTCAAGTGTTCGGCATGCTCAGTTTCATTGCGTGAATAGATCAAAATATCATTTATAAACACGACCACAAATCGATCTAAATACTGTTGGAAAATTCGATTCATTAAATCCATGAAGACCGTAGGGCATTAGTGAGCCCAAATGGCATCATCAAAAACTCGTAGTGTCCGTACCTCGTTCTGAAAGCAGTTTTTGGCACATCGGAGTCTCTAACTCGCAACTGATAATAGCCAGATCTCAAGTCTATTTTTAAAAATACCGAAGCTCCCTTTAACTAATCAAATAGATCATTAATTCGCGGCAACGAATATTTACTCTTTATCGTGACTTTATTAAGTTGACGATAATTGATACACATTCTCATGGTTCCGTCTTTCTTTTTCACAAACAGCACTGGTGCACCTCAGGGAGAGAAACTCGGTCGAGCGAAACCTCTATTTGTCAATTCTTACAACTAGGATTTCATTTATTTTAATTCAGTCTGTGCCATACGATACAGAGCTATTGAAATCAGAGTCGTTCCGGGTACTAAATCTATACCGAACTCTACTTCTCGAACATGTGGCAAACTAGGGAATTCCTCAAGAAATACATCCGCATATTCACAAACTACAGGTACGGTTTCAAGTTTTCTTTCTGATACTTTACTATCCAGAACATACGCCAAATAAGCTTCACATCCCTTTTTCACATACTTCTGAGCCAACATCGAAGATATCACTACCGGTAACCCGTTTACATCAATAGACTCAACTCAAATTATTTCACCATTCGAACATCGCAAATCAATTCCTTTTCTTTTACAATTCACTATAGTATCGTGCACAGTTAACCAATCCATACCAAGAATGATATCGAACTCATCAAATGGCAATAGCATCAAATCAGCCCGAAAACCAGAATCTCTAATCATTAGGGGACAGTTCTGGCATAATTTGTCAACTAACACACACCAGCCCAAAGGGTTTGATACTCGAATCACAAATTCAGTAGACTTAACAGGTAGAGTCTTACTAGATGCCAAAGTTTCATACACATAGGAATGAGTTGAACCGAGGTCAATCAAAGCAATAACATCAGTATCGAAAAGAGTGAAAGTACCGTAATAACATCTGGAGAAGAAGCCTCCTCGTGAGCGCGTATAGCATAAGCTCTAGCAGGTGCACGAGCCTTGGATCGAATAGCCGTATCTCTAGTCCTTCTCTAACTACCACTAGCGTTACCCATATGTCTGGGTGGTCTACCTCGTGTTGTAATGCCAATAGGTCTTTCACTCGGATCAGTATTCCGCTCAGCTAATTTTGGACAGACTCGGATAAAATGATCGGCTGACCCACACTTGAAACAGGAACGATCATACAATCTGTAGCTCCCCGAATGCCATTTACCACAATGCTTGCACTCGGATCTATTTTGATGGTCATTGCTAACACTAGCAACAGATGTAGCTCGTGTACTCACAGGAGATTGATCATGATCTCATCTAGAGAAACCCGAAGTATTCTTGGATCGGTCGGAGTCATCTCGAAATTTCTTTGATGACTGTTGAGATGTTTTTCCCGAAGATCTTTTACGAAACTCTCTAGCTCTAGCTTCAACTTTTCTTTTCTCAATTCCGAGCTCTTCAGCTTTACAAGCTCATTCAACAAGTACTACGAACTCTTTAATTTCCAAAATGCCTACTAGCAATTTGATATCTTCATTCAATCCATCCTCAAAGCGTTCACACATGATACCTTCGGAAGAGATACACTCGCGGGCATATCTGCTGAGTCTCACAAATTCCCGTTCATATTCGGTAACAGTCATTCGGCCCTGTTTAAGCTCAAGGAACTCTTTGCGTTTTTGGTCGATGAATCTTTGGCTAATATACTTTTTACGGAACTCTATCAGAAAGAATTCCCAGGTGACCCGCTCTCTTGGAACAACCGAAACTAAGGTATTCCACCAGTGATAGGCAGCATCACGAACCAAAGACACAGCACATTTCAAACACTCGTCATGGGTACACGATAATTCATCGAAGACACGTATAGTATTGTCAAGCCAGAATTCCGCTCTCTCTGCATCATCGCTAACAGTGGCTCTGAACTCTTCAGCCCCATATTTTCTAATCTTATCAACTGAGGGCTTACTCGATCTCAACGGATCGGTCACAAGAGGCACTATAGGTGTCAGAAGTAGAGTATTCGTGGGTGGGGGTTGTGGAACAGCCTGATTAGTTCGAATATATTGAGTGAACCAATCACTCATCATAGTATAGAAGGCTTGTTTCGCCTCCTCATCTCGGTTACTCGCATTTGGCTGAGAGTCATTCGACGCTATCCCTTGAGCGGGAACAGGCGCTACGCTCTCAACATCGTCAGCTACGGCTCGATTGAGATTAGGATCCATTTACTATATAAAAACACATTTCAATAGTCAGAAGTCATCACACTATCGTATTAACACAAAATGACATGTATAGCTAGACTTACACACGCTACGTTAGTCCTAGAATCGACTAAACCGTAGCTCTGATACCAATAAAAATATAACACCCCTAACCCATATCCATTGCCAGAATAGGGTTATGAGGTATTACTTAACTAAAAAAGACTTCTAAATGTTCATAGATACATACCAGGCATAAATTCAATTATGCATCAAATATCACATAGTAATCTACTTTAATTTGTCTAAAGCCGAATATACTCACTTACTAATATGATTCAATCAATGCAAACATATCTCATTAATTTACTATATGAGCACTTATCAAATTTCAAAAGTGACTACTTATCAATGAGCATAACCGAATTTCTTAGTAACAAAGCAAACCACTATTAAGTCATATTACACATTTATCACCATTGAAAGCTTATACCACTTCATTCAACCATACATGAATAATATGATCTTTTTACTTACTTAACCATTTAACCTATTTATCAAAATAACAAGCTATATAACTTTCATCAAACCATACATTCATACTTAGCAATTAAGTATGCCATTTTCGCATGGCTAGAATATATACAATTTCAAAATATCATTTGTTTCAAAAGGGAGTTAAGCCTATACATGCCATCTTTCAAAATATAAACTATCAAAAGTACCAAAAACAGTGACGATCGTGTGGATGACTTTGAACTTGAATCCCCGAGCTCGTAGCTTCCAAACGAGATCTATAAAATAGAGTAACAAAGACACTCGAAGTAAGCTAATTAGCTTAGTAAGTCTTAGGTATTTAATCAAATAACACACTTGAGAACCTTATTCACATATGTACTCACATCATACCTAATTACATATAAGTGCTTATAACATGTTACTCAATTAACTTTGAATTCATGTAGTCATGAACATTATAATATTTCTATGCCAAATCTAATTCACTCAAAATGAACTAGAATATAAGGCCAAATCCACATTTACAACATTCTTCCACATTCGAATTCACATATACACATATTATATACTTTCATGAATAATGTCACAAGGACCAAATGTTCATAATTGAACATAAACGTAAAACCATTTCTCTTATGCTCATTTCACATAGTTCATCTAATTCATTTAATTTCTCATGTATAGAAATTGATTGTACATACCTGAATAGTTTAATCTATTGGACGAATCCACATATCGTATTAGTACATAGCCTCATGGCCCACACTTTTAATAGATCACCGGTAATTTGCCTACTAGGTAATAACCCGATTTCATCACCGGCAATAAGCCTACTAGACTTTTAAGTCCGATATCACTTCACTGGCGATACGCCTGCTAGGCTCAGAGCCCGATAATATTCACCAGCGTAAAGCTTGCTAGGCCTTGGCCCGAATATCACATTATGATAACCAAAGCACATATTTTCACATACCGTTATAATCAGCACTTCACACTTGTAAATATATTTATATCTACACAAAACCGAATATATATGTATATACAAAAAGGTTCCCATCCTTAGAATATTTCACATACAGTATAGGTCACTCTCGTAAGTAATCTTTAAACACATCATAAATCTCATCCGTTTCAAATTAGATCTATTAATCACATTTGGCTTATAGCCTTAAATCAATACTCATTTGGCACCTTGACTATATAAAAATTAGTATTATGTTTACTATGTTCATTTAACTCTTAAGCATACAAAATAATCAAGCTTAAACGCTTAAGAACTTACCTCGAATGTCATTGAACGACTACAGATCGGCTAATCGACTAGTTTTGCTTACCCCCTATCCAAATTCGGCTCTCTTTGCTCTTGAGCTTAATTAGAACATTTCCTAGCCAAATGCCCTTTTTCTTTATTTCATTTTCTTTCCCTTGGTGAAATCGGCACAAACAAGAGAATGATACCTTTGTTTTATGTTTTATTCTTTATCATATATTAAGCTTATTAGATTACAACATTAGCCTTTAAAAAAATCATTCCCTATCCACTATTTAAAGGTTATTTTCGTCCATACATATACTTTCACTTTGTTTTTATCACCAAATTTTATGTTAATCAATAAATTCACATTTCATATAATATAATATATATATATCATGCACATAATAAGATTTACCTACTCCACTACCGTGCACCACATCTTAAATGGCTTATTTGCCATTAAAGTCCCTGTTATTATAGAAACATGTCACCTTAGCATTTCCATGATAGCACACATATAATTTATTTGATGCAATTTAGCCTTTTGTTAGTAATTAAGCACCCAAACTTCAAAATTTCAAATACGAACTTCAGCGTATCTAAGCGCGCACATACGAAACACAGAGAAGTAAAAATAGAAAATTTTTCTGACTCGATTTCGTGGTTCCGAAACCACAATTGCGATTAGGGCCAAAATAGGGCTATCACACCTGGCCTTGACACTTGAAACATTTTATGTCTTTCGTGTGATTTGGTACCGGCTCATTTTTATTTTGACTTGAATCGCCAATGGGCTGATTGGATTTACCTACTACAACTGGCTCCTTTGCTTGAACAGGTGTTTTGTTGACTCCTTGGTTCAATTTTTTGGTGGAGGGATTGGTGTAGGATTGACTAATTCCTTTTCGTTTGGGTTGTTTTTTGACTTTTATCGCCATGTGGACCATGTCCATCACTTCAACATAGTGTTGTAATTCAACTAGGTTGGCGATGTCACGGTTTAGGCTCGTAAGGAATCTGGCCATAGTTGGTTCTCGATCCTCCTCGATATCAACCCGGATCATTACTATCTCCATTTCTTTATAATTGTCTTCAACACTTTTATTGCCTTGGGTAAGGTTTTGGAGCCGTTGATAAAGATCCCAATGGTAGTACGAAAGAATAAATCATTTTCGCATGACCGACTTTATTTCAGCCCAAGTAGAGATGGGGCCTTTCATGAGTTCTTCTTCGGCTTGTCACAAGCTGGTCCCACCACACAATGGTATAATCTGAGAACTCGATCACCGCGAGCTTCAGCTTTTTTCTCTCTGAATAATTGTGGCATTTGAAGACTAGCTCGATCTTCTTTTCCCATTCCAAGTAAGCCTCGGGGTCGTTCTTTCCTTGGAACGGAGGTATAGCCATTTTAATATTTTTGAGGCTATAATCAGCGTGATTTTTTTCTCGATGACCTTGTTTTTATAGGCTTGTTGTCAAACACTTTGAATAGATGAATGGTCACTCTCGTTGTTACTAGGCTCGTATGGATGTTCTTGATTTTGCCTAGGACGTCTGCGCCCTCGCCTTTCATTTTGTGGGGTCCTTCCGCGTTTGACTTGCTCGTCTAGTTGCTCAAAATGCTCATGTATTGGTTCTATTGCTTCTCGAAGCATCCTTTGGAATTCACGCATCATGGCTTGCTATGCCAAATCGAGAACTCGACCACCTCGAGCAACATTTCGAATTGGTTGAATACCATCACCTTCGTTCCGATGTCTTTCTAGACTTTGTGACATTTTAAGTACTTATACAAAAACCTCACAAATTCTTTCATAAAGAAAAATCCCATACACTTGGCTTTTTCTACACTCGAATATGCTCACTCCCTCGTGCCTTTTTCCACTCACTCCACCTCTCTAAGTTCTTAAAGGGACTATTTAGACTTAGAAGCAGTCGTTATGGGTCAGTTTGCAAAATTGATGCTCGGTTTTGGTAGGAAATGTTGTAGGACAAAGATGGTAGGCTTGAAATAAAGAAATGGAAAAGGGTTGAGTGTGGCCAAATGGTAGGATATTGAATGGAGGATTTCAGGCAGCAAGTAGAATTTTCAAAACTCGGCAATAAAGAACTTGAACACTTTTTTTTTAATTTCAAATTTCTTCTTCTTTTTTATTTAAATTACAAAATGCTAATTTTAATAAGTACTTTGAATTCACAATATTTTTGGTCAAATCTACAATACTGTTATGCCGAAGACGTCGATTCTTACTCCAATTCCACTAGTTCTGATACCAAATGAACGAGCTCGGTTGTTGTTGTTTCGAGTAGTATTAGTTTGCCCAATCATGAATTTGAGTAAGACTTGGTTCATTTTCAAAAGGGATGGAAAAGATTGCAATAGGCTAAGGGTAGGGAATGAACCAACAATAGTGAGATTGTTGACCTGAGACTCAAAATAGCTCTTAGGTCAAGTTTGATTTAGGAAATCAACAAAGAACCTTGAACCGCTATCAAATGTGATAGGAACCAAAGGTATATGAACGCCACCCCAAAAGGTGATAAGTTCGATTTTACAAAGGAAAGAATGACACCACAAGACAACTTGATAAGTCAATTCAGTCCCGAAAAGAACAAGGAGAATTGGAAATCTCACAAGTTTCAAATTGAACATAAAATTGGCAAAAGTCCCTAGAACAAGTTGATTACAAAGTATTTATAGTGCTAGATAAGGCCTAGCAAAATAGTCACAATTGTTCAACTTAAATGAGCTAATAATAAGCTGAAATAAACTTAATTACTAAGTTTAAGCCTTTGAAGTCTTTTAAGCCTAGGGAACGGCAATGGACAACAAGTTAATGTTCCAATTCAGCTGATTAAATGAGTTGATTACTTAGGCTGGAAGAGTTCAATGATTGAGCAGCCAAATAACTTCAATTCTATTCATTAAATTAGCCTTGGGCAGCTGAATGAACAACAGCAGCATTTAGTGGCTTTTTGGACACACAAACAACCATTGAGTGTAAACATATGGATGCAATCGGTCACAAGTGTGAAAGGTTTATTTTGAACAACCACCAAGTGTGAAAAGGATTTGTGAGCTGAATGGCCATGTGTGAACACTCCCTTGTCCATTGCTATACACGAATAGCCCTTTGGGGAAGAGGAATGAGTTGCCAAATTTAATTGTGCATAAAGCTCCCCATAAATGCCATCTATATACCAAGCTGATTCCAGCTGAATGGTCACCTACAAGCATCCATTACATTCGGTCAAGGCACCTTCAATGAGCCTAATTAAGTTGTCTTAGCTTAGGATCTTTTACATAGCTGTAGGACTAAGACAAATTAAATGAGCTAAAGACAACTTAAATTGCTGTAGTAATCAGGACAAATTAAATGACTTAAAACCTATTAATGCCAAAAATAATTAGACAAATTAAATAGCGTAAAACACATTTAACACTTAACTAAATTAATTAAATAACTTAAACTAAATTAACTACAATTTATTCCAGCAACTCAATTAGCTAAGATGAGCTAAAATGAGCTAAAATGAGCTAAGGTGAACTAAATTTTAGCTTGCAATAAACTGCAAGGGATGCCTATTAAGCTGGTCCAAGCATGATCGATGGATCCGGCTACTTGCTCTCCCCAAGCTTGATAGACATAGCCTGCTAACACATCTTGGAACCTCTTAGCATGAGACCGAGTTATAGGTCCTTGTGGCAGCTGAATGGGTTCGATGGTAGCTTCCTAAGCTAGAGCCGCATCACCATATGACCTAGAAATGTCACCTCATCCAACTAGAACTCGCACTTGCTAGACTTAGCATTGAGCTGCTTTTCCCTTAAAGTCTGAAGAACAACTCTAAGGTGCTCATCATGCTCATCCTTAGTCCTCGAGTAAACCAATATGTCATCGATGAACACCACCACAAATTGATCTAGATAAGGCTGAAATACACAGTTTATCAAATCCATGAAAGCTGCTAGTGCATTAGTCAATTCAAATGGCATCACTAGGAACTCGTAGTGACCATAACTAGTCCTAAATGCCGTGTTATGTATGTCAGCCTCCTTAACCCTCAACTGATGATACCTAGATCGGAGGTCAATTTTAGAGAATACCGAAGCTCCTCGAAACTGGTCAAACAGGTCATCTATCCTCAGTAGTGGGTACTTATTCTTAATGGTTAACTTATTTAGTTGCCGGTAATCGATCCACATCTGCATGGATCCATCCTTCTTCTTTACAAACAGTATTGGTGCTCCCCATGGAGACATACTAGGGCAGATGAACCCATAATCCAATAACTCCTGAATCTGAGTCTTAAGCTCCACCAGCTCCTTCGGTGCCATTCGATAGGGGCTGATAACCACTGGAGCTATACTAGGAAGAAGCTCAATCCCAAACTCCACTTCATGATTCGAAGGTAAACCCTGAAGTTCCTCAGGAAAAATGTCTAGAAAATCCCTCACAGTCCTGATGTCATTTACTGTAGAGTCTCTAGAAACAGAAACACTTACATAGGCCAAGAATGACTCATATCCCTTACGAACCAACTTCTCCGCCACCAGTGCAGAGATCACATTAGACAAATAATTCTGATGTTCTCCAATCAAGACTACCTCATTATCCTCTTTTGTCCTCAATACCACCCTCTTGGTCGTGTAGTCCAAGCTGACACGGTGCTTGACTAACCAGTCCATCCCTAGAATTAAGTCGAACTCCCCAAACAGAAGCTCCATCAGATCAGCCAGAAAGATTGCCCCTTGAACCTTTAAAGGGACATCTCTAAACAACTTGTTAACCCTTATGACTGCTCCAATAGACTCAATACAGTAACCTCACTCGTAGTGCTCTTAACCAAGACAACTACATTTTCAGACACAGTACAGGCTATATAGGAGTGAGTGGATCCTATATCTATTAATGTAATATAAGGTACATCATGAATAAGAAATGTACCCGTGATGAAGTCTGGAGCATCTCAATCCTCTCGGTGGTGTGCATCACATACTACAGCTGGCTGCCTTGCCTCTATCTGACCAGTACCTCTCCTCACTACTCTCTATCCACGACCCATACCGTTACAACCCCTAGTCTGTCCATGGCATCTCGGTGGCTACTGTGCTACTCTCTATTGCTGTGCAGTACCTATACCTTGAGCTTCCATCTGATCGGCCTTCAGCGGACACTCTCTAATACGATGATCCAAAGATACACATCTAAGACACCCCCAGTCCTCTTTCAATGTAACACCCCTAACCCATATCCGTCGTCGAAACCAGGTTACAAAGCATTACCGGAGTTTACAGAATAAATATAGATAATTCATGTCATTTACTATTCATATCGTCCCCTGATTGGACCCTTGAGGCCCAATTTAAGCATTAGAATTTGGGATCTTAGAGAATTTTTTGCAAAATTTTAAAAATTTTCTTATATATAGGGGTCACACACCAGTGTGAGTAGGCCGTGTGGCTCACACGGCCATGTCCCTAGCCCATGCACTAATCTAACTTACTGTTGCAAACAAAATTACGTCACACATAGCTATCACCACTTATTCATTCACATATGTAAACATACACATACTTGAAATGCATCATCATGGACTTATAATATAGCCAATATACCAACATCAAATGGCCTTACACAACAGTGAGATTTCAAATAGCATAGGCCAACATTTTAGGCTAAAACAAGTATGACACATACAAAAATAACCAAGTCCCCTATACATGCCATGACCTTAAGTGTAAGAATCATCAATACCCAATTTGTTAGTTTGATAGTGTGATAGGTTCTCCCGTGACTTCCAACTCGAGCGAACCTGAGGACATTACAAATACAGAAAATAAATGGTGTAAGCTATATAGCTTAGTAAGTTGGTATGTAAATAATAAGAAATTTATTAACATGCTTTTACCAATTCTCAGAATATATTCTCAAGATAATACAATCATAATTGAACATAGTTCTACTATTTACTCATGTTCATCTAATTACTGTCTACTCGAGTCAAAATCACTAAATTATTTATATCTTAAGTTACAAAACACCAAATTAATATCCGCTAATTTTCCCTGAAAATAGACTACGTATCTTCTTACTAAAAAATTTTCATAATTTTTGGTTTAGCCAATAAGTACAGTTTATTCTTTAAAGTCTCCCCTATTCTGCTGTCAGACAGTTTCGATCCTTCTTGACTAAAAATTAATTTTCTCATAGTACGAGATTCAGATGATGTTACTATTTGTTTCTCTTGAAAATAGACTCATTAAGAATTTTAAACATATAAACTATAACCCATAATTATTTTTATACATTTTTTTAATGATTTTCCAAATTCAGAACAGGGAATTTCAAAATCATTCTTACTCTATCTCACAAAAATTCAAATATCTCATAATATGAAATTGTTTTACTTACACCGTTTCTTTTATGCTAAAATAGACTCAATAAGCATTAATTTCATATCATATTCAACCTCTAATTCGATTTCCACCATTTTTGGTGATTTTTTAGAGCCACACAACTGCTGCTGTCCAAACTGTTTTATTGCTAATTTTACTCTTTCATGTTTTCTTTGTATTAACTCTCATTCAATATTCACATAGATTTCGTACGTACTTGTATCGCTTAATTCAGTTATACTTTCATTTTTCATCTTGGATATGTTAGTTGATAAACTTAAACCTCAATGAAAACACATTATTTCAATTCAACATCAAATACTATTAATGGTTCATAATTCTTTCACATTTATTCATAATCGAGGCATGATTTTTCTTTGATTCGATACTTGTATAATACATATACTTACTTATATCATTTCACTTACCATTTGGTACTCATTCTCATTTCTAACTTACCCGTTGAACACATCGGAATAATAATGGATACACAGTTGCCTTCACATAGTACCACACTTGTAGCCAAAGCTGTTTTATTCAGAAAGTTTCACATAGGTTTGCTCTTGAGCTATTGACATTTACGGGTCTACTCACACAAGCTGTCAGTCAGACGTAGCTACTCAGTGATGCTCACACAAGCTGTTAGGTATCCGCAACACATGCTAGACAGCCATTGGTAGAACGTACAGACCAGCACTTAGATTACTTTTCTCACTTAGCACAATACCATGAACTTATTTCACTTAGCATATTACCATGGTCTTATTTCACTTAGCACATTGCCATGGACTTATTTTGAATTAGGGACTAAATTGTCCAAATGTGAAAATATGGGGGCTAATTTGTAAATTGCCCTAGATAAGTATATTTGGATTGATTTGTATGTATATGAAATTGAATGAGCTAAATTTGAATTTATTTAGATCAAGAATAAAAAAGAACGGACTTAGATCGAGGAAAGTCAAAAGTCGTTGATTAGCCATTCGTAATCGTCTGAATCTGTACGAGGTAAGTCGATATACAAATAAATGACTTAAATTGAATTATAATTGCTATTATGTTTGTTGAATTGTATTATATGGCTATGAGAGCTGAATATGTGAAATCCGAATTAAATTACGAGCATGAGATCAAGTCTGAAAAGCCCCATCCGAACCTTAGGAATAGTTAGGATACATATGTCATGACATAGGATCCGATATGTGTTTTCGTGTAAGACCATGTCTGGGACATTGGCATTGATATGATATTAACATGTACGACCATGTCTGGGACATTGGCATCGTATTGATTCGAGTAAGACCTTGTCTGGGATAGTGGCATCGATATCCTATTACATGTAAGACCACGTCTGGCACGTCAGCAGTGTATGAGTTTTCTGAGATATCCACATATCCTAGTTAATTCCGATTGGTTCAACGGGCACTTTGAGAAAGTGAATGAGTATAAGAATGCGCATCTGAACTCCGGTACGTATGAATGTATATGAAATTTGGAGAATAAGAGGTATGTATGTATATGATCACTAGATATGTGAGCTACATGGAATATGATATGTGAATTTGATTAAATGAATTTGATTAGTTGAGATCAATGAGAAACATAACTTGTGTTTATGTCATGTAATAGATTATATGTTCATAATGGTTTAAAATTGTACTATGTTATGAATTTAATTGCATATGGCTTGCTAAGCTCTTTGTAGCTTACTTTGTGTTTATTTACTTTGTTTTATAGTTATCGAAGCTACTGAAAGCTCGGGGATTGTCAAGGATCATCACCACACTATCAATCTTTATTTAGTATATTTTGTAAGTGAATACGTTGAATTATGGCATGTATAGGCTAGATGTCTTTAGGTTATGTTTTGAAATGTTTATAAGTTATGCCATGAGATGTGGCCAACAAATAGTTATAAATATGCTTGTTTTGGTAAGTTATATGTGATGTAAGTATGACCGTGAGTAATGGTCATTTTGGTATGAAAAATGTTTTGATTTTGGCAAGTTGAATAAGTGATTAAATATGATGCTAATAGGTGAAGGTAAGTGTACATCGGTATGTTATTGTGTTTGAGATTTTGGTATGATTTAGTTTGGATGATGAGTATGAATTGGATGATAATGAATTGAGCTATGTTTTGGTTTGGTAATTGACTGAAATGGTTGATCATTGTTGCATCTTGAATGGTATACAAGTTGTATTGTTGGATAGGAAAATATGGCTTAAACTAAGCCCATTTTGTGTCACATGACCAAAGCACACAGCCTTGTGTCTCAACCGTGTGATCCCTGTACCTTGGCCTAATTGGTCAGGATGTCACATGGGCTAGGCACACGGGCGCGCCTTGTAGCCCCGTGTGTAAGTCAGTAGCCTCCTTAATTTCACACAGCCGAGCACACGGGTGTGTCTCGTGACTGTGTGAACAAGTCAGTATGTATGCTCTATTTTTCCACGGCCTAGACACATGGGTGTGTCTGGTAGCCATGTGAGGCACACGGCCTGTCACACGGGCGTCTGACCTCTACAGTATAGAAAAATGTTAAAGTTTTGAAAAATTTTCTAAGTGTTCGGTTTACCCCCGACCTACTTTTAATGCATGCTAAAGGTCTTGAAGACCTTCATAAGGGACTATGTGATTATGTTTGATTATGTTTTGTGATGAATGATTGTATAATGTCTGTAAAAGTTCAGTTTGGTCGGGTAATGCCTTTAACCCAAGTTCGACAACAGATACAGGTTAGGAGTGTTACATTGGAAACTTGAAAAACCCTAGCCATGGTTTCCCCTTGTGAAATTTGGCCATGAGGTTGAAGATGGACAAAATTTGGCTTTTAATTTTGTTTTTAATTCATTTTAATCACCAAATGACCAAATTGCCCTTAACTTAAAATATTCTATTTCAACTATCTCATGTCCATTTTTGTCCAACAAATTATCCACTGGTTTAATTACCATTTAAGGACCTCTAATTTAAAATTTCCTAGCAATTAGACACCTCTAGCTTCTAGAACTCAAGTTTTGCACTTTTTACAATTTAGTCCTTTTGACTAAATTGAGTGCCCAAACATCAAAATTTTTGAACGAGATTTTCGCGAAATCATTCCGTAAAATTGTAGACCATAAAAATATAATAAAAATAAAATTTTCCTCATTGGATTTGTGGTCCTGAAACCACCATTTCGACTAGGCCCAAAATCGGGCTGTTACAACTCTCCCCCCTTAGGGATTTTTGTCCCCGAAAATCTTTCCAGAAGAAATTTCTTTCAACTCTCATGCATAACTTTCACTAATTTCCAGAATCAGGAATCATATCAACCTCTTATATCTCTTTCTAATCACCTTGAACTTTAACACACAGTGTCGGAGCATATCGTCAAAATTTTGAATTACTCTCTCAGACTTACCACCGGTCTATAGGTGTATCACCGTGCCAAGATGCAACTGTGTATTCATAGTTTCCTGTAGCATTTTCCATAATTAGGGTATATCCCTCGAATCTCAATTCGAAATAATGAGGACTAGCACTCTGAGAGCTAACAACCTCAGAAACATATAACTCGACGAATCTGTTAAATGAGAAACCCGATCACCAAAACATCTATTTCAAATAACTGCACATCTTGATTACTCCCAAAAATGAATTAACGTCCTACTACTGAGCCTCGTACAAAAATTTCCTGCAGAAGCTCTGAATTCATCTGCATGTAAATTTCTATCTCAGAATAATAACATCATTCATCATGTCAGACCTGAAATTCAAAATCAGAAATCAACTCATATTGAACTCGTTTAGCTTACCATTCATTAACACATTCCTGAGATTCTCAATCTTGCAATGAAAACATACCTTTAGCTTTTAATCTAGCTAAAATCAGATCATCATCAATTTAAATCAATCGTGTAACCCACTCACAAAATAAACAAAGATTTTACATTCAACATATGTACTATATCTGCTTTCTCAGAGATTAATCAATAACTACTCGCGATCTTTCAATAGCTCAAGTCTTTAACACTATCTTAACTTTAGATCTTTCTATGACATTCGATACTTTAATTCTTGAACAGCGAACAAGTGACACCTTTCGTCGAATAAGGGACATCACCAAATTCTTAATATGGACATAAAAGTGACTATCTCTAAATCACTGGTCGAATAGTTCTTTTTAATGTGACATTAACCATATGAAAACATGAATCTCCACTTTACATTCTAGTAATAAAACACATTCCAATCCGTTCAATAGTGCATTATTGGAAAATCATAAATTCATTACTCAATTCAAACTGAACTCAGAACCAAAGCTTCGGTTAATAATATCTTCAACTGTTTTCAACTTTGCTAACATACACAAACCATCCAAATTTTCTTAAATGTGATAACCAAATCATTCAGAACAACTTTAACTCATAATAACATCATTAGATTTGAACAAATCTAATAGGTATACCTCGGTATCATACTCTCTAGAATATCAATCAATATTTAGACCGTCCATCGATATACTCGTGAATACACAAAATTTATTACCATAACTAAGGATACTTTAACTACATGTAACTCAAATCACATTTCAACTGACCAGCTCAGTCTAATAAAAAAACTAAGTTGATTTCGACTATCAAATAATACATATCAAAATACTTGTTCTTTATGCTGTTAAAACAACTCAAACATACAATCTTTCATAATTCCCTTAACATGCTAATCAAAGACCTTTACAATCACATTAGCTCAAAGTAATAAGGATATCCCAATTGAATGCATTGACTTTAATTAACTTACCTGAGAAAAGAAATTCATCATGCAAATTGTAGCTTGTGATTTCACCACTTATACCTTTGCCGATGTCAATTCCTTACACGAAAATTAAAGAAATCCAGATACCAGAATAACCACGTCTATGATCGAACTAGAAGCATAATCATAATAGACATAGTTATCACAAGCTAAAGAACACACTTTAAAGATAAGTGATGGTTGATAATAAATGAAATAAGAATGATAGAAAAGCCAAGATAAAGAAATCCAAGATATGATACCATACCGGAAGTCCAAGAACATAACTCACAAGAAGATAATAAAGATCTTGATAATTCCTTAGAGAAAGCTAGAAGAAAAACATTGCATACCGACTCTAGACTTCCATCATAACAGAGATAACATATTTCCCACATATATAAAACAAAACCATAATTAGTAGAAACACAAGATTAGTCTCACATAATTTTTTACCATCAACTTCATTTCTTCATATTAGAATAGAATTCCGAAGAGATAAAGAAATGCTGATCATGAACCAACTAGACCAACATAACTTTCGTCTAACATTATAGTCAACTAACATTCTCGCACGATAAGAATTTCACCAGAAAATGAACGACCACATATATCCCTGAGGATAAAAGAATATATAGAATACCCAGAAGAGATCATCATAATCTACTCAATCGCTATTGTCATACTCAGACATCTTTATAAGTCGTAATTCGTTTCTCTGACAATTTCTATCATTACCAATCCTGTATTATTCAATCCACTAACGTAAATCAATCCGGAAGAAGTTCCAACAAACACATACTTTAGTCATCATAAATGTTTAAGCCGATTAGTCGAGATTAACTTTTTCTCTAACCGTGACTTTGCGAAGTCCAAATAGTCTTTAGAATAACCTGGCATCCATTCCAAAACTATATTTACTTACTCAACTATTTTCAACTCTGTCTACATTATTAGCAAATCCGCTACTGAACTCTTTAATCTTTCACTGGTGAACTCATGCAGCACAAATCTTATAAAATTTCACTATAAGATTTCACATTAATAATGGGGTGAGGTCGTAAAGCCTCTAACCTGACTCTCATACATATAGATATGGCTTAACGTTCATCATCATCATCACAATTGTATAATCCACTTCAGGCAATTTAACATACATATTTATATTACACTAACTTTCCAATTATCTTATTCAAACAAGTGCACTTATACATGCATTCCACAAATATTGAGTAAGTTTACTTACTGCATTCACTTAATCATACAAGTCAAACACATAACATCATATGAAGGTCAAACAAACATGATTGCTTATCATAATACAAATTTGCATTTTATGTTACTTTCCCATATTTCAAGAATAATTTCCCTTTACACTATTTTAATTTCAAGGAATATTCAGATAGTATGCTCAAGGTATGTATATTAATAATCTATCATTTCATTTTAAAAAATGCCCCTTTTTGGCACATATTCATAATACACACTCTAGTCACATACAATATAAAAATACTACCAATCTAGGTTAAAGCCTTTTTATAACATTTATAACATTTTACACGTTTCATAAAATCATCACAATCAATTGAAATACTACATTCAACCAAAATAATAACATCTTACTCATAATTCTCAACTTATGGATGTTTCATTTTTGTACCTCATCACATACACATTATGAACTATTCATACCCTTTCAAGTTTCAATATATCACAAACACATTTTCAAATATCCCAATGTCATTTGCAATGTTTTCAAAAATAGCTCGGTTGGAAAGCACCTCTGTCTTAAAAAAACAATTTCATCAGAGTTGGGAGATATCACACTATCATGGTTCATATATGGCATGTATAGCTAGACTCTTACACATGCTAGGTTAGTCTAAGAACCGACTAAACCATAGCTCTGATACTATTAAATGTAACACCCCTAACCTGTATTCGTCGCTGAAACCAGGTTATGAAGCATTACTGGAGTTTAAAGAACAAATATAGATAATTCATGTCATTTACAATTCATATCTAAAACTAATGATATCGTCCCTTGATTGGACCCTCGAGGCCCAATTTAAGCATTAAAAACAAGTCAGGAGTCAATTGGCATCTCCGAGAATTTGTCGCAAAATTTTAAAAATTTTCTTATATACAGGGGTCACACACCAGTGTGAGTAGGCCGTGTGGCTCACACAGCCATGTCCCTAGCCTGTGCACTAATCTAACTTACCGTTGTGAACAAATTTACGTCACACATAGCTATCGCCACTCATTCATCCACATATGTAAACATACACATCCTTGAAATGCATCATCATGGACTTATAATATAGCCAATATACCAACATCAAATGGCCTTACACAACAATGAACTTTCAAATAGCATAGGCCAACATTTTAGGCCAAAACAAGTCTGACACATACAAAAATAACCAAGTCCCCTATACATGCCATGACCTTAAGTGTAAGAATCATCAATACCCATTTTGTTAGTTTGATAGTGTGATAGGTTCTCCAGCGACTTCCAACCCGAGCTAACCTGAGGATATTATAAACACAAAAAATAAACGGAGTAAGCTATATAGCTTAGTAAGTTGGTATGTAAATAATAAGAAATTTATTAACATGCTTTTACCAATTCTCACAATAGGTTCTCAAGAATATACAATCATAATTGCACATAGTTCCACTATTTACTCATGTTCATCTCAAGCAGTCTACTCGAGTCATAGTCACTAAATTATTTATATATTGAGCTACAGAACACCAAATTAAGATCTAATAATTTTTCCTGAAACTAGACTTACATATATTCTTACCACAAAAATTTTAAAATTTTTGGTTTAGCCAATAAGTACATTTTATTCTTTAAAATCTCCCCTATTTTGCTGTTAGACAGTTTTGACCCCTCTTCACTAAAAATTAATTATCTCATAGTACGGGATTTGGATGATGTTCCCATTTGTTTCTATTTAAAATAGACTCATTAAGAATTTTAAATATATAAACCCTAACCAATAATTATTTTTATACAATTTTTAATGATTTTCCAAATTCATAATAGGGGATTCTGAAATCATTTTGACCCTGTCTCACAAAAATTCAAATATCTCATAATTTGAAATTATTTTACTTACATCGTTTCTTTTATGTAAAAATATACTCAATAATATTTAATTTCATATCTTATTCAACCTCTAATTCAATTTCCACTATTTTTGGTGATTTTTCAAAGTCGCTGGTGTCCAAACTATTTTATTGCTAATTTTACTCTTTCACGTTTTCTTTATATTAACTTTCATTCAACATTCACATAGATTTCGTACGTACCTGTATTGCTTAATTTAGTTATACTTTCATTTTTCATCTTGGCTATGTCAGTTGATACACTTAACCTCAATGAAAACACATTATTTCAATTCAACATCAAATACTATTATTGTGTAACACCCCAAACCCAGCCCAGACGTTACGGCCAAGTCTGGTGTGTCACATCAACGATGGACTAGCCATGTTTCCTAGTTACTACGATTAATGTGAGTTTTGCAAAACCATTACTAAAGTTTAATGAGAAAATCCAGGTTTAATTGTGAACATCCTATCCATTACTAGTTTTTAAGGGATTTCTTATTATAAGATCTCGATTTAACTTTTGTTACTCAATCGATACGTGTGATTGGTTTTTGAAAACGTTTGATAAATTTTGAGAAAACTCGCGTAGCCTTATTCAAATCAATTAATGTATAGTAAAAATAAATAATTAAAAACCTAAACTGAAATAATTAAGCGGCCTTATTACAAACCCAAAACTAGAATAAAAACGATTAAAATAGATAATAAAGTAAGTAACTTAATTAAACCAAAAATGTAGTCTACGTGGCCACTCCGAATCCCTCCAGCTCTAAGTCCATCAATCTATAGGGCTCACCTGCATGGATGGAAGAAAAGGAGTGAGTTTGGTAACTCAGTGTGCAAAGAAAGCCCATCTGAAGCCCAAACCAGCTTAAGCCCACTAGGCCTAAGCCCTATCCAGTCTCAGTAATAACTGGGCCGAAGCCCTATCCAGATACAGTAACTGGGCCTTCACCCTTTCCAATAACAGTACGGCCCATAGACCCATCACAGTAACAGAACAGATATCATGTATGTATGTAAAGCCGAAATCACATCCTATGTCCAACTGCTACACACCACCCGTACCAGCCCACACAACTGCTGTACACCACCTGTACCAGCCTACACACCTGTGGGGAATAACTCAACTCACCCAGCCCAACACACCACAGTCGCAGTATGGCTGCTTAATTAGAAAACTTGGCCAAGCCACTAACAGTAAAACGAGGCAAAGCCGCTTTCTAGTAATACGAGGCAAAGCCCCTTTCAATAATCGTGGCAATGCCGCTTAACACTTCCTCCATCAATAAACCCAATCCCATGCAACAGATAATCATGTCATGGCATACAGTGAACATAAACAGTAAGGCATGCATTTCAGTCAAATTTAGCCCTAGGGGTATAACGGTCATTTAGCACATAGAGGTAAAATTGTAATTTCTCACCCTTATGGGGTATTTCAGTAATTATACCAATTTTTAGGGTTTTATGCACATTTCAGTCATTAATAGTCCAACTTTAATCCCAGTAATTTGTTTAGCCCATTTAAGCAGTTTTTAGTCATTGGGCCCTAAAACCCCTAATGGGCCCTATAGTGTCATTTAGCTATTTTGGCCCGTCTAGCCCAAATTTCATATCCGATTTAATGGATCTAACATACGAGTTGCTAGAATACGCTTACCACTCGATTTCACCCATATGGGCCTGTAAGCCTATTGGGCCCATACTTGGCCCATTAGGCCCAAATCTACCGAAGTGCACGAAATCGTGCACTTACCAACTTTACCGATTTCAGTTACCAAATCTTACCGCTTCCAACCGACCCACGAGTGCTCGCACGCTTGCAAGCCCACGAAATGCTGAAATTTTAGCATTTCGGCTTTTCGGCTTTTGCCGATTTAGACTACAGAAGGGTGTTCGTTTACACACCTAGTTTGCGACGAACGCTAACGAGATCTCCCACGGGTATCCTACAATCGGTCACTACGATATCAGTTTACACACCAATGATAATCAATATAACACTACTTACCCCATTCGGCCAACACTACTTTAGGCCCTTGAGTACTTACCTCTTTGCCAAAACTATGACTAGATCTAGATCTAGTCACCCAAATGGTCCTAGCCTTCCAAAGCGCCTTGATGGATAGTCTCTACTCTACACTAACACATAACAATACGATTAATAAGATTTATAGAGCCTTTAGCTCCAATCAACAGTCACCTTTCATAGGGGGTTTCGACTTTTCCTTAAATCCTGAAATAACCAAATAGAGAAGAGATTTGAGTACTTACCGAAGATCTACTAATCACGAATGCTTCCAATCCTATTCTAATCCAAATCTAACGTAGATCTAATCCCCAAACACGAATAGAGAATGGATTTTCAAATTTAAGGGCTCAATTTAAGGGCTCTTTAGAGAAAAGAAGAAGAAGGTTTGAACAATGGGTTGAAGAAGTGATGTTGACAGAGTTGTGGTATTAGGTTTCGATTTTTGAAAAGATTGAATGGAAGAGAAGAGTAGGGTCTCGGTCAAGGGAGAAAACGACAACTCTCTATATGGTTCGGCTTTTAGTAGAAGTCGACTAGGCTTGAGAAGAAGGAGAAGAAAAGAAGTAGATTCAGCTTTGTGGAGATTAAAGAGTAAGGTGATAAGAAAAAGAAAGAGAAGAGAGGAGAAGAGAATGAAAGAAGAGAAGGGAGATTCGGTTATGGTCAATCGACACAATGGGGAACTAAGGCCGCGTTTTTGGTTTTTTGGAACTAAAGAAGAAGAACAAAAAGAAAACAATGAACCCTAGGGGACACCACACTAATTCGGCAAAAAGAAAAAGGCCAAACAATCTCGAAAACCACCCTAAAGCAATCGGCACACCAAGAACAAATGCCGAAATTTCAACCACCAAACCCAAGTACCGAATTTGCTTCCTAAGACCCCTACAATCGGCCAACACTTCTACCCCTTTCAAAATTCCTAAAATCTCTCTCCCTTATCCCACCTGATCTAATCTCATGAACAACTCCAACTCTCTTCAGCAGAGTTCTACTTGGAAACTATCACATGTCTGGCACATGCACAAAAATAATTAAAACACACAATACTTACCTTGTGACTTGAACACTGGCCCTTAAACACCTGTCCACACGCCACTTTTTTAGGCACTTAAGTGGTGCCACATTGCCACTTTACCAAGGGCTTACTTGAGTCTTATTTTCCCCACTTTTTTCTTAAAAGCCCACTTAACCAAGTCCCCTTCACTTTAAATCAAAAATTTGATATTTTTGTCGGCTTTTAACTTAAGCTTGGGCCTTCTAAAGGCCCACTAACACACTTAATACACAAATTTAATAACCAAACTACAAAATTCCAAGATTTCACCAAAATCACAAAAATCCCGAAAAATCTCGAAAATCAGGGCGTTACATATTGGTTCATAATTCTTTCACATTTGTTCATAATCTAGGCATGATTTTCACAAGTTTCTTTGATTTGTTGCTCATACAATACATATACTTACTTATATCATTTCATTTACCATTTGATCCTCATTCTCGTTTCTATCTTACCCATTGAACATATCAAAATAATAACGGATACACGGTGGCCTTTACATAGTACCACACTTGTAGCCAAAGCTATTTTATTCACAAAGTTTCACATAGGATTTCTCTCGAGCTATTCACATTTACGGGTTCGCTCACACAAGCTGTCGGTCAGACGTAGCTACTCAGTGCTGCTCACACAAACTGTCAGGTATCCGCAACACATGCCTGACTGCCTAGCCAATGGTAGAACATACGGACCAGCACCAGATCACTTATCTCACTTAGTGCAATACCATGGACTTATTTCACTTAGATGCCATGGACTTATTTCACTTAGCAGGTTGCCATGGACTTATGTCACTTAGATGCCATGGACTTATTTCACTTAGCACATTGCCATGGTCTAACCATGGTCTTTTACTATCAGTACATATTTCACTATGCAACGATCGTGATCGATCCTACGTTTTTACTCAATTCGAACGTTTACTTTAATTTTCACAATTTAATCAAATATATAATAATTTTGCATAATTAACACAAATCAATAATGTTTATTAACATACGAGCTTACCTCGAGCTAAAATGGCTAAAAGGACCAAATCATCCAATACTCGTTTTTCCCCCATTCTAAGTCCAAACTTCGTTTTTCTTGATAATATAGCTTGGAAGCTTGAAAACCCTAGCCATGGTTTCCCCTTGTGAAATTCGGCCATGGCGTTGAAGATGGACAAAAATTGGCTTTTAATTTTGCTTTTAATTAATTTTAATCACCAAATGACCAAATTGCCCTTAAATTAAAAATATTCTATTTCACCTATCTCATGTCCATTTTTGTCCAACAAATTATCCAATGGTTTAATTACCACTAAGGACCTCTAATTTAAAATTTCATAGCAATTAGACACCTTTAGCTTCTAGAACTCAAGTTTTGCACTTTTTACAATTTAGTACTTTTAACTAAATTGAGTGCCCAAATGTTAAAATTTTTTAACGAGATTTTTGTGAAACCATTCTATGAAATTGTAGACCATAAAAATATAATAAAAATAAAATTTTCCTCGTTGGATTTGTGGTCCCGAAACCATTGTTCCAATTAGGCCCAAAATCAGGTTGTTACACCAACACTCGCCTTGATGGCATCTACCACAATCCCCACACAATTTTCTTTAGTGAATGAAAAATCTTGTGTAGATGCTCTAATTGTTCCTTAGTGATTGAGACCCTTCTAGAGAACTTTGGCCCTCATAATTTTCATTAGTTGTTTAGAAAGCTTTGCTATCCGCTGATTGTGAACCATGACCATTGCCACTTTTTTTCTTCCATTCGTTGGTTTCCCATGGAGCTTCCAACACGTTCTTCGAGTGTGCCAATATTTTTTGCAGTGATCGCACCAGGGTCTTTTCCTTTTTTCACTATCATCATTATTTTTAATAGTTATAAGAGCAGAATTATCATCATTAGCTTAAAACCCTGGCCTTAACATTACTTTTCTCCTTATCTTCTCTCTTCTAACCTCAGAAAAATCTCACAAAGTTTTGGAAGCAGTTTTTTCCCTAAGATTCGAGATCTCACTTCATCAAATTCTTTATTTAAACCAGCCAAAAACAAATAACTCGTTCATTCTCTTCTTTTTCCATAGCTTTTACACCATCTCCGGGACACTTCATTCACCATTATAACATTGATGCAATTCTTGCCAAAGAGACATCATCTCATTATAATAAAAAGTAACTTTCTTTTCCATTTGCCTCACTTTCCAAAGTTTTATTTTTAACTCAAAGATCTGTGAAGCGTTTTCTAAATCTGAATAGGTGTCTTTTACAGTGTCCCAAACATCTTTAGCAATCGAGAGAAAAAGAAAAGGTTTACCTACGGATGCTTCCATGGAATTAATAAGCCACACAATTATTATAGAATTTTCTGACCTCCACTTTCTTATCTTTGGATCGTCCACCTGTGGTTGCTTGACTTCTCCAGTTAAATGACCTAGCTTGCATCACCCATCAATTGCTAATTTTATGTATTGTGAGCATTCCAGATAATTCTTGCCATTCAGCTTGTGAGATGTTAGCTAAAAAGAAAAGTGAGACGCCTCTATCCCTTGAGTCATTGTACTCTCGGTAGTTGTTTCAACGGTAGAACTTTCTTCCTTTGTTTGATTGGTGGATCTTTTATCTCCAGTGAAGGTTGTTTTAACCATGATGTTACTAGAGATTTAACCTAGCTCAGATGCCATGAAAGTTTTCAAGAGAGCTTTTAATAAAACTGTTCTATATTTTATTAACTAAAGAATTGAACTTAAATATAGAAAAGAGTCCTAATCCTAATTGGGAAAATAATTTTCTTATTCTAATCAACTACTAAAACATAAAATAAAATATTCCTAGAATATGAATGAAACTTATCTACCTAAAGAAGATTTATCTACCTAAATAAATTTAAAATATATACATATCTCAACAACGTCTTCATCGTCTACAAGTCCCATCTCGGTGAATTTGATGGGATCTGTCGAAACTAGAAATTTGTAGAATAGTCTCAAGATCCTTCTGCCACAACTTCTAACAATTTTTGCACTAATGATTTCTTTCATATCATCAACCGAGACATCTCTATTAAATCTTGTTGCTATTTGTTGGCGACATTCAAATATACATTCAACTGTCATTGTCAAAATTACTCCATCGAAATAAATGCATATGAAAAATTGATTATCCATCTTCAATAGTAAAACTGTAAAAATAATTAAATTTCTAAATATTTTGTTCCAAAAAAGATACTGAAAATAATAAAATTCATATATACTAACCTTATGAATTCTCTTCTCTATTTTCTCTTCTTCTACAATCAAATTTTTTCCTCTTCTATTCTTATAATTTAAAAAACATTAAAAGAACACTGCTTAAATATGATCAGCACTAAGTGTCGCCTCTCTCTCACCCTCCATTCCATTAAAATTGTATTTTTACTCGGTATTACTTGTGTACATGGAGAAAATACTAGTG
Source organism: Gossypium stocksii (assembly GCA_020496765.1). Taxonomy (NCBI): domain Eukaryota; kingdom Viridiplantae; phylum Streptophyta; class Magnoliopsida; order Malvales; family Malvaceae; genus Gossypium; species Gossypium stocksii. Next base: position 115,872,208 of record CM035632.1, on the reverse strand, counting down.
CCACCCATCTCACACCCTCCACCCTTAATTTAAAAAAATAAACACATCATTTTGTAATGATGTTTCAAGGATTAACTCAGATAAAATACTAGTGCCGCTTCCTCTACGCCTTCCACCTCATTAAAAATACCATTTTGGTAAATAATGATATTGGCATACCATTTTCTTATTAATTTAAATAATTTTATATTATTAAAGTAAAAAACCAAAATAATGTTACTATTTTTCAAAATAGAAAAAAATCACTAAAATGTTTCCAATTTAAAATTAAATATATTATTGTTTGGGTCCTACAAGAGATCCTAAGTGTACCTAAATGGGCTAAGCAAAAGGTCTTTCCTCTCTATCTCTTTTGCAATCTCCTACGCGAGATAAACTCAATTTTTTTATACTCCAATCATCCATATCATCAACAGCTTTTTTATAAAAAATAATATTAAAAAATTAATTAATTTTATAAATGAATGAGAAATAAATTAATTACAAAGATGGTATGAAAAATTAAAGTAGTTATCAGTGTCGCCTGATTAACTGGCGGCTCTACCCTCACTTTTCCAATAATCATAAGTCAATCATGAGTTTGTAAAAAATTGTTTTTAGTAGTGTTGTTTTACACATTGATGATATTGGTATAAATTCTTAAAAGCTCTCTCTCTATATTTTTTTGTATATACTAAGCTAATTTACCCAAATAATATAAAAAAATAATTTCTGAAATAAAGTGTTAGCAGGTTTAATAGCGAAAATAGTATGTTTTTTGGGTGGTGCCTTCTCATAGGCAGCACCACCTATTTTTTTAATAAATTTTATTTTTTAAAATATTATTTTATTAGTGGTGCCTTTCTCATAGACGGCACCACTATTTATTATTTTTCCTGGTCTAGTACATGGCCCATATAGAAAAATGGTATAAGAAGGGTGGCGCCTATCTGGTAGGCACCGCTGGTGACTCCTATCTGGTAGGTGCCACTGGTAACCCCTATTTGACGGGCGGCACCAGTGGTCAATTTTTCACCTATTTAATTGCATCTGAATATGAAATGAGTAGGAGAATTCTAAAATAATTAGCATAACAGAAGGAAGAAGATAGAAAGAAGAAAGAAAGAAAGGAGAACAAAAAGAAGGATAATGTATTTTTGTTCATTCTTTTTAGATAGAATGAAAAGTTTTGTTAATAATTTTGTTACTTGAAAGTTATTTTGTTAGGTTATTAATTTTGTTAGCTTCTGAATGAAAAATTTTGCATATTGCTATACTTTTGGTCTTTTTTTATTCATTAAAAAATTTATGTAAGTAACTTTTTTGTTGTTCGAAATTATTTTGCGAATTTTTATTTTTTAACAAATTTAGTATTGAAGATAGAGAATCAGTTTTTCATATGCATTTACTTCGATGGAGTAATTTTGACAACAACCATGGGATGTATATTTGAATGTCGCCAATAGCAATAAGATTTAATAGAAATATCTCGTTTGATGATATGAAGGAAAGGATTAGTGCAAAAATTGATAGACGTTGTGGGAGAAGGATCTCAAAACTTTTCTACAAGTTTTCAATTTCAACGGATCCCAAACAATTCACAAAATGGAACTTGTAGATGATGAAGACGTGGAGACAATGTCGCTCTTTATTATGGGAATCGAAGCAACCAAAATGCACCGATTCAGTTGTTTACAGTTAGCTAGTTTAGAGCCAATTGAAGATCCCACTCCATTAGGTGAAGAACATGGAGCTCAAGAGTCGTGTATGGTGGTTCCGATATCGTACGTTGATAGTCAATCGACTATACATGGGATCGACATCAATCTTAACGCTACACCCAAAACTGATGTGGTTGGTGATGATGTATACAGTAGTAGTGATCCTTCTGTTCACGATGTCGATAGTGATAGTGATCCTGATGTGGACAAGGTCCCAGATGTATTAACGACGAAGGCGTCAATAACAATGGAAATGTTAACGCGTCTTCAGTCGAGAACAAAACTTGTCGTATTGTGATACACTATAATCTTGAGGCATGCATGTCGCAGATGGACCTTGATGCGGCGTACACAGTTGAGTTTTTGAAATACTACCTGCTCACTGGCTAGTCATAGATTTTGATCCTAAGGAGTTGTTCGTGGGATAGAGATTTGAAAGTAAGGAAGAGTTCATATTTGCCATTAAGTGGTATAACATGAATATATCAGTGGACTACAAATCCACTGTGTCTAAACCGATATTCTATATTAAAGAGTGTTGGAGGTCAGTGGAAGGATGCAATTGGCATGTATGAGTTGCATTTATCCAGAAGTCGCAGATATGGGACATACAAAAATTTTTTGGGCCTCACACATGCACTTTAACACGTATGATAGAAGATCATCGAAAACTTGGTTCCAAAACTATCTGTATATGCATCATGCCAATGGTGAAAGGCATGCCGACCATTAAATTTTTGGTACTGATTGCTGAAATGCAGGCACGATTCCAGTTTGAGTATCATACCAGAAGGCATGGATAGCTAAACAGATAGCAATGGAGCAATTGTACAACGATTTCGATGCATCGTACAATGACTTACAGGGATGGATAGCCGTTAAATGGGAGTACATACCGGGGACTATCAGTGAGTTGCAAACACGACTTTACTACGGCCTGGATGACCAACTACAACAGAGAAAAAGAATTTTCCAACAGATGTTCTAGATGTTTGATCCATATGTGCGTGCATTTCCCCACTATAAGCCATTTGTGCAAGTAGATAGGACTTGGCTATACGGTAAATATACACAGATCCTACTTCTTGCGATTGGTCAAGATGGGAACAAGAACGTGCTCCTAATAGTGTTTTCCATCGTAGATACAGAGAAGATAGAGTCGTGAGAATTCTTCCTTACGAACCTACGGCTGTATGTTATTAGTAACAATAATATTTGCATCATCTTCGATAGAGGTAAAGGATTAATTGCAGCCATTAGGCATTCTAGTGTACCATGGAGATCCGTTTACAGCATCTGGCACATTGCGGCTAACTTCCACCGAGATTATAAGAATACAAACTAGTGGAGACAAGTTGCGAGAATAGGTAAAGAATAACCTTATCTTTTCAATACATAACCTAATATTTTAGGGCAAAACTGTAACTTATATTTTCTTAATACATACAGAACATACAAGCTAAAGCCACGCATTTTCTGGAAAAGGGTGACTTAACGTGAGAGTGACATGGAGGGTCACACGAACACATCATTTCGACAAAGGTTCGGTACCATGGAGCCATGGCATTAGGCTCAAATTTTCAGCGAGGCTTTTCGCTATGGTCATATGACCACTAAATTGGCAGAGGGGGTTAACTCATTGTTGATGAAAACACGACATCTTTCGATTTCATTTGTCGTCTCAACTACATTCTACAGGTTGGCTACCCCGATGCCAAGAATGGGGCAGCACCAAGTTAACCAGATAGAAGTCGGACATGTGTTTATCGAAGATGTCAGGAATGTAATGGTTACAAACCGTCGTGTAACTCCCCTAACCCGTAACCATGGCCAGAACAAGTTAAGAGGTACTACCAAACATATAACACAAATCCAGAACAATAATTTTCAAACATTTATCAAATACTAATCAAAATCATACATTTCCATTCATAAGATGCTTAAAATAGTCATACAAGCCTTAAAACATACATTCGGGACTAAACTGATAACATTCAAATGTTTTGGGATAACTTAGAAAATTTTCACTTCAAAGGACAAACACCTGTGTGAACAGGCCATGTGCCTCACACGGCTATAGACACACCTGTGTCACAAGCCATGTGAAAACAGGGCATACATACTGACTTATATCACACGGCCGAGGACACACCCATATGCCAGGCCGTGTGTGTAACACCCTAAACCCGGCCCAGACGTTATGGCAAGATCTGGTGTGTCATATGGATATTAGACTAAACCTAGATCTTGTTATAATACGTCTTTAGGTCGTTTGTAGTAAAACCATGCTTATTATCTTGTAAAAAGAAAGTTATTTTTAGAGCTAGAAACCATTGCCATTACTAAGTAAAAACCCATTTCTTTTTAGCCAATCTTGTTATGGTGTTGGTAACTAAACCATCTGTTGCATATTGGATATTTTGAAATCATTTGTTAATTTTGGTAAACCCGCGCAGACTAAACTATCATTTTAAACAAGTACTAAATAAATAAGTAAAAACCAAAAAAAAAAATTACCGAGCGGCCTTATTACAATTTAAAAACCAAAAATAAAAGAATACTAAAATGGAGTAAACTTAGGAAAAATTTAAAACCGAAAAACAGCTGACATGGCCACTCTGAATCCCTTGCAGCTCCAAGTCCTCTAAGGTTGGGGTTCACTTGCATGGATGGAAAGAAAGGGGGTGAGTTTGTGAAAACTCTGTGTGTAAGTTAACCCAACTAAAGTCAGAGATCAGTTCAAGCTCAGATTGGGCCTAAGCCCTATTCAGATTCAGCGATAATTGGGCCTTAGCCCTATTTAGAAAACAGTGTGGGCCTTAGGCCCATTACAGTAACAGATCAGTGTATTATGCATGTATGCAAAGCCTAAGCCCAATCCAGCCCTACACACCACCCGTACCAGCCCTACACACCATGTGGGGAATAACTCAACCCACCCAGCCGTACACACCACAGTCGTAGCATAGCTGCTTAATCATATATTGTCGCCAAGCCACCAGAACAGTAATATGAGGCAGAGCCTCTAAACAGAATACGTGGCATTGCCGCTTAAGCACTTCCTCCATCATAATAACCCAATCCCATGCAACAGAATATAATATGACATGGCACACAGAGTATCAAAAACAATAGCATGCAAATCAGTCAACTTAACCCTAAGGGTGAAATGGTCTTTGAACACCTAGGGGTAAAACAGTAATTTCCACCCTTAAAGGGTATTTCAGTAAATTTTCCAGATTTTAGGGTTTCATGCTCATTATAGTCTACTAATAGACCTATCGTTGCACCAGCGACTCAATTAGCCCAATTTATTAATACAAAGTCATCGGGCCCCTAAACCCTTAATCGGCCCGACGGAGCCCACAAGCTACTGTGGCCCACTAAATCCAAATATTCCACTCGTTTAAGTAGATCTTATAACTAGATTACCAGAATATACTTACCGCTCAATTTCACCCATATGGGCTCGTAAGCCTATTGGGCCCAAATTCGGCCCTTTGAGGCCCAAAACCACCAACTGCACGAAAACGCACACACAACAGCCTTACCATTCGCGACTACCAACTCTACCATTTCAAATCGACCCACAAGCCCTCGCACGCTCGCAAGCCCTCGAAATGTCAAAATTTCGGCATTTCAACTTTTTAGCTTTTGCCGATCTAGTCTACTAGAGGGTGTCGATTACACACCTGTTTGTAACTATGTCGAGATCCCGCGAGCGATCAACCTACAATAGTTTATTCACCACGTTAATCCAAAAACTAATTGAATTATCATTAACTTACCCCATATACAATCAGCAACCACCAATCAATCACTTATCCTTACCTTTGCCAAAATCTAGGTCACAGATTTAGATTGTTTGTGACCCCTAAAGTCCAAAGCTTCCTTCCCGGATGGATTGAGCGACAATAGATCTAAATACCTTAAACCATGGATAGATCCCATCCAAAACATGAAAGTTAAAAGAGTAATAACCTCCCTAATTGAATCCTTACTTAAAGAAAAGTACAAATCTATATCAAGATATTCTTACCCAATTCACTTACCGATCTATTAGATCTAACGACAGTCGCTCTCAAGCCCCAATCGTAACTCTCTTGCAGATCTAATTACAACACAATGTAGAAGGAGAGATCCTACTATTCGACCAATACAACAACACCCAAAAGGGATGAATGCTTGCTAAAGGAAGGATCGGCTAAAGAGAACAACTATGTACCTTGAGTTTTCGGTTTTAGAGAAACAGGTTGAGAGAAATCGAAATGATAGTGATGGAGAGACAGAGTTTGAAAGTTTCGGCTGGTATGGAGAAGAGATACAAAGAGTTTAGCTAGGGGAGAAATCGACTAGAAGAGTCTCGGGTTTTGACTTTTAGACAATCTGCCAAGAGAGGGAACCGGCAGAAGACTTGATTGTTCCGGGTTTTGAGACAACCGGCCAAGGTGGTTCAAGGGGGAATCAACTTCAACAAAAGAGAAAAGAGGAAGAAAGAAAAGGTAGACTTAGCTCTTTGTGACAATTGGCCAGGAGAAGGTTTGGGTGTTTAAAGATTTCGGCTTTTGGAAAAAGAAAAGAGGAGAACTAAGTGAAAAGAGAGGTATGGTCGACACCCCTAGCCCTTAACTAATTAGCACTCAAGGCTCACCACAAAGTAAATCCTGAAGAAAAGGCAAAAGAAGAAATTGGCACACCTCTACCAAATTGCCAAAAATGTTACCTCCAAGGACCCTAGCTGAATTTACTTTCCAAGAGACCCCTAATCGGCCATCACTTGCATCCCATTAAAAAGTCATAAATTTTCTCCCCCTTATCCCTTCTTGATTCAATCTCATGAGCCATTCAAACACTCTCCTTCAGAGTTTCACTTGGGATCCACCACTTACCTTGCGCAAGCAATACAATAAAAGAAGCAATTTGCTAATTCATGGATTCGAACCTTAGCTCCTTTACCATCCTTGACACGCCACTCCCAGTGCTTTAAGTGGCACCATCTTGCCACTTTAACACAGGCTTTCTTGTGTCTTAAATACCCCAACTTCTCATTAAGAGCCCACTAAGCCAGTTCCCCTTCTCCTATAAGCCCAAAATCTAAAATTCTATCAAGCTTTAAACTTAACTTTAGGCCTTCCAAAGGTCCACCAAACATACTCAAAGCATAATTTAGCACATCCAGACAAGCAAAAATATATTCAAGCAAAATCTAAAAAACCTAAAAATTAGGGTGTTACAACTCTACCCCTTTAAAGAAATTTCAACCTCGAAATTTTACCTGATTCAAATAGATAAGGGTATTGTTGACGAATCGCCTCTTCTGGATCCCACGTAGCTTCTTCTCTGCCATGATTGCGCCAAAGCACTTTCACCAAAGGAACTTACTTCTTTTTTAATACCTTGACATCACGGTCCAAAACTTGTACAAGTTCTTCTTCAAACGTCAAGTCAGCTTTCACTTCAATTTCTTCTACCGGTACGACGTGAGAAGGATCAGATCGATACCGCCTTAACATAGAGACATGAAAGACATCATGAATCTTATCCAACTCCGGAGGTAGTTCCAACTGATAAGCCACCAGACCCACCCGTTTAAGAACTCGATAGGGCCCGATAAACCACGGACTCAACTTTCCCTTCTTTCCAAACCTTAATATCTTCTTCAAAGGCGAGACCTTTAAGGAAACCATATCTCCTACTGAGAATTCGATTTCCTTACGCTTCAAGTCAGCATAAGATTTCTACCTATCAGATGCTTCCTTTAATCGATCCCTGATCAGCTTAACCTTGTCCTCTGTATCTGCCACCAACTCCGGCCCAAGAACCTGACGTTCTTCCAACTCCGTCAAACAAGTAGGCATACGACACCTTTGACCATATAGCGCCTCATATGGTGCCATTTGAATACTTGCCTGATAACTATTGTTGTAAGCAAATTCTGCTAACGGTAAGTAATCTTCCCAACTACCTCAAAAGTTAATAACACATCCTCTCAACATGCCCTCCAGAACTTGAATCACCCTTTCTGACTGCCCATCCGTCTGGGGCTGAAAAGCAGTGTTGAAATCTAACCGTGTGCCCAGCGCCTCATGCAACTTTTGCCAGAATCGAGATGTAAACCTAGGATCCCGATCAGAAATAATCGAAACTGGCACTCCATGAAGTCACACTATCTCCACCACATACAACTTCGCCAACTTTTGAAGTGAGTAGTCGGTTCAAACAAGTATGAAATGAGTAGATTTAGTTAATCTATCCACAATCACCCAAACCGAGTCTTTCTTGGTAGGCGTCAAGGGTAGCCTACTCACAAAGTCCATGGTTACCTTTTCCCACTTCCAAAGTGGAATCTTTACCGATTGCAGAAGTCCAGAAGATAGTTGATGCTCAGCTTTCACTTGCTCGCACGTCGGACACTTACCCACGAACTCCGTTACTTCCCGCTTAAGTCCAGGCCACCAGTACAACTCTCGTAAATCCTGGTACAGCTGATTTCCTCTAGGATGCATGGCACAAGGACCCCCTGAGCCTCTTTCAGAATTGCCTACCTCAAGTCAGAGTCCCTCAGAATACACACTCTTCCTCGAAAACACAGAACTCCTTTACTATTCAATCCAAAATTAGAAGTCTCACCACTCTTAACTTGCTGAAATCGAGGAACCAGTGACTCATCATCTAACTGCTTTTCCTTAATCTGCTCTATCCAAGTTGGTCTTACTTGTAATTCTGCTAACAAGCTACCATCATCATACAGACTCAAACGAGCAAACATCGCCTTCAACTCAGTTACAGCTCTTCGACTTAGTGCATCAGCGACAACATTAGCTTTGCCTGGGTGATACTCAATCTAATAGTCATAGTCCTTAAGCAACTCTATCCATCTTCGTTGCCTAAGGTTTAGCTCATTCTGAGTCAACAAATACTTGATACTCTTATGGTCCGTGTATATAATACACTTTTCTCCATACAAGTAGTGCCTCCAGATTTTTAACGCAAAAATCACTGCTGCCAACTCCAGATCATGCGTAAGGTAGTTCGCTTCGTGAGGCTTAAGCTGTCGTGATGCATAAGCGACCACCTTACCCTCTTGCATCAGTACACAGCCCAACCCAACGTGCGATGCGTCGCTATACATAGTGAAATCCTTCCCAGACTCCGGCTGAATCAAAACAGGCGCCTCAGTCAAAACTTTCTTCAACTTCTCGAAAGCCTCTTACTGTTTCTCAGTCCAGACAAATGGTACTCCTTTCCTCAAAAGTTTTGTCAAAGGTGCCACAATCAAAGAAAACCCTTCCACAAATCTTCTGTAGTACCCTGCCAAACCTAGAAAACTCCAAACTTCTGACACAGATCCCTGTGACTTCCATTCCAAAACTGTCTCAATCTTCCGAGGATCCATCCTAATCCCCTTAGCAGAAACAACATGACCTAAGAACGTCACTTCTCACAACCAAACTTCACACTTACTGAATTTTGCATACAGTTACTTCTCCCTCCACACTTGCAGAACAATACAGAGATGCTTGTCATGCTTCTCCTCAGTTTCCGAATACACCAGAATATCGTCTATGAAGACGACTATGAATTGGTCTAAGTAAGGTTGAAATACCCGATTCATCAAATCCATGAAGGCCACTGGTGCATTCGTCAATCCAAATGGCATCACCAGAAACTCGTAATGACCATACCGAGTTCTGAATGCTTTTCTTATGAATATCCACCTCTTTGACCCTTAACTGGTGATCTCCAGATCGAAGATCGATCTTGGAAAATACTGAAGCTCCTTTTAGCTAGTCAAACAGGTCGTATATCCTTGGCAAAGGGTACTTGTTCTTAATAGTCAGCTTGTGCAATTGACGATGATCGATGCACATACGCATCGTCCCATTCTTCTTCTTCATGAACAGTACCAGTGCTCCCCACGGAGACACACTTGGCCTAATAAAACCTCTATCCAACAGCTCTTGAATTGCGCTTTCAACTCTATTAACTCCTTTGATGCCATCCTGTAAGGAGCGATGGACACTGAAGCTAATCCAGGCAACAAGTCGATTCCAATTCGACTTCACGATTTGGAGGCAACCCTGGGAGCTCATCTGGAAAAACATCTTGAAATTCCTTGATGGTTCTAACTTCTTCTATGGTCAAACCCTCACCATTAGACTGACTTACATATGCCAAAAATGCCTCGCAACCCTTGCGAGTTAGATTCTCAGCTCTCAAAGCTGAGACAACATTGGACAAGTAATCTCTTCGCTCCCCTATAACAATCACCTCCTCATCCTCCATCGTCTTTAACATCATCCACTTCGCAGCACAATCCAAAGTCGCCCTATGCTTAGCAAGCTAGTCCATTCCCAAGATGAGATCGAACTCTCCAAATGGTAGCTCCATTAAATCCACAGAGAAAATTCTACCTTGAGTCTCTAAAGGTATATCTCTAAAGAGTTTGTCTACCCTAACTGAGTGACCCAGTGGACTTATCACAGTTACCCCACTCACAGTTTCCTCAGAGTGCACACCCAACACCCTAGATGCATCACAAGCAACATACGAATGGGTAGATCATATATCAATCAAGGCAGTGTATGGCATACTAAAAATCAAAAGCGTACCGGTTATGACGTCAGGTGTGTCACCCTCCTCTTGGCGACGAGTAGCATAAACCAATACTGGCTGACGAGCCTCAGCATTTCCAGCACCCCTGCCTGGTGCTCCACGTCCACGTCTATTCCTATTACCGCCCCTACCTTGACCACGGCCTCTCAGTGGTTGTGGTCCATCTCGCACAGGTTGAGCAACCCTCTGTTCAGTAGCTTGCGTCTGAGTCAGCCTCTAAAGACAATCCTTAACTCTATGATTTTTGGACCCACATCGGAAACATGCCCTAGTACGTTTCCAACACTCACCTAGATGCACTTTGCCACAATCCCTACAAGCCTACGGTCTAACCACGTTTACCGAAACTGCTCGGGGTGAAATGGTCTTTTAGCACCTAGGGGTAAAACAGTAATTTCCACCCTTCAGGGGTATTTCAGTAAATTTGCTAGATTTTAGGGTTTCATGCTCATTACAGTCTACTAACAGACCTATCATCGCCCCAACGACTCAATTAGCCCAATTTATTAATACGAAGTCATCGGGCCCCTAAACCCCTAATGGGAGCCCACAAGCTACTGTGGCCCACTAAATCCAAATTTTCCACACGTTTAAGCAGATCTTATAACCAGATTACCAGAATATACTTACCGCTTGATTTCACCCATATGGGCCCGTAAGCCCATTGGGCCCAAGTTCGACCCTTAGAGGCCCAAAATCACCAACATGCACAAAAACGCGCACACAACAGTCTTACCATTTGCGTTTATCAACTCTACCGTTTCAAACCGACCAATGAGCGCTCGCACGCTCGCAAGCCCTCGAAATGCTAGAATTTCAGCATTTCAGCTTTTCGATTTTTGCCGATCTAGTCTACTAGAGGGTGTCGATTACACACCTGTTTACAACTATGTCGGGATCCCGCGAGCCATCAACCTACAATAGTTTATTCACCATGTTAATCCAAAAACTAATTGAATTATCATTAACTTACCCCATATACAATCGGCATCCACTAATCAATCACTTATCCTTACCTTTGCCGAAATCTAGGTCACAGATCTAGATTGTTTGCGACCCCTAAAGTACAAAGCTTCCTTCCCGGATGGATCGAGCGACAATAGATATAAGTACCTAAAACCATGGATAGACCCCATCCAACACATGAAAGTTAAAAGCCTAATTGAATCCTTACTCAAAGAAAAGCCGAAATCTATATCGAGATATTCTTACCCAATTCATTTACCGATCTATTGGATCTATGACAATCGCTCTCAAGCCCCAATCGTAACTCTCTTGCAGATCTAATTACAGCATAATGTAGGAGGAGAGATCCTACTATTCAGCCAACACAACAACACCCAAAAGGGATAAATGCTTGCTAAAGGAAGGATCGGCTAAAGAGAACAACTATGTGCCTTGAGTTTTTAGTTTTAGAGAAATAAGTTGAGAGAAATTGAAACGATAGTGATGGAGAGACAGAGTTTGAAAGTTTCAGCTAGTATGGAGAAGAGATACAAAGATTTCAGCTAAGGGAGAAATCAACTAAGAGAGTCTCAGGTTTTGACTTTTAGACAATCGGCCAAGAGAGGGAATCGGCAGAAGACTTGATTATTTCGAGTTTTGAGACAGTCGGCCAAGGTGGTTCAAGGGGGAATCAACTTCAATAAAAGAGAAAAGAGGAAGAAAGAAAATGTAGACTCAACTCTTTGTGACAATCGGCCAGGAGAAGGTTTGGGTGTTTAGGGACTTCGGCTTTTGGAAAAAGAAAAGAGGAGAACTAAGTGAAAAGAGAGGTATGGTTTGCAACCCTAGCCCTTAACTAATTAGCACTCAAGGCTCACCACAAAGCAAATCCCGAAGAAAAGGCAAAGGAAGAAATCGGCACACCTCTACCAAATTGCCGAAAATGTTACCTCCAAGGACCCTAGCCGAATTTGCTTTCCAAGAGACCCCTAATCGGCCATCACTTGCTTCCCATTCAAAATTCCAAAATTTTCTCCCCTTTATCCCTCATTGATCCAATCTTATGAGCCATTCAAACACTCTCCGTCAGAGTTTCACTTGGGATCCACCACTTACCTTGCATAAGCAATAAAATAAAAGAAGCAATTTGCTAATTCATGGATTTGAACCTTAGCTCCTTTACCATCCTTGACACGCCACTCCCTGTGCTTTAAGTGGCACCATCTTGCCACTTTAACATAGGCTTTCTTGTGTCTTAAATACCTCAACTTCTCATTAAGAGCCCACTAAGCCAGTTCCCATTCTCCGATAAGCCCAAAATCTAAAATTCTACCAAGCTTTAAACTTAACCTTAGGCCTTCCAAAGGTCCACCAAACATACTCAAAGCATAATTTAGCACATCCAGACAAGCAAAAATAAATTCAAGCAAAATCTCAAAGCCCCGAAAATTGGGACGTTACTGTGTGAAAACAGGGCATACATACTAACTTATATCACACGACCGAGGACACGCCCATATGCCAGGCTATGTGGAAATTGGAGGGTATACTGACTCAGGTCACACGGCCAACCACATACCCATGTATTAGCATGTGCCCGTTCTAACCAGCCCACACACCTGTGTCCCAAGCCGTGTGCTAGGCCGTGCCCTTCCTATAGGGTATACTGACTTATACCACACAGCCAGTCACACGCCCGTGTGTGAGGCCATGTGGAGCATATTCTACTTTATTTGAATTGCAACACTAGGGGACACACGGCCATGTACTTTGATCGTATGTCACACACGGCTAAGACACACACATGTGTCCCTGCTCGTGTGGAAAAATAGGTCATTTATAAGGCCAATTTACCACCCTTAAGGGCATACCCTAGAAGCTCAGTAAAAACATCAATTTAATACCCAAATCAGCAGCCAACAATATCATTCAAAGAAAATTTCATACTATTTTCAATACAACCATTTCAATTCCCAAACTCATATTATTTTTGCATTAAAACACATGTCATACCAATATGATTCAAAAGCCAATATATAAATAAAACATATTCACTAACTTAACCTTATAAACATCTAAATGCCAACTATCATTCAAGTATTTCCATTTCATGAAATCATTATATATCAACATAACTATTGGCATCAAACCTTCCATTCATAAATTTGTCAAACTAAGCCAAATCTCATGGCTTAAATACATAACAACACATGTGAGCTTTATAATCATAAGTAATCAAAACACCATCCTATTAACTAGCCTATACATGCCATATTTACAAATTTCCTTGAGTTCCAAAAATACCAAAAAGTCGACTGGATAGTGTGATGCTAATCTCCGACGTTGTTCGAATTGAGCGAGCTTTCGAATATCTATAAAACATAGAAAATAAATAGAGTAAGATTTATAGCTTAGTAAGTCATATAATTTAGAATTATACTTACCATTATTCATAATAAGCAATTCAAACTCATTATAATCCAATCCAAAAAGGTTCAAATGCCTAACACAGGGGTACATCAATAGATTAGTATCTCAATTTACACATAGTCAACAATTCAATTATATAGGATTCATTTAGAAATCAAGCTCATATACATGTACATTCCCACTAATTCTATAAATCATCTTATCACATTACATTCATTCTTTTATATAACTCATATCCAATTCTATCATTTATCCAAAAATCCGAACACTACTATGCCCATTGAACCTAATAGAACATCAAAGGATACACGGGTGTAACACATTAAGTGTTTATTATTGAAAATCCATCAATTCATTATCTTTTCCGCTCTTTCAAGCCATGAATGGTAAGATCCTCTTGAGCTGATGAACAGTAAGCTCTATCGAGCTAAAACAGTAAGCTCTAATGAGCTATAAACAATATGCTCATACGAGCTGATATATTGATAAGCTCATATGAGAAGTGGTAAGTCTGCAACGCATACAGGATCTCAACCAAAACGGTAACCCTAGTGACATGTCACTTGTATCCTAAGATTTCCTATGGTTCAAACAGGGCTCGGTAATCATCAACAATCCAATTAGGCATTCAATAATCGATATTCCAATTCCACTATTCACATACCTTCAATTCAATTAAGTACATACGTTTATATACTTAATTCTAATTATACGAACTTACCTCGTATCACTCAGATAAATTAATCGACCATTCGATTAATTTGCCTTTCCCTCGATCCTGATCCAATCTCGGTTTATCTTGATCTAAATATTTACAGATTCAGCACATTCAGTATCTATTCAACTCAATTTAGTACATAATTCATAATTGGGAAAATTTACATTTTTGCCCCTAATGTTTCACACTTTTACAATTTAGTCCATAAGCTCATAAAATTGAAATTCATTCAATTTTAGCCAAACCCAAGTCTAGCCAAATTTCAATAGGGTCACTATAAACCCATATCTTTTATTAATTAACACTTTTAACCACAAAATTTCACATTTTCACAAATAAATCCCTAATTGATATTTTTGTCAAAAATCACTTAACAAAACTTATATATCTAACATTAAATCTTCCAAAACTATAATCAACATCTAAACTACCAAGCATTCAACAATGGCATCATTCGAAATCTATAACAATTTTGAAATCGGAGGTACGAGCTAGCTAGAATACGAAGCAATGATCTCAAAAACATAAAAGTCAATAAAAATCGAGATAAAAATTATACCTAATCAAGCAACCAAAGTAGCCGAACCTCAAAATGCTTCAATAGTTTTCTTTTTCTTTCAATTTCGTTGAAAGAGATGAGAAAATAAGTTTAAAATTGTTTTTGTTTTATTTTGATTAACTTTAATAACCAATTTACAATTTTAACCTTAGTTAATAAATATGAAAATCATATATTATAAGCCCATTACCGTCCATTCATTCTACTAATGGTATATTTACCATGCAAGTACTCATGCAATTAATTCTATAGTCATTTGGTTCATTTAACTAATAGAACTCATATTTTACGCGTTACGCGATTTAGTCCTTTTTACCAAATTAACCAATCAAACAGTAAAATTTTTTTACAAAATTTTTTCACAATAATTCTAACATACTGTAAACCTTATTAAAATAATAAAATAAATATTTTGACTTCGGATTTTTAGTTCTGAAACCACTATTTTGATTTGACCGAAAACAGGCTGTTACAACTCTCCCCCTATAGGGATTTTCGTCCCGGAAAATCTTATCAGTAAACAAGTTAAGGTACTATTTTTGCATAGCTTCCTCGGGTTCCCACGTAGCTTCATCAATCTTGTGTTTATGCCAAAGAACCTTCACAAGAGCTATACGTTTATTTCTCAACTCTTTGATTTCACGAGCGAGAATTTGAATTGGTTCTTCGTTATATGTCAAATCAGCCTGAATTTCAACGTCTACTAGAAAAATCACATGTGATGGGTCGGATCTATATCGACGTAGCATAGAAACATGAAAGACATTATGTATCTTTTCAAGTTCAGATGGTAATGATAGTCGATATGCTACAGGCCCTATTCTTTCAACGATCTCATATGGCCCGATAACACGGACTCAACTTTCCTTTTGGGCCAAAACGGAGAATCTTTTTACATGGTGACACTTTCAAAAATACTCAGTCTTCGACTTGAAACTCAATTTCTTTACGTTTCAAACCCACGTATGATTTCTGTTGATCCGAAGCTACTTTTAAACTGTCACGAATTATTTTCACTTTTTCTTCAGTTTCTTTGATCAGATCAACCTTGTGAATCTTTTTGTCATTCAATTCAGTCCTGTATAGCGGAGTTCGACATTTGCAACTATATAAAGCTTCATACGGTGCCATTTTAATACTTGTCTAAAAACTGTTATTATACGTGAAGTCAATCAACAATAAATACTTTTCCTGCCCTCAAACTCCAAAATACAACACCTCAGCATATCTTCGAGAATCTAACTGACTCTCTCGGTTTGACCATCTGTTTGAGGATGAAAAGCCGTACTAAAATTCAATTTCATTCCCAGAGCTTCTTGTAGTTTCTTCCAGAATCTCAATGTAAATCTCAGATCTCTATCAGAAATAATAGATACAAGACAGTTCAGCTAATCTATCAAGTGAGTAATCTGTATGTACCAGTATGAAATGAGCAGACTTCATCAGTTGATCGACAACAACCCAGATAGCATCTTTCTTTTTCAAAGATAAGGGAAATCCCAATACGAAATCCATCGTAACTCTATCCCATTTCCATTCGTATCATCATAGGCTGTAACAATCTCGAAGGTACTTGATGTTCAGGTTTGACTTGCTGACATATTAAACATTTTGATATGAACTCTGATATATCTCGTTTCATGCAATGCCACCAATAAAGTTGTTTCAGATCGTTATACATTTTGATACTTACCGGGTGAATGGATAAGCAGCTACTGTGTGCTTCGGTACACAAATTCTATTCCAGAACCTTAATAATCATTAGCCCCAATCTAAAACTCTGAATCAAGAAGAGTCTTGCATTGAACCCGTTTAGCTCGCAATTCACTATTATTTTTCTAAGCTTCATAGATTTGTTGAAGAAATACCGGTTTAGATTTAAATTCAGCTAAAATCGACCCGTCATCACATATCATCATCTAAGTATTCATTGCCCATAAAGAAAATAGGGATTTTCGGCTCAAAGCATCAACAACAATGTTAGCTTTTCCCGGATCGATAATCAATCAAAAATTCTTAATCTTTAAGTAACTCAAGCCATCTTCGTTGCCACAGATTCAGATCTTTCTGTAACATCAATATTTCAAACTTTTGTGGTCCATATAAATATGGCATTTCTCACTGTATAAATAGTATTGCCAAATCTTCAATGCAAATACAATTGTAGCTAACTCCAAGTCGTGTGTCAAATAGTTCTTTTCATGCAGTTTCAACTGTTGAAAAGCATAAGCTATAACTTTTCCTTCTTGCATCAGTACACAACCCAATCCATTTAATAACGTGACACTATAAATATGAACTCTTTTCCCGATTTCGGTTGAACCAAAACTGGTGCTTCAGTTAACAGTCTTTCAACTATTCGAAGCTCTATTGACTTTTTTCTGACCATTCAAATTTCATATCTTTCTGAAGTAGTTGTGTCATCGGTGTTGCAATAATTGAGAATCATTTTACAAATCTCTAGTAATAGCCGACTAAACCTAGAAAACTATGGACTTCAGACACATTTCTCAGAGGTTTCCAATCAATAATAGCAGAGATTTTACTCAGGTCGACTCGGATACCTTCAGATGAAACAATATGTCCCAGAAATCCAACCTCCCGGAGCCAGAATTCATATTTGCTGAACTTTGCAAATAATTCCTTGTCTCGTAATGTTTGCAACACAATTCTTAAGTGCTCTATATGTTTAGTTTCATCTCGTGAATAGATCAGAATATTGTCAATGAATACAACAACAAATCTATCTAAATATCTAGATATCTGATTCATCAAGTCCATAAAAATAGCAGGAGCATTAGTTAATCTAAATGGCATAACTAAAAATTCATAATGGCCGTGCCTCGTTCTGAATGCAGTCTTCGGTATATCTGAGTTGTCGAAACCATTTTTAATTTTGAAAAAGGGGATCGACTTTAAAAAGAAATATGGAATCGCCACTAATCCTTTTTGTTTAGGTGTGATCAGATCACCTTATGAAACATTTTTTTTATTAAAATATTGATTTTGGCCTACGAAATTCAAAAAAACGGGTTCAAGAGGCAGTTACGTACGAGGAAGGGTCAGCACCCTCGTAACGCCCAAAATTGGTACCTTATTGATTAATTATCGTCCTAATTTCGAAAATTTGAAAAGCTTTTAAAATACAATCCCTTTAAGAAATGTTTAAATAACTCGAGTTGGAATTTAGGATTCTCTTGTTCGGAAAGAATAAAATATCACATCCAATACGTTAGGATACGACATTTTAAACCCTTGAAACCAAGATTATCTCATGATTTCCAAAACCCATGCATTGAAATTTTAAAAGGATATTTGGCTATTTGGTCAAACAAAAAATCGAAACCTAGCACGTTAGGGTATGTTTTCTCGAATTTTCAAACACGAAATATTGCCTTGTTTTGAGAAAATTTCAAATAAAAGTGTTTATAAAAACCGACTTGAAATACATTTATTTGGTTTGTTTGAAGTAAAAAAAAATGAAATAACCAATTTTGGACAAATAAGTTGGCAATCTCAATTTCAATACAATACCCGAAAATGAAAAAGCAAGAAAATATACATGGATAAAATAATATACAAATGAATGACAATAATATAAAAGACACAAATATATAAATCAAAATACACTCAATGTTAATAATCTCACAACATGCACTATTTAAATACCAACATTTATAATTTAAGACTAATGAATAAAAACGGTTTAAAAATAAAGCAAATAAAAAATGTATCAAGCTTTCAAATAAACATGAATAACGTTAAAACAAATAATGTATAAGAAAAGGAATTTGAAATTGACAATATAAAAACATTTAAAAATAAATTATATGTATAAAAAAATTTAAAGTGAGTAATATATATATAAATTTGAAATAAATCATAAATAAATAAACCACTGACACAGAATTGATGACCGAAATACAATGCGCACAAACGCAAGAGCATTAAAAATGCAATTGTCCCAAGTCCTTGAACGCAGTGTTTAAACACGGATTAATTTGAAATGGCATACAAATTCCAGGGAATAATTTAAAAAAACAAAGAAAATGTAAACAGGGTCCAAACAAAGGTCGACGCAAAAGGGAGGGACTAATCGCGTAAATATCCCTTCACCACAGAAACACGCGGATCTTGTGGGTATCAGATTGGGTCGAATCAGGTGTGGCCTACACGGCGCCATTTTGGAGCCACTGAAATAGGCTCTAAACGGCACCGTTTCCTGTCCCTGATAAAAACCAAATAAAAAACTAAAAAAAAAACAAATATTTGGCCATTTTCTTTCAAGCAAAACCCTAGAACAAAAACACTTTGCCCTTTAAAAACAGAAAAAAACTTAGACGCCTCTCCCCACTACTTGGCCGAACGAATGAGGACTCCGTCTGACTACCATTTTGCCATTATAATCAGCGGACAATGTCGCGTGGAAGCCTAACAGACTCTATTTGAAAGCATATTCGAAGGCTTTGCCATTCTTAAAGCTCCTAATCCCCATCTGAGCTTCGATTATGATGAAGTAAATAAGGATTCGAAGGCGTCGTTATAAAGATAAGTCCCTCCCCTGTTATTTTTTTTTACATGCAATAAGTAAAGATCAAAGAAACAGAAACAAAATCGAAAGAAAAAACGAGATAGAAGATCACCTTTCAAAAATTGATTTTTGATTGGCTTTATATTTTTTTAGCACGCGTCAGTCGTTTACAATGTTTACAATCAGCCTTATATAACCAAAATAAAAAAAAACTAAAATTCACGAATTTCTGATTTTTCTCTCTATTTGTTACTGCCATTTTTTTATTTTTTTGGCTATCAATCCGTTATTCAAATTCTTCTCACAGGTTCAGCATCGTACGGAGGCGGACATGGCAATGACGAGGCGGTACAGAGGAAGAATCTACTCGTGGACAAAGACGCAAGGGTTTCCTGAAGCTTCCACTTGCTTGGGCCAATTGGGCCTATCTTGAGGTTGGGCCATTGGGCCCAACATTTGGGTTTATTATGTTTTAATTTGGGTCTGTATTTGATTTTGTAGGGATTTGGGTTAAGGCTACATTTGGGCCATTGTATTCGGGTCTACCCCGGAATTAATCTGGGTCTGTTTAGGTTTAAATTTGTAACATCTCGAAATAGGGCCTAAACAGAATAGTGGTTGCGAAACCCCGAATCCAAGATAGAAAAATTTATTCCGATTAATTTTTATGATTTACAGAGTGAATAGATGCATGTGTTAGAATATTGATAGAAAATTTCAAGAATTGCATGTTTAAATTGCCTATTAGGGCTTAATTGCAAACGTTGATAAATATGAGTTCTAGATAGGAAAGGATTAAATTGAAGAGCATCATTGAAGTAGAGGTCCTTAAATGGTAATTAGACCATTAGGTTTTCATGGACAAAAATGGACATACATAGATAAAAATAACCAAAGTTTTAATGAAGGGCATTTTAGTCATTTGGTAATTAAAAAGATTAAAAAGGGAAAACATGGCAAAATGTTATCATCTTCTTCATTAGGCTGAATGTCAAGGGTTCTCCATGGCTAGGTTTTGTTTCAAGCTTCCAAGCTCCATAGTAAGTAATTCCAAGCCCCGTTTTTAATGTTCTTTACGTTTTTGGAGTCCCGATAACTTGATTTAGCTTATTCTAGCAATAATTTAACCTAGGGTTCATATTTGGAAAAATATCCATAGGTGAAATGTGTTTATTTTGATTTTTTATGAAAGAATATGAAATTTTAAATTATGTTAAACAACTTGTGCTACTCAATTTTAAGTGAAAATGAGTAAAACGACATAATCGGTAAAAATACGTAATGTTCATAAGTACATGCTAGAGTGAGAATTTGATGTTGTCATTAAGGGAAAATGATTAGCATGTCCTAAAACATAAGAATTAGGGAAAAAGTTTAATTTTCAAAAACGTGTAAACATGCAAAAGTTTAGGGGTCATAATTTTGCCAAAGTTAGAGTTAATGACTTTTTTGCTAAATATGAGTATTAAATAAGCCAAATTTTCTAATTATAGATCAAGAAGAACAAAATTTAGGGATAGACCGAGGAAAGAAAAAGGTAGAAGATTAAGTTGTCAAGTTGATTGTATTTTGCACCGAGGTAAGTTTACGGTAAATAAATGCAATATTTCGATATTTTATATTAATGTTGTTAATTTCCAGCATATATGCATTTATTTTATGAGAATATTCCAAGTTGAATCAAAGATGAGGTAACAGAGAAAAAGTATTAGAAAGCCCGTTTGAACCATAGGAATGTATGGGATACAGAATGTCATGACATTTTGGGTTGACACAATTAATGAACATCCCATGTAAGTCTATATCAGGCATATGGCATTGGCAGGTTGAGACAGTTCAGGAACATCCCATGTAAGTCCATATCAGATATATGGCTTTGGTAGGACAGGGAACATCCCATGTAAAACCATGCCTAGAACATGGCATTAGCAGGCTATTATCAGGTAGGAAAACCTAAGTATCTTGAGTATTCCAAACGGTTCATTGGGCTAATATACAGGCTATGTTAAAAGAAATTTCAGGTAAAGGAATGATGAACAGGAAAGTTAAAGAGTAAGTGGAGAAGTAAAATAAAGATTTTGTTAGTTGATGGTATAATATGAGTATATTTATACTTAGTGAATGTTGTTATTTATTTACTTGTAAACATACTAAGCATTGTAGCTTACTCCTTTTCCTTTCTCTCTTTTATAGTGTGGCCAAGCCAATTCGGAGATCGTTAGGACGTTGGAGTTCATCTCACACTATCAAAGGCTATCTCGATATTTTGTAATTTGAAATGTTTTGAGTTATGGCATGTATAGGGACTTGGTCATTTTGTGTGTATGTCCTTATGATACGGTTAAAGAATGGCATGTGAATACTTGATAGTGATTAGCTACTGAATGGCTAATTAATAACATGATTTCATGTTATGTATGCCTAAATGATAGTTTATGCAAAGAAATTACGAAAGAGTAAAAGTTGGCCATGAAATAGTTTTGGAACAGCAGTAGTGACGTGAATTTGAAAAATCACTAAACATTGTAGAAATGAAATTAAATAGTGAACGAGATATAGAATTAAATCTTATTGAGTCTATTTTCATAGGAAAGAAACAGAGCAAGCAAAGGAAGTCTATATTTTGAGATATTTAAATTCTTGTGAGACTGGTTCAGAGGGATTTCATGATCCCCTGTTCTGATTTTAGAAATTCACTAAAAATTTTAAAAAAATAATTATGAGTTATAATTTATATTTATAGATTATTTAATGAGTCTATTTTCATTAGAAAGAAGTGAAAACACTATATGAAAATTTTATTAAGAGATAATTGATTTTTAGTGAGGAGTGGCTAGAACCGTTGGACTGTGAAACAGTGGAAAAATTAACTAATAAACTGTACTAATTGGCCACACCAAAAATTCTGGAAAAATTATGGTAAGAAGATATATGAGTCTAGTTTTAGGGAAAATTTATGGATTGAAATTTTGAGTTTTGTAACTCGAGTTATAATTAATTTAGTGATAGTTACGCAGGTGGACAGTTTTATTATAAACAGTGAAATAAATTGTTTTTAATTTGTGTAAGTAATTGGAAAATTTTAAATGTTTCCGGTTTGGTCCCGAACCGTTCCAATTGCATGTTTAGGGCGTCACCTCGAATTAGTAATATAAGTCTACTAATGCCTCGTGCTTGACTCCGACGACTGTCTCAGGTAAGGGGTGTTACAAAATTAGCTTGGGCTTTGTAGGGTTTGGGTCAGTAAGTTATTTTAACTGGGTTTTGGATTTGGGCCAGTTGTTTGTAAAAGGACTTTAGACTTATAAATTTATTGGTTTTATTTTTTTTATTTATTCATGTATTTGAATAACTTATGGGCTCGGGCAAAATAGGCCTTCTACAGCTGCCCCTCTTTGCTCATTGTTGTGTAACGGGAATGGAGAAAAGACTTTAAAAGGGTCAATTTTGCTCTGTCTTGCCGAATTTTAATTTCTTGACACCTCTTTTCTTTAAGTTGCTTCGTTCCTTCCCACTGCATCTTCAGGGGTATAGGAATTGGTGTTTTGATCCACTCCAATAAAATTTCAGGGAGAAGAGATTTGTAGTTTCAATCTACTCCCCTAGAACTTCAAGGAGATTTCAACCTGCTCCACTGCTACTTTGGGGAGATAAGGTTGCTGGCTTAAATTTGCTCCCCTACTACTTCGGGAAGATAAGATTCATCGCCTTCGATCTGCTCCACTACTATCTCAGGGAGATAAGATCTACAATCTTTAACCTGCTCCCTTGCTACCTCAGGAAGATAAGGCTGGTGGCTTAAATCTACTCCCCTGCTATCTTAGGAAGATAAGATTCTCTGTCTTTGATCTGCTCCACTGCTATCTCTGGGAGATAAGATCTATAATCTTCAGTCTGCTCCCTTGCTGCCTCAGGGAAATCAGACTAATGACTTAAATCTGCTTCCCTGCTACCTCGAAAAGATAAGATTCATTGTCCTCGATCTACTCCACTATTATCTCAAGGAGAAAAGATCTACAACCTTCAGTCTGCTCCCTTGTTGTTCAGGGAGATAAGGCTAGTGGCTTAAATCTGCTTCACTACTACCTCAGGAAGATAAGATTCACCGTCTTCGATCTGCTCCACTACTGCTTAGGGAGATAAGATCTACAATCTTCAACTTGCTCCACTACTGCTCAAGGAGATAAGGCTAGTGGCTTAAATCTGCTTCCCTACTACCTTGAGAAGATAAGATTCGTCGTCTTTGATCTACTCCACTACTGCTCAAGGAGATAAGATATACAATCTTCAGTCTGCTCCCTTGCTACTTCAAGAAGATAAGACTGGTGGCTTAAATCTGCTCCCTTACTACCTCTGGAAAATAAGATTTGCCATCTTCGATCTGCTCCACTACTGTTTAGGGAGATAAGATCTACAATCTTTAGCCTACTCCACTGCTACTTAGGGAGATAATGCTAGTGGCTTAAATCTACTTCCTTACTACCTTGGGAAGATAAGATTCGCCGTCTTCAATCTACTCCACTACTGCTTAGGGAGATAAGACCTACAATCTTCAGCCTGCTCCACTACTACTTAGGGAGATAAGGCTAGTGGCTTAAATCTGCTTCCCTACTACCTCAGAAAGATAAGATTCGCCGTCTTTGATTTACTCTCCTGCTGCTCAGGGAGATAAGATCTACCATCTTCAGTCTACTCCATTGCTACTTCAGGAAAAGAAGACTGGTGGCTTAAATATGCTCCCTATTACCTCGGGAAGATAAGATTCGCCATCTTTGATCTCCTTCACTACTGCTTAGGGAGATAAGATCTACAATCTGCAGTCTGCTTCCTTGCTACTTTAGGAAGATAAGACTGGTGGCTTATATCTACTCCCTTACTACCTCGAGAAGATAAGATTCGTCATCTTCGATCTGCTCCACTACTGCTAAGGGAGATAAGATCTACAATCTTCAGCCTGCTCCACTACTACTAAGGGAGATAAGGCTAGTGGCTTAAATCTGCTTCCCTACTACCTCAGGAAGATAAGATTCGCCATCTTCGATCTACTCAACTACTGCTTAGGGAGATAAGATCTGCAATCTTCAGCCTGCTCCACTACTGCTCAGGGAGACAATGCTAGTGGCTTAAATCTGCTTCCCTAGTATCTTGAGAACATAAGATTTGCCGTCTTCGATCTGCTCCACTACTGCTTAGAGAAATAAGATCTATGACTTCACTGATGTTGCTTCACCATCCTCTGGGGACATGGTTTGTAGAATTGGTTTCATGGGCTTATGCTTATGCCTAGTGATTAGGATGCTATGATTAGAATGAATCAAATGCTCCAACTACATGTGTTATGAATGAATGCAGAAATGTCATGAGAATGATCCCTTTTAATGCTTAGGGTGTCATCTCTCGTTGCTCATCAATGTTCTATCACTGACTTGTTACAATGCCTTCTTGTTCGGCTAATACTTTCGATAGAAAACTCAAAGAAACAATCACATTCTGCTCAACAAGTTTGCCCCACTGTAACTTCAGGGTCCATTCCACTGTACTTCTGGGATATAAAGTTTGTACTATCTTCAAACCCTCCCACTGCAACTCAAGGGTATAGGATCTGAATCTTCTTCCATCATATTGGTCTGTTACACCATTCCCTGGGTGTCATGACCAGATACTTATACATAAATGTAAGGTTTTCTTCTCTAAGAATGATCTCCTTCTAATGCTTAGTGAACATTTTTTGTTTGTCCATTGAAGCTTTATCACCGCCATGATATTCTGGCGTTTTGTTTACTCAACATTTTTTACAAAAACAAATCCAAAGAGATAGTCTCAATTTAGACTCCTCCTTCTCAGATGTTTCCAAACCTTAAGTCTGGTAAGTTCTAAACAATAGGCCTGTTTCAGGTTCTTGTATTATTTTGAAGCTTTTAAAGTAATATGCAGAACTTCCTTTGTGAAAGTGTTATTAGCCCATTAATCATTATTTCAATGCAACATTCCTGAAAAGAAGATCGTAACAAAGGACAAGAATAGAATTGATTTGGAGCATAGCTCGAAATAATAAATTATCAAAGTTAGCAAAAATAAAAAAAAATTGATTGAAAATGCACATCTTGAAAAGAAAAAAGTATTCAAAGGTAGCAAATTCAATATGAATAAGACCAGGTGCCCTAGATATCTCAGCCTGAGTTTCTCTGTACAATCTTCTTGAAGACCGTTTTAAGCTTAACATGTGTTTTGGAGATCTCGAGTACTTTATAGATGCCCTAAGTGTTGGCATACCTTCTTCTTTGCTAACTCAGGTATAGCAAGATCACTACATGCCCCATCTTTGATCAAAATTTAAGCCGTCCTTTTCAGGTTTTCAACTCAAAACCCCTTTGGTCTCAAGGTGCCCTTTGCGGGTTTTCACCTTGGCCTCTCCTTTTCATTTTATTTTTATTTTTATTTTTTTATAGGGTCTCAAAGCGCCCTTTGCGGGTTTTCACCTTGGCCCTTTTTTTAGAAGGTCTCAAAGTACCCTTTGCGGGTTTCCACTTTGTCTGCTTTCCCTCTCTAAGTATAGTACTTCTTGATTAAATCTAAATTTATGGGATTGGGTAAGTTTTTCCCATCCATTTTGGTTAAAATCAATGCTCCTCTAGAGAAACCCTTTTTTACCACATAAGGTCCTTCCCAGTTTGGCATCCATTTCCCTCTGAAATCCTTCTGTATAGGGAGGATATTTTTCAATACCAGGTCCCCCTCATGAAATTCTCTTGGGCGAGCCTTTTTGTCATAAGCTCGCATCATTCATTTTTGGTACATCTAACCATGATGGATAGCCCTTAGACTTTTTTTCCTCAATCAAATTCAACTGATAATATTAAGACTAGATCCATTCTGCTTCATCTAACTTTAGCTTTGACAAAACTCGAAGGGAAGGTATCTGTACTTCAATGGGTAAAATTGCCTCCATTCCACAAACCAATGAGAAAGGCGTTGCCCCAGTGGAAGTTCTGATAGACGTTTGATAAGCATAGAGAGCTAACTTCTCATGCCAATCTCTATAAGTTTCAGTCATTTTCCCTACAATCTTCTTAATGCTTTTATTGGCTGCTTCCATTGCACCATTCATTTTTGGGCAATATAGTGATGAGTTGTGGTGTCTAATCTTGAATTGACTGCGGACCTCCGCGATCATGCTGTTGTTCAAGTTTAGTGCATTGTTAGATATGATCCTCTTAGGCATTCCATATCGACATATGATTTCCTTTTAAATGTGATATATGGAACTTATTATGGGCTTGGGCCCTATCGAGGCTAATATGGGCTAAGGCCCAAAGGCCACCGTAATTGAATTGGGCTCAGGCCCAATCTGATTTATTTAATGCATGCTATTGTTTGACGAGGGTCGTACACACTGAGTTTTGAAACTCACACCGTCTTTTTAATTTTTTCAAGTGATCCTTAGTAGGCGGCTCAACGTAGGAGAGGACTCGGAGGTGGACACACTGCAAATGGATTAATAAATTTTTAGTAGTTTCCTTTACTTTATATTTTCTTTCATTTGGGTTGTAATAGGGTCTTTTAATTTCTAGATTACAAATTTGGGATATTATTTTTGGATTTTATAATTGCTAGTGGTAAAAATGGGTTTTTCCAAAACAACAACTGTTTTAAATTAAGCTTCTGCAACGATTAAGATTTTATAAGTAATAACGTCTTAAATAAGGAATAATCTTTTTAATAAACCACGTTGGAAAATGAAAACTAAGGTTTTACACAAATTTTTAAACAAGAAAGGTTTTCAATGAAAACTTGGTTTTTGAAAAATACTTCAATGTGACATGCCGGATTCGAGCCTAACTTCTAGGCCGGGTTTGGGGCGTTTCAAAAATTTAATTATCTTTTGCTACAGAATTCAAATAAGGTTCTAACTTCTTTTTTATGAAAATAGACCCATTAAGGAGTCTAACCATATAAATTATTCTCCATAATTATTTTTGTACAATTTTTAATCATTTTTCCAAGTCAGAACAGGGGATAACAAAGTCTGATAAACCGTAAATTACACATGATTTTACCTCATGCTTAGCACATTTATGGATGAATTATTCCTTGATTTGTGAAATTTGATGTTCCTAAACCTTTAATTTCATGTTTTATACTCAGGTGAGCTTAGGGGAGTGAAAAGAACAAGAAACGGGCCAAAAACGGAGAAAATAGGCCAAAGTAAGCAATCAACACGGCCTAGAGTTCACCATACGGGCGTGTCACACGATCGTGCCACATAAACAGGCTCGAGCATGGCCTAGGCTAGATTCACATGGGCAACCCACACGGCCGTGCCACTTTAACAGGCTTGAACACGGCCTAGCAAACGACTCACACAGGCGTGGCACACGGGCGTGTCCCTGTCGTGAGGAAGTTCAATTTCACGAGGAAAAAGCTACTTAGGGGATAAGAAAGACTTTCCAAACTCTATATAAAGACCCTAGGAGGCAACTACAAAGGTGTGCATTATTCCTACCAAGGGTACAGTCTTCACGCTATGACGAAGCGCTAAAGGCAGGGAATTACTCGAAGGAATGCCGATTGATCCATCTCAGAAGCCAGGATCTACATCAAGATAGAGGATCTCCCTTTAATCTTTTCAGGAGTTTTGGGTTTTCTTATGTTTTGTTATTTTATTTATTCTGATATGTTTATTTTTATAATTATGAACTAAAACCCTAATTATCTAAGGGGAATGAAACCTAAGACGGATCTTGTTATTGTTATCTGAACTATATGATAAATATTTGACTTGTTCTTAATTGTGTTTTTAATTCTTGAATTGATATTTTCGAAATATTAATTCAAGTTGAATGTGCTTAGGCAGAGGAGCAAAAGTCCCTGTTTAAGAGTAGATCCAACACAATTAAGCGGAGTTGATCGCAATCCTAGACATAGGACGACGAAAATCTGCCGGATTAGAGTCAAATCTAATATGGGGATCCATAGATCGAGTTAATGCAAGACTAGGGGTTTTAATTAGAAAGAGATTTCAATTAATCAACCTAGGATTAGTTGTTCTTATTCTCGACGGAGATATTAACATAATTTAGGGATCTCTTCAGATCAAGTCGAATAAAGAAATCATCTAGTTTAGCGTTAGATAACAAGTGAAGTCTAGGTGGATTCTTCCTTAGGTATTGTCTTTATCAATCAGTTTTCCCAAAGTAATCTCTCCCAATTTACTCTTTTTCGTGTCTTTAGTTTAGTTTAGATAGTTTACAACCAAACCTCCATTTTTATTCTTAGGCTAGATAATAGGAAGAAAGTCATTACTAGTACTTTTAGTTCCTTGGATTCGATATCCTGGTCTTGCCACTAGCTATACTATTATTTGATAGGTGCGCTTGTCTTTTATCATGATAATAGTTAGTCTTTTAGGTACGATCAATTTATTACTTCATCATGTCAAGAGATCAAGTTTTTGGCGCCGTTGCCGGGGAACTAAGATATTAGGAACACTTAATTCTTATTACTTTAGCCATCTTTACTTTTATTGCAATTTACTTTCTATTTTTATATTAGGTTTTATGTACTAAAATTTTCTTTTTAATTTTTTTCTCTTCTAGATGTCTCTAGTTTATGACTGGAAGAAACCCAGGAGGACCATTGTTGTTTGACGACGATTTAGAAGCCACAGTTCGTAGAACTCACAGAGAGATAAGAAGAAGCTTGCGATATTCAGAACAAGGATAAGAAGAAGAACCTGAACCTACTGAAGAGATGGAGGCAAATCAAGATAATCAGCTACCTCTTGTAGTAGCCACAAATCCTGTCGAGCAAAATCCTGTTCCTCGTACTATGTAAGATTATGCTAAACCTAATTTGGCTGGTACTGAATCTTGTATTGTTAAGCCTACTATTGCTGCATATAATTTTGAACTGAAACCTAACACTATACAAATGATACAACAGTTTGTTCAGTTTGATGGTTTGTAGGATGAACATCCTAACGCTCATTTAGCCAACTTTTTGGAATTCTACGACACTTTTAAAATAAATGGCATTTCTGATTATGCCATTCATCTTCGATTATTCCTATTTTCCTTAAGGAATAAGGCTAAATAGTGGTTAAATTCGTAACCACGAGGGTCTATCACTACATGGGAACAAATGACTGAAAAATTTTTACCCAAATATTTTTCGCCAGCTAAAACAACTAAATTAAGGAATGATATCTCTTCTTTTGTGCAGATGGATTTAGAAACACTTTACTATGCTTGGGAGAGATACAAGGATTTATTGAGAAGGTGCCCTCACCATGGGTTACCCTTATGGTTACAAGTTCAAACCTTTCACGATGATTTGAACCCTTCAACGAGACAGATGATAGATGCAGCAGCCGATGGAACAATCAATAACAAAACACCAGAAGCAGCTTACGAGTTTATAGAGGAGATGTCACTGAATAACTATCAGTGGCAAGTCATGAGAACAAAGCCACAAAAAGTTGCAGGGGTTTTTAATGTTGATGCAGTACCATGCTTTCTAATCAGGTAGAACTCTTAAATAAAAAGATTGACTGTTTAGTTGGTTCTACGTAGGTACACCCAGTGATGCAATGTGACTCAATCCAAGGAAACATAAGCAATTCTAAGTACTCCACCTATGGATATGGCATGGAAAACGAGGAAGCCAACTATATGGGTAACAATCCTAGATCCCAAAATAACCCTTATAGTAACACTTACAATGCAGGCTAGAGGAATCACCCCAATTTCTCATGGGGAGGACAAGGCAATCAAGGAAATCAAAGACCACCACCTCCTCCGAGATTTCAGCAACCACCGTACCAACAAGAGAAAAAGTCGAACCTTAAGGAGATGCTCACAAAATTTATCTCCGCGTCAGAAACCCGTTTCTAGAACACCGAAATGGCACTTAGGAACCAGCAAGCATCCATCCAAGGACTCAAAACTCAAATAGGCTAGCTCGCTAAGCTAATCTCTGAGAGACTACAAGGTGGTTTACCAACCACACCGAGACTAACCCTAAGGAGCAACTCCACGCCATCGACACAATTGATGAAGAAGGGTTGGCAAAACCATAGCAGAGCTAGGTAAAGAGAATATGGTAAGTAAAGGTAAGGACGGGGTAAGTCACAAGGAACCAGTTATCAAAGAATATAAGCCTCGTGTCCCATATCCTAATGCGCTAAGGAAAGACTACACAAACAAGCAATTTGGTAAATTCCTTAAACTCTTAAAGAAATTTACATATTAACTTACCGTTTATTGAAGCTCTGTCGCAGATGCCAAACACTGTTAAGTTTTCAAGAGAGCTCCTGACGAACAAATGAAAGCTAGATGAGTCATCTCATGTGGAATTGAATGCAGTGTGCTCAGCAATTTTGCAGAATAAGCTACCCAACAAACTAAAAAATCCAGGGAGTTTTACAATTCCTTGTTTACTTGGTAGTTTAAATGTTAAAAACGCTTTAGCCGATTTAGGAGCAAATATTAATGTAATGCCTTATAAATTATTTCAACAACTAGGTTTTGGGAAACCTAAGCAAACTAAGATGAGCATCCAACTGGCTGACAAAACCATTAGATTTCCTAAGGGCATAATCAAAGATGTGCTTGTCAAAATTGATAAACTTATATTCCTAGTTGATTTTGTTGTTCTAGACATAGATGAGGATAGCAGTGTACCCCTAATCCTAGGGCGACCTTTTTTAGCAACTGCTAGAACCATAATTGATGTAGGCATAGGCGAGCTCACACTTCGTGTAGGTGATGACAAAATTACTTTGCAGGCTCGTAACTCTAATAAGATCATTGATGATAAAGATATTATTATGAGTCCTGATCATAAAAACGATCTCATCGCCCAACCTTCTTTGCATGACACTCTTCACATAGGTCAGATCAAACAACAGATGAATCCATCCAAGAGAACCACTCATGAAAAACGAATGCTACAGCTTGAAGAATTAGACGAGTGACTGAACTACCGATAAGAGAAATCCAAAGTATGTCACATCACACCAGAGCATCACCATGATGACCCTAAGGTAAAAACGAATCAATTTAAGGTAGGGGATAAGGTCTACTTAAAGGAGGAAGATCCTTGAATTTCAAATTCAAAGGTTCATACAGGTGATACTCCTCCTTTCACAATAATGAAAATTTTCCCCTATGGTACAGTCGAGATAACACATAAGACATTTGGCACTTTCAAGGTAAATTATACTCGACTCAAACCTTATTTTGTTAGTGAAACTAATGGTAAGAGAGAGGAGTTCGAACTCCTCAAACCACCGTGACCATGCAAGCTTGAAGGAAGTCGAGCTTCAACTATAAACAAGTGCTTCTCGGGAGGCAACCCGAGTACTAACATAGTAAAGTACTTTTGTTTAAGCTCTTTAACTCATCAACTAACCATCTGAATGCAGGTTTTTCATGCCACATGACCATGCCCATAGGCGTGCCCAAGGCCATGTGGACGCCATGGGCAAAGACACGGCCGTGCGATATGGCCGTGCACAAACAGGGCAAAACGTTTCCCAACACGGGCTGCGACAATTCGCCACGACCGTGCGAGGCGACTATGGCCAATCCTGATAAATCAACACGGCGTGCGACACTCCCATGCCCTAAGGCCGTGGTCGATCCTGTTGAATCAACACGGGCGTGCGACACGTCCTGTCCCGACCCCATGGTCGAAGCTGCCAAATTAATACGGGCGTGTGACCCACTACACGAGCGTGGGAGACGCGAACATCAAAGGACACGGCCGTGCGACACGGCCGTGTGCCCCAACTCACCCAAGGAACATGGGCGTGTGCCATGACTCAGGCACGCCAAAACCCTGGAAATTCAAACCACACGGGCTAAAAACGATTCACACGGGCGTGCGACACACCTATGTGCCCCAAATCCTATATAAAACCCCCACTATTCATCTTCTTCTCCACTTAAACCCTAAAAACCTCTCCACCCACAGCCTAAAACAGCCCTCTCTAGTGCCACCACCAACCTAGACCACGCCACCACGCCCGTGCAAGCATCACCACGACCATGCTCCGCTACCCTTTCGGTTCCCCTTTCCCCCTTTTTCTCTTAATCTTTGTTTTTCTTTTTTTAATTAGTTCTATCTTTATTGTTTTCATTCATGTTTGATTATTTTCAATAATTATTTGATACCCATGCATTTCTGATGATCCTTGACTCTGATTAATATCATGCCATTTTGAATCATTCTCTTCCTGCAATTTTTTTTTATCTTAGGCAATTAGCTCTTAGTGCTTTTTGCTATTTAACACTCACATTTTGTTCAATTCCATGCTTAGATAAATCGAATAACAAATTGCTTTCCTAATATTAACTTTTGCATTGAAATAGGTATTAGTACTTGATCAAATAATTTAGTCTTGATTATCGTTAGTCATCATTTAGTTATGAATAATACATGCCCATCTTTATTGTTTTTCATTTTGTTTTGATTTCAGGAATCATGTCATCCTCCCGAGGAAAGAAAACTGTCATCCCCACTTCCAAAAAATGAAATGGGCCCAGTTGTTCCTCTTCTAGAGCGACAACCGAAATCAAACACCATTTCCTCCAATTTCTGCAAAGTTCCCAAGAGGAATTGTTTCAAATTTTAAGGGCGAGACCACTCAGAGTAGGAAGGTGCATCGATTGGGCCACATTAGAAAGGGTCCAACTAGCAGACACGGTATGGGCCTTATTGACAATGGACCTATGGGACCAATTCTTCCAAATCATCGAGCCCATTTACCTCGAGCTCACCCTAGAGCTCTGCTCGACATTCCATCTCCAAACAGTCATGGCTCGATATGACGACCCGGGGATAGTCCAGTTCTGCCTCGGAGGCCTTGTTCGACAGCTCAGTGTACCAGAATTCGGTATAGCACTAGGGTTATACACTGAGCAGTTCATGGAAGAAGAACACCTCTCCGAGTTACACTGCCGCATCCATTTCTCTCCAGCAAAGTGTTGGCAGGCCTTAGTCCCTGTTTCGGCCACATAAGACCCCAGTCGCTCTAAGGCAACAGCTCTCGCCCCATCTCTGAGGTACTTACATGCTCTTCTCACACACACATTGACGGGTAGACGCGAGAGCACTGGTGTCGTCAACATCCATGACGCCTACTTTTTGTGGGGCATGGCGCACGCACACGTGCTCGACTTCGCCTACTTTATAGCTTATGCCATTCGGCACCAAACCGAGTGGCATTGAAGGGGTGTAATATCGACGGGCCCGTACGTGACCCGCCTGGCCGCTACTTCGGCCTCCTCAACACAGAGGCCCAGACATCCTCCTACACCCTCATCGGCCAGTTGTCCCCGCAGGGCATCCAAAGTATGCTTCACATGAGGATGATTCAGCGAGGATGTAGGAGCGACCCTCCTCAGTACCAGCTAGCTCAATCCACCGAGCAGGAGGACCCAGAGGACATTACTGATGATGTCCCCCCATCCCACGAGGAGCCACCACCTACTCGCCACCCAGTTCATGTGGCAGCTTTAGACTATGTCACTTTTGAGCAGTTCATACAATTCCAGCAATAATGTTTTTAGCGTTTTGATCACATTGATGCTACTCTATCTCAAATTTGTCATCACCTTCATCTCGCACCGCCGTCCCCACCTCACGAACCATCTGAAGATTAGGACTCACGAGTCCTCTTATCTTCTCCTTTATTTTCCTTTTTATTTTACGTTTTCCTTTTATTTTCTTTAAACCTTATCATTTTCATTATTTGAATTTTAGTATTTTAAGAACTTAGTTTATTTTATTTCAAACGTTTAATATTGGCTATTTCCTAACGAGTACATTATGCTAATCCAAATTCCCTAAAATTGATAAATGCTATCGCAGTTTCAAAAGAGCTTTACAGCTCAAATCCATATCTAATGAGAAAAACCTGCCACGACTGCCGGTTCCTACTCATAGCCACCACGACCCCAATCATCATATCCTCTTGGCACGGAAATTGTGGACAAACACCCTCCCCTACAAATCTTCACACCTCCAACTCAAGAAATTCATCTAATATTCAGGGAGTTTCACTTCTCTCCCTATCTTATGATTTTATGCTTCTATTGCTACTAATGTATCTTTGTACATTGAGGTCAATGTACATCTTAAGTGTGGGGGGGAATTCGCTTTCATTCTTTGTATTAACCTTGAACCCCTGAAAATTTTTGCCACTAACTTGTTACATTGTTCTCAAATCCCGAATTCTCACTTTCACTCTCTACATTATTCTCAATCCCCTATTAAAATAAACTCTGATTGATTTATGATTTTTCTTGATATGTTGAGAATTAAGACGTAGGTACTTATGCTTTGATTATTCAAACTTTAAGACATTAGAGAATCAAGCATGATAAGTTGAAATTTTAAGAATTTAAATTTTTCTAGGTTGTTTTTCCCCAATATTAAGTGTTATCTTAAAATTTGAAATTCGCGGGATTGACATCAAAAGCCATAATTCTGGTGACTTTTGAGCCTTTTGAGCATACATCCTTTCGTGCTCACTTTTATTGTTGCTTTGAGTGAGTCAATACTGATTTGTTATTCTAGAACTTGCTTCGATTATACATGTCGAGACCACATCATTGATTTGATATACTGAAATGATAAAGGCACCTATGTTTTAACCTACTTACTCCATAAAAACCTACCTCCATAAATTAACCCCTAGTGAACCCCATTGAGCCTAACAAACCATTCATTGACTTACCTTTAATATTAACCTATAACCCATTTTTTGTTGAATTCCCTTCAATTATTTTGATCCCCATTTTTTTCGAGATTTGAGTTGAATAATTATTTAGCTTTGTTCTCCTTTTCAATTGTAAAGTTTATAAATATTCAATTTTTATTCTTAAAAAAATTGTATATTTCAGTTGTATTTCAATATTTTGCATATTTCCATGTAATTTTTGAGCTCTTGTTCTTAAACGATGTCATCCAAAAGGCTTTATTATAGGAATATGTTTCAGTAATAAAGATTTTTCTAGTTAGATGATTTTTCAATTCAATCTCACTTCTAACCATCTTTTTCAGCTTGTGACCACACCCCTAACCAAGACCACGTTACAACCCTTGAAAGACCTTTTGATCGATGTATCATGTCAATATATAGTGGTGGAGATTTGATTTTCCTACAAGCTTATAGTAATAACTTTTCAAGTTGACTAATGAGTGCTTAATTTTTGAACCCTAAACACTTCGAGTGGACAGAGTGAATCTTTAGTGAGGATGTCAACTCTTGTTGATTTTGAATTTGAGGTAATTACCTAGATCAAGGGAGGAAACTTATGCTTCTGTGATAAAATTCTCAACTTAAAATGTTTGAGACTTTAATTTTCTTTTGGTTGAATTCTCAATGTATGATTACTTGTGGATTAGTTTGAAACTTTATTGATAAGGATTATAAGTAGAGAGGAATGATTTTTAATTGTGAATTGAGATTTTGCTTGAGGACAAGCAAAGGCTTAAGTGTGGGGGTATTTGATAAACCGTAAATTATACATATTTTTACCTCATGCTTAGCATATTTATGGATGAATTATTCCTTCATTTATGGAATTTGATGCTCCTAAACCTTTAATTTCATGTTTTATACTCAGGTGAGCTTAGGAGAGTGAAAAGAACAAGAAACGGGCCGAAAACGGAGAAAATGGGCCAAAGCAAGGAATCAACACGGCCTAGAGTTCACCACACGGGCGTGTCACATAGCCGTGCCACATAAACATGCTCGAGCACGGCCTAGGCTCGATTCACACGGGCAACCCACATGGCCATGGCACTTTAACAGGCTTGAACACGACCTAGCAAATGACTCACACGAGAGTGGCACACGAGCGTGTCCCTGTCGTGAGGAAGTTCAATTTCACGAGGAAAAAGCTACTTAGGGGCTAAGAAAGACTTTCCAAACTCTATATAAAGACCCGAGGAGGCAACTACAAAGGTGTGCATTATTCCTGCCAAGGGTACCGTCTTCACGCTAAGATGGGGCGCTAAAGGCAGGGAATTACTCGAAAGAATACCGATTGATCCATCTTAGAAGCCAGGATCTACATTAAGACAGAGGATCTCCCTTTAATCCTTTTAGGAGTTTTGGGTTTTCTTGTGTTTTGTTATTTTATTTATTCTGAGATGTTTATTTTTATAATTATGAGCTAAAACCCTAAATATCTAAGGGGGATGAAACCTAAGACGGATCTTGTTATTGTTATCTGAACTATATGATAAATATTTGACTTGTTCTTAATTGTGTTTTTAATTCTTGAATTGATATTTCCGGGATATTAATTTAAGTCGAATGTGCTTAGGCAGAGGAGCAAAAGTCCCTGTTTAAGAGTAGATCCAACACAATTAAGCGGAGTTGATCGCAATCCTAGACATAGGACGACGAAAATCTGCCGAATTAGAGTCAAATCTAATATGGGGATCCATAGATCGAGTTAATGCAAGACTAGGGGTTTTAATTAGAAAGAGATTTCAATTAATCAACCTAAGATTAGTTGTTCTTATTCTCGACGGAGATATTAACATAATTTAGGGATCTCTTCAGATCAAGTCGAATAAAGAAATCATCTAGTTTAGCGTTAGATAACAAGTGAAGTCTAGGTGGATTCTTCCTTAGGTATTGTCTTTATCAATCAGTTTTCCCAAAGTAATCTCTCCCAATTTACTCTTTTTCGTGTCTTTAGTTTAGTTTAGATAGTTTACAACCAAACCTCCATTTTTATTCTTAGGCTAGATAATAGGAAGAAAGTCATTACTAGTACTTTTAGTTCCTTGGATTCGATATTCCAGTCTTGCCACTAGTTATCCTATTATTCGATAGGTGCACTTGCCTTTTATCGTGATAATAGTTAGTCTTTTAGGTACGATCAATTTATTACTTCATCACATCACGAGATCAAAGTCATTCTAAACTAGTCTCACAAAAATATAAATATCTCAAAATACAGAATTCATTTGCTTGCTCTGTTTCTTTTATATGAAAATAGACTCAATAAGATTTAATTCCATATCTCATTCAACCTCAAATTCAATTTCTACCATTTTTGGTAATTTTTCAAAGTCACCCCATTGTTGCCGTACAAACTGTTTTATTTCAAATCTCATCTCACCCATAAATTTTCTTATATGGGTTTTCCAAATAACATTTACCCACATCTAATTCACCTAAATTCGATCATTCATCAACGTTACTCATGTACATATATACACATATACCTGCACTTAGTCAATATATACACTCACTTCCACTTGGCTATTTAACAATTTCATTCATTTTCACTTAGCCACTTTCCATTGAACACAACGGAATGAAACAATAACAAATGTTTGGCGGCCTATACGTAGAACCACCTTTGGGGCTGAAGTTAATTAGTGCACATAGGAGCCTACACTTAGTACTACACATGTGACCAATTTCATTTATTACACATAGTGGCCTACGCTTAGTACCACACATGTGATCGAAGTATCGGATACGCATGGTAGCCTACACATAGCACTACACATGCGACCCCAACTATATGATACACGTAGTAGCCTACACTTAGTACTACGTACGTGACTTAATCCATCTTGAACACATAGTAGCCTACACATAGTACTACACATGTGTTCCCACCACAAATCATTTGTATCTTTTATATTCCATGAGTTCAATCGGAAAATATACAATTTACCAATTCAGTCATTTTCATTATAATTTTGTAATTTTTATCAAATAACCATCCAATATCCAACTTCATCTTGCATAATATAACAAAATACTGAAACATAAATAATAAAAATGTATTATTTACATATCAACTTACCTCAATGCAAAGGATGATAAATTTGCAATCTAGTCCACAACTTTTTCTTTTCCCCGATTCGAGTCGATTCCACATCTTTCTTTATCTATAATAACACATTTCACTCATTTATTCCATATACAACTCCAATTAACTCAAATTTACATTTTGGAAAATTTTACATTTTTGCCCCTAAACTTTGTCAAAATTACAATTTTACCCCTAGGCTCGTAAAATAATTTTATTCAATTTCTTTGCATTTTAGGCCTAACTGAACCATTTCATAAATATGGCAGCCCATAATTCTCATTAAAACTCACACTTATGACCAATTTTATAACTTTTACGATTTAGTCCTTTCGAACGTTTTCATCGAAAATCACTCGGCAAAAACTGTTTCTCTAACCATAAACATGTATAATCTACCATAATTCATCAAATAGCACAATTATTCAACATGGGTCAATTTTTAAAATCAAACCCTAGCTCAAATAAATGGTAAAAATAGAGAAATCATGTTATCGGGATTTCAAAAACGTAGAAATCATTAAAAACGAGGCTAGAACGGACTTACAATCGAGCTTGGAAGCTTGAAAAACCCTAGCCATGGTTTCTCCACACTATATTGAGCCTTGAGGAAGAAGATGAGCAAAAATTGGCTTTTAATTTGATATTTAATTCATTTAATCGCTAAATGACCAAAATGCCCCTAACTTAAAAATATTCTTTTTTCACCCATTTCATGTCCATTTTTGTCCAATAAATTAACCAATGGTCTAATTACCATTTAAGGACCTCCAATTTAAAATTTCATAAAAATTGGACACTTCTAACTTGTAGAACTCAACTTTTCACTTTTTACCATTTAGTCCTTTTAACTAAATTGAGTGCCCAAACGTCAAAATTTTCATATCAAAATTTTCATACGAAATTTTTTCTAAATAATTTCATAAAAATGTAAACCATAAAAATATAAATAAAACACATTTCAATTAAACACATTTACCTTCTAGAATGCACATTTTACTACTTTTGCAATTTAGTCCAATTTATCAAATTGGACACAAAAATAATAAAATGTTGTAACAAAAATTTCACCAAATATTGCAAACACAAAATCAATTTTAAAACTCAATCGGAATAAATATTTTGACCTCGGATTTGTGGTTTCATAACCATTATTCCATTTAGGCCCTGTATCGGGCTATTGCAAAAACGTAATGCCATTTTGGTGTCGCTTTTAATAAGGGTAACGATAATTCATAAAATATCGATACTGGGCCAAAAAGGTATCGAAACTTTTTGGCCTGAAGCAATTTTGACTTGCTTGAAAATTATTTTCACTTGATAAAATGGTAAAACGCTTTCTTACTTAGTCAAAATCATTTTAACTTGATTTTAAAATTATTTCAAAATTTTCTAAGAGTTCAAAGTTTTTATCTCTTAGACTTGATATTAAACAAATCATTTTGTCAATTTAGTTCAATTTTAACTTTTATTTAAAATGATTTCAATTTGTTATATCAAAATATTTTATCAAATAAAGCTTGGTTTAACACTCTCTCACACAGGGCCCAATTACGAGTACTTCCTCGGCCTTTTAACTTAGTGCTCTTGTAACACCTCTTACCTGTGTTCAATGTCGAAACAGGGTACGAGGCATCACTGGATTTTTACACTTACAAATACACAAACCGGCTGTAAAATTTCTTTCAATTTAGAATCTAATCACATTCTTATCATATATACATTAATTCATTTACTGACATGCAAGCATACTCCTTCATGTATTGTATCATTATGACTCATAACATAGCTACTATTAGTCATATCACATGATCTTATACAACAATAAAATTTCCATTAATTTAGACCAACATTCTAGGCCAACTCAGTAACATATATACATATACTCAAGTCCTTATACATGCCATAAACTTATAAATATTTCAGAATCTTTTAATACTAACCTCAACCTGATAGTGTGATAATATCTCCGGCGACCTCCAACTCTAGCTAGCGTCTGAAACTCTATAAGAAAAAGGAAGGAAAGGGAGTAAGCATTATAGCTTAGTAAGTGAATATGTAAACAATAATAATAATACATTATTAATGGCATTTATAAATCCCAAAAAATGTCTCCACAATTATACAATCTTAATCTTACATGAAATTATCATTTACTTAAAATCAGTACAAGCTGTCTGTTATAGTCTCAGTCACTAAATTATTTTTATCCGGAGCTACAGAGCTCCAAACTAAGATCCGTAAATTTTCCCAAAAATTAGACTCATATGTCTCCTTACCATAAAAATTTTAGAATTTTTGGTTGGGCCAATTAATACAGTTTATTCATTAAATACTCCCCTATTTTGCTACCCGACAGTCCTGACCACTCTTCACTAAAATTTCAATTTCTCTTTATACAGAATTTGAAAGATGTTTATGTTTTTATAATAAAAATAGACTTAATAAGGAATCCACCCATATAAATTATGTTCCATAACTATTTTTGTATAATTTTTAATGATTTTTACAATACA
The DNA here is from genome assembly GCA_020496765.1 of Gossypium stocksii. NCBI lineage: Eukaryota > Viridiplantae > Streptophyta > Magnoliopsida > Malvales > Malvaceae > Gossypium > Gossypium stocksii. Next base: position 115,831,342 of record CM035632.1, on the reverse strand, counting down.
GAACAGGGGATCACGAAATTAGTCTGAACCAGTCTTACGAAAATATAAATATCTCAATTTTCGGAATTCCTTTGTTTGCTCTATTTCTTTTATATGAAAATAGACTCAATGGGATTTAATTCTATATCTTATTCCACTTCTAGTTCAGCTTCTACCGTTTTTGGTGATTTTTCAAAGTCACTCCTCTGCTGCTGTTTTAAACTGTTTTTCCCAAATTTCTTTCCTTCACTAAAATTTCTTATTGTCAACTTTCAAGACAATACTTATCCATATTCATCTTATCAAAATTCAATCACATATCTAACTCATAATTCAAAACTCATATATTCATATTCCGATATTTATCCTTACATTTTTCAAGTTAAATTCCATTTAGCAAACTTGTTTCTCCTGGTAAACACTTCGGAAAGTAACAATATTCGGTGGTTTTAGCACATAGCTCCACCTTCTGTAATTAATGCCCAACTTAGTGGTATATGCACATAGCACCACACTATTGGACTAACATGTAATTGTGGCATACGCACTTAGCACCACTTTTCAAATTAACATGTATAACCATGGCATATCCACTTAGCACCACGTTACATGTTTAACCGTGCTATATCCACTTAGCACTACGTTAATGAATCAATATATGTAATCGTGGCATATCCACTTAGCACCACGCTACATGTATCAATATGTGTAATCGTGGCATATCCACTTAGCACCACGTTACATGTATAACCGTGGTATATCCACTTAGCACCACGTTTTTCCATTCTGAAAGTTCAACCGAGATTTCCTCATTTAATCTCAATTCATCAACCACAAATCACCGTTTATGTCCATTAATTGTACAATACTAAAACTTATTTCACATGTCACAAAATAAAATATCATAACATAATAAAAACAATACATTATTTACATATAAACTCACCTCAGTGCAAAATATAGAAATTTTACAATTTAGTCCACAATCTTTCCCTTTCCCCGATCTAGGTCAATTCCACGTCTTTCTTGATCTAAAATAACACATTTAACTTATTTAATACTCACATTTATCAAAACAGTCCTTAACGCCAACTTTTGGAAAATTACAATTTTGCCCCTAAACTTTTCATATTTACACTTTTGCCCCAAAGCTCGAAAATTAAACTTTTTTCCCTAATTCTTATGTTTTAGAACATGCTTATCATTTATTTACTAATGGAAACATCAAATTCTCACTCTAACATATACTTATGAACATTAGGTATTTTTACCGATTATGTCGTTTTACTCGTTTTCACTTAAAACCGAGTAGCACAAGTAGTTCAACATAATTTAAAACCTCATAATCTATCATAAAACATCAAAATACACAATTATTCAACATGGGTCAATTTTTGAAATCAAACCCTAGCTCAAATAAATGGTAGAAATAGAGAAATCATGTTACCGGGATTTCAAAAACGTAAAAAATCATTAAAAATGTGGCTAGAATGGACTTGCAATCGAGCTTGGAAGCTTGAAAAACCCTATCCATGGTTTCTCCATGCTATTTTCGACCTTGAGGAAGAAGATGAGCAAAAATTGGCTTTTAATTTGATTTTTTAATTCATTTAATCATTAAATGACAAAAATGCCCCCAACTTAAAAAAATTCTTTTTCACCTATTTCATGTCCATTTTTGTCCAATAAATTAACCAATGGTCTAATTACCATTTAAGGACCTTCAATTTAAAATTTCATAACAATTGGACACTTCTAACATGTAGAACTCAACTTTTTCACTTTTTACAATTTAGTCCTTTTGACTAAATTGAGTGCCCAAACGTCAGAATTTTCGTATGAAATTTTCACAAAATAATTTCATAAAAATTTAAACCATAAAAATTTAAATAAAAAACATTTCAATTAAACACCTTTACCTTCTAGAATGCACATTTTACTACTTTTGCAATTTAGTCCAATTTATCAAATTGGACACACAAACAATAAAATTTTGTAACGAAAATTTCACAAAATATTGCAAATACAAAATAAATTTTAAAACTCAATCGGAATAAATATTTTGACCTCGGATTTGTGGTTTCGTAACCACTATTCCATTTAGGCCTTGTATCGGGGTATTACAGCTCTGTAATGTGATCCAACCCAATTATGTTTCAAAACACTTTCTAAAATTATTTTGACTCGATAAAATGATAAAACACTTTCTTACTTAGTCAAAATTATTTTAATTTGATTTTAAAACTGTTTCAAAATTTTCTAAGATTTCCAAGTTTTATCTCTTAGACTTCAATATTAAACAAATCATTTTGTCAATTTAGTTCACTTTTAAATTTTATTTAAAAATATTTCAATTTGTTATATCAAAATATTATATCACATAAAGCTTGGTTTAGCACTCTCTCACATAGGGTTCAATTACAAGTACTTCCTAGGCCTTTTGATCTAGTACTTTGTAATGTTATCGAAACTTTGTAAGTTTTTTGAGAAACAAAATACTATTTTGGTATCGTTTTTAAGACAGGGTATCAATATTTAAGAAAATAATAATACTTTACAAAAGGTATAAATACTTAATTGGGTTTGTGAAAAATAGAATGTCATTTCGGTATCACTTTTAAGAAAGGTATCGATAATTCATAAAATATCAATACTGGGCCAAAAAGGTATCGATACTTTTTGGCTTACAGCAATTTTGACTTGTTTGAAAATTATTTTGGCTTGATAAAATGATAAAACACTTTCTTACTTAGTCAAAATTATTTTAACTTGATTTTAAAATTGTTTCAAAAGTTTCTAAGAGTTCAAAATAGATATTCAAAATTTTTATCTCTAAGACTTCAATATTAAACAAATCATTTTGTCAATTTAGTTCAATTTTAACTTTTATTTAAAACATTTCATTTTGTTACATTAAAATATTTTATCAAATAAAGCTTGTTTTAACAATCTCCCCCTTTTTTGATAGAATAAAAACATTTGGTAAATTTGTTTTTGAATAATTTGCTCCCCTTAATAAAAGTCATTTTGAATAAAAAAACCAAAATAAAATTCGACAAACAATGTGACATTCATTTTTACTTTAAAGAAAATTGGTAACAAAATTTGCATATTTGCATGAGTTAGCATAAACAAATAATCAATTAATTTACCTTTTCTTCAGCCCCCTTTTTTTATATCAAAAGACAAATAAAGCTTAAAGACAAAAGAGGTTAGTCCATCATAATAGACATAAAAAAAAATGGATAAAGGTAAACATCAATGTATCTAAAAATACCCATAAAGCAATAATGTGCAATTAAATATATGCATAGGCAATAATAAAGAAACTATGTGCAAAATGTGTAACAACCCGAATTAGGGCCTAGTCAGAATAGTGGTTTCGAGACCACAAATCCGAAGTAGAAAAATATAGTTCATGATTATTATTGAGTTATTGATATGATCGCATGATAGTGATGAAATTTCATTAAGAAAATTTTTAAGGAAATGTGATTAATTTGTCCTTAAGGACTAAATTGCAAAAGTTGCAAAATTAAGTTTCTAGAAGCTTTAAGGATGAATTAGCATTTGAAAAATTATTAGGAGTCCTTATTTAGCAAATAAAATTCCCATGGAAGGTAAAATTTTAAAGAAGGCCCATAAGGGCATTTTGGTCATTTGGTAAATTAAAGAAATAAAAAAGGAAAAAGAAAGCAAAAAGTGTCCATCTTCTTATTCCTATGTGCCAAATTTTACAAGCCCTCCATAGCTAGGGTTTCCTTTATTTTCAAGCTCCAAGTAAGTGACTCCAAGCCCCGTTTTTCATGTTCTTCGTATTTTTGAAGTCCTCGTAGCTTAATCTAGCTATTTCCACCACTAATTTGAGCTAAGGTTTATGCTCAAAAATATACCCATGCATGACACGCAAGTATTTTGATGTCTAGTGGTAGAATATGAAAGTTTAAAGTGTAGTAAACACCTTTCTCTAGGTGATTTTTCATGAAAGTCCTTAATTGGGACTAAATTGCAAAGTTAGTAAAATGTGTAGTAAATGTACAAATTGATGAGAAATGTGGGCTGCTATGAGCACATGAAAGGTTTGACTAGGCTTGAATAACCTAGAAAATAAGTGCATTTCATTTTACGATCCAAGGGACCATTTTGCAAATATGCAAAAGTTTAGGGGTGAAATTATAAATTTTGCCAAAGTGTAAATTATGGGCTATTCAGCCAATGTGTGTATTAAATTAGCTTAATTTGTTGTTTTAGATCAAGAAATACCAAGCTCGGACCGAAATCGGGGAAAAAGCAAGATAGTGGACTAAATCGAATAATTGCCCTCGTTTTGAACCCGAGGTAAGTTGTATGTAATAATCTAGCCTTATATTTTATAAAAGCTCTTATGTAATGATTTTTATTATGAATCCATGAAATTTCAGAAGGCTTATTGTTAAGTCCATGTATGAGCTATGTACAATTCCATTTAAGTTTAATTATATGAATTTTTTACCAAAAGTTGATGGAAACATGAAAGGAAAATTTCATGCAAGTATTAAAGGATAGAAGGATACCGTAATCATGTCATGAGCATTGTAGGTTCATGTAAGACCATCTCTGGGACATGGCATCGGCACCGAACAGGGATCCCATATAAGACCATGTCTGGGACATGGCGTTGCCTCCATATGAGGTCCCATATAAGACCATGTTTGGGACATGGCATCGACATCAAGATGAGATATAGATCCCATGTAATACCATGTCTGGGAAATGGCATGGGCATCTAAGAGAGATTCCGTGTAAGACCATGTTTAGGACATGGCATCAGCACCATTCTACGATCTCGTGTAAGACCATGTTTGGGACATGGCATCGACATCGATATGAGCTCCCGTGTAAGACCATATCTAGGATATGGCTTCGGCATCAGTTTGAGGTCCCATGTAAGACCATATCTAGGATATGGCTTTGGCACCTTACCATGAGAATGACACTACGGGTATCCTTCGATATTCTAAAAATGTTAATAGAGAATGTATCTAAGTTGTTCAGCTAATAAGAGAGACTAAAGTTTCATGATGAGTGTTACAGGTACATTTGAGTAAGTTATGAGAAGTTATGAAAATGTAAGGCATGTGAATGAGTAAAGCATGTGAATGACTAAGCCATGGGAAAAAGTAAGTCATGAGAGTAAGTAAGTCTTGAATGAATATGTTATAAGAATGAGTAAGATGCGAGAAAGAGTAAGAAGTTATATTAAACCCATGATGCCATGATTGAATGACTTTCTATGACATTTATTGCTATTTTATTTCATGCAACTTACTAAGAATTTTTATACTTACTCCCTTATTTTCCCTTTCATGTAGATTTGCCGAATTAGCTCGGGGATCGCTCGAAGTAGGAGCTCTAAGTCACACTATCAAGGAATTCATTTTGGTATAGTAAAGTTAATCTTTTTGTTGTATGGTATGTATAGGAAGTTTAGTCACTTTGGTATGTGTTATTTTGAGTAGCCAATTGTGTTGGCTATTGTTATCACTTAAGTCAAGTTGTAATGGCCTTTGAAATTGGCTAATATTGTCTAAATTATATTTTATGCAATGAGAATGAAATTCATGATATACATGATGGCGTGTGAGTGCCTTAATGATGAATGTTCTTAATGTATGTTATACCTTGAATTGTGAGTTTGAAGTTGGTATAAGTTGGATGTGTTTCAGGGTAGCAAAAAAGCTTCGAAAATAGCCTATAATTGTCCACACAGATGGGCACACGGGCGTGTGCCTAAGCCGTGTGTGATACATGGTCGGCCCCTAAGGGCATGTTAGTAGACCGTATGTCCCATGCATCCTAAGTAAGTAAGTCAGAATTGCATACAGGCTGAGCACACGGGCGTGTGCCTTAGTCGTGTGAACCCTTGATGTTTATAGTACTTAAGTCAGTGTTGCACACAGAAAGAGAACATGGGCGTGTGCTCTGACTGTGTGGATTTTCAAGTTATTCTTTGAGTAAGATCAGATTAGAGCACGGGTTATAGACACGGGTGTGTCTAGGTCGTGTGAGGAACATAGGTAACAGACACGGGCGTGTGACCCTATTTTAGGCAAAAATTTTCTAACTGCCTGAAAGTTCCCGGATCAGTTCTGGGACACACCCGATATACGTTCAAGGCCTCGTAGGCCCTTAATAAGAATAGCAAGAGAAGGCATGAAGGGTTTTGACATGAAATGAATTTTTATAGCCCGAGTTTACGTGATTTAGTATGATTCAGCACAGTAACGCCTCATACCTCGTCCCGGCATTAGACTCGGGTAAGGATGTTACATTTAGTGGTATCAGAGCTAGTGTTTAGTCAATTCTAGGACTAACCTAGCACATGCATGAGTCTAGCTATACATGCCATACTTATGTATATACGTGAAATGATAGTGTGACAACTCCTGACAGTTTAAATGTGTTTATTTATAGTAAATGGATCTTAAACGAGCTACGGTAGATGATGTAGAAAGTAATGCACCAACTCCCGTGGAATAGACGGTGCCAGCTGGAACTATGAATAGGCCAACTGCTGTAAGCCAGGGAGGAGAGGCCCGGGAAGCTTCTTCCAAATGATGAACGAGTAGTTCACTGAGTTTGTTCGAACGAACCCGGCCACTCAACACTAAGCTCCACCCCCACGATTCCCTCAGTCTACCCCAGTAGCTTCTTAGATAGTAGAGGTAGTGAGGCAAGAAAAGCCTCCAGTTGATAAAATTCAAAAGCAAGGGGCAGAAGAGTTCTGGGCTACTAAGGACGATGACCAGGAAAGAGCCGAGTTTTGGCTAGAAAATACCATCAGGGTATTTGATGAGTTATCGTACACCCCTAAAGAGTGCATAAAGTGTGTGGTATCTCTCTTACGAGATTCAGCCTATCAGTGGTGGAACACCCTTGTGTCGGTTGTACCAAGGGAGAAAGTTAATTGGGAATCTTTCCAAGAGGAATTTCATAAAAGGTATATCAATCCCCGGTTCATTGACCAGAAGCGTAAAGAATTTCTAGAGTTGAAGCAAGGTCGAATGACAGTAACCGAGTATGAGCGGGAGTTTGTAAGACTCAGCAAGTACGCTTGAGAATGTGTGTCTACCAAGGCCATCATGTGCAAAAGGTTTGAGGATGGATTAAATGAAGACATTAAGATGTTTGTTGGTATACTAGAGATAAAAGAGTTTGCAGTGCTCGTAGATAGAGCCTGTAAGGCCGAAAAATTGGCTAAAGAGAAGAGAAAAGCGGAAATGGAGTCTCGTGACTCGAGAAAGAGACCATTTAGCAAGTCGTTCCAATCCTCTTCAAAGAAGTCAAAAGAATTCTCTACTCGGTCAGCTACATCAGTAGGGTTTTCAAGTAAAGGCAAAGGTAAACAGTACTCAGCCTCTAAAGCTCAAGCCACCTCAGTTGCGAGTGTGGGTAATACTCAACCCAGTAGGCCTGGGTGCCCCCAATGCGGTAGACGTCACCTCGGTGAATGCCGGGCATATAAGAGGGCTTGCTTCAAGTGTGGCTCTCAAGACCATTTCATTAGAGAGTGCCCCGAGATTATTAGAAAAGATAAAGATCTGAGTGCAAGGTCGGGTAACGTTCACACAGAGGTAGACCTCAGAGAAACCAGGGTACGGGAGCAAGCAGTAAAGGTGCACCAAAAGAATATACTGTGAGACCCGAGGGTAAAGCCCCAGCAAGAACATGCGCTATTCGCGTTCGCGAAGAGGTGTCATCACCCGATGTTATAACGGGTACATTTTCTCTTCATGAAACTTCTGTTATTGCTTTGATAGACCCTGGATCTACCCACTCTTATATTTGCATAAAATTAGTTCCTAGCATGAGCATGCCCGTAGAATCTACGAAATTTGTGATAAAAGTCTCCAATCCCCTAGGCAAATGTGTGTTGGTAGACAAAGTATGAAGAGGTTGCCCTTTGATGATTAGAGGTCATTGTTTCCCAGCTAATCTTATGCTTTTACCATTCAATAAATTCGATGTAATTCTTGGCATGGACTGGTTAACCATGTGACAGCCCTATTTTTTGGCCCTAATCGAAAAAGTGGTTTCGGAACCACGAAACCGAGTCAGAAAATTTTTAAAATATTATTTTCTGTGTTTTTATTTTGTGAATTATCATGTGTGAAAATTTGGTGTCTTAATTTGGTTATTTGGATGTTAATTAATTAATTAAGGACTTGACTGCATAAAAGAAAAATTAGATGGTTATAGTGTAAGTGCCGAATTGTAGTTGAACCTTAATGTTGGAGGGTTTAAGAAGCAATTAGACCAAGAGAATTATGCATGGACATAATTGGTCATCACTTAGTGGGAAGAAATTATATTAAAAGGGCTAGTTTGGTAAATTAATAATTAAGGCTCATGCATGTAATAGTAAAATGTGAAATGGGTGTACATTTATTCTTGTGTTTGCCAAATTCATCAAAGAAAAAAAAAAGAAATAGAAAAGAACTAGAGCATTCGGCCTTCATAATGTCTAATTAAGGTATGAATTTATGTTATTTCTTTCAAATTTTGTGAAATTGAGTTGGTTATTAAATCCTTGATATAGCCCATGTGTTAATTTTTGAGTTTGAAGTAAATGATGCATTCGGCTATGGTTTCAATGTGTTAAATTGTTGATGTTTTGATGTTGTGTAATGAGAGATGATTTTAGGTGAATATGAACAAATTAAACTTAGCTATAAGTGGCTAAAATGAGTAAAATTCCATTCGGTTATTATAGTGAAATGGGAGATTTGTGCTCAATATTAGAAATTGATAATTAAATTGTTAGTATGTATATATATGGTTGCCGAATGTGGACTTGAATAAAGATGTGAATAATTCGTTATTTATTGAGGTATGTACATTCGATCATGAAGGAAATTAAGTTGAAATTGATTATTGTTTTAGTTGAATAGAGAAATGGATGAATTCATAATTATAAGTGAGCAAATTAGTAGAATCATGAGATAGAAGGACCTAAGTGCTAATATACCACCTTGGGTTTAAAAGTGCTAGGGATAAATTCATTGAGATAAGTCTTATGCACTTGGATTGATTTGTAAGGATTGAGATATACTAGGGAGTATTCGGCTAAGGTATGATAGGTGTAATGTTGAATAATTACTTATCAAAGATGATAGGACCGAATTGTTAATGTTCGGCTTTGTAAGGGGCAGTTAAGTAATTTTGTTCTAGTTTTATTTTGTGTAAATAATCTTTGAATAATGTTAAATGTTGGAAGGTAATGTTTGAAAGTAAAATTAGTGTATACCATTGCCGAATATGTCTAATGTTAATGAATGGTTTAGTTGAAGGCATTTTTAATATGAGTGGAATTGAGGTTGCCGTATATGTGATAGTAGGAAAGGAAATTATTTTTGCTTGAATTTAAATAAATGTATGTTCGATTGAGGTTTTATATGCTGCCCAATATGAAAATGTTAAGACAAATTTGGTTGAATTAAGTGCTATCTTGCTGAGGTTATGTTCGGCCATGGTTATGTTCGATAATTTTGATCATAGCTTGTTGTTGGTTAAATATGGTCTAAATGTTTTCGATTGCATAGTTGATATAACTAGATTTTTATTTGGTTAATTAAGCTAAGTAATATTTGGTCATGAGGTAAATTGAAGTAAGTGAATTTTATTTTGTTTGCATATCTTAATAGGGTTGGCCGTGAGTTCTATTTTTTGATTTAATCATGGGTTAAACTCATTTTGGTTGTTGTGTTTTAAGATTTATTGATGAAATTAATTGTGCGAAGTTCAAATGAAAATTATTTGGTTAAGTGATTAAAGAAGTTAATTTGTTGAAGTTAATTTGTTTAATTTAGCTCAAGAACAAAGGGAGCCGATTTCGGATTAAAGGAAAACAAAGTTAATAGATTAGCCGGTTCGTAATCGTTCGACACCGTTCGAGGTAAGTTTTAAGTAATTAAACATGTGTTATATTTTTAAAAATTTAATGTCCCTTGTATATATGATTAGAACCGAATGGAAATATTTCAAAGAAAATGGGACTTTGACATATGTTTAAACCATATGTGTGTTTTGAATTGAAAATACGATTTTTTTGGTACATATTATGATTAAGTGGTATGTGGTGAAATGAAATGAAATATTGGGCAAGTGCTATGTACGAATGATATTAAACATTGTGAGTATGTTTGTGTTTTATGGAAATTAGAGATACATGTTATGAGATAAGTGAAACTTCGAGACTCAGTTATCGCAATGTGTTATTCGGGCCTATGGCCTAGCAAGCTATAAGCTGGTGTTATTAACGGGCTTCGAGCCTAGCAGGCGTATTGCCAGTGAAGGAATATCGGACTTATAAAGTCTAGCAGGCCTCATGTCGGTGATAAGTTCGGGTTTATACCCAGCAGGCTAAATGCCGGTGAAATAATAAAAGTTTAAGACTATGAAACTTGTGCTATACGGTATCCGAATTCGTTCGATATATTAAGTTATTCAGGTACTTCTAAGCTATTTATGCATATGAGGATATTGTGGATTAAATTATGGAGGTGAAACGAAAGATATATGAGAAGTGGTTGTGTATTTATATATTCGGTCATTGTGGAATTATATACATGAAAGTATATGTTATATCTATGTGAGTACGAACATTAAAATTATATGTGGATATGGTGCCTTAAATTAACTTTATTAAGTCGAATCAAAGAATGACATTGAGGTATTTTGATGATGTGATTATGTGACTTCGAATTTTAAAGAAATGATATGTCAATGAAATGTGTACAATGTGGCTATGTACATTAGGCCAAATGATGATACATTTAAATTATGTTATATGTGATTTAAATAAGTTAAGTTGTTTAAATTACTTAAGACTTACTAAGCTTAATTGTTTACTGTGAATATTTGTGTTCTATTCTATTTTATAGATCTTGGTTGAAAGCTACGAGCTCGGGATTTCAAGTTCAAAGTCATCCACATTATCGTCACTGTTTTGGTACTTTTAAAATTCTATATTTTGAAAGATGGCATGTATAGGCTTAACCCTCTTTTGAATCAAGTTATATTTTGAATTTGTATATATTCTAGCCATGCGAAAATGGCTTGCTATTTTGATAAATATGTTAAAGTGGTTAAGTAAGTTAAAAATCATATTATTTGTGTATGGTTGAATGAAGTAGTATAAGTTTTCAATGGTGATAAATGCATAACAAGACTTGATAGTAGTTTTCCTTGTTAATAAGAGATTCGGCTATGCTCATTGAAAAGTATTCACTTTTGAAATTTGATAAGTGTTCATGTGGTAAAATAATGAGTTATGTTTACATTGAATGATTTATATTATTAAATTAGTACAATCGGCTATTGGTAATATTAATTAGGTCACTATTTGATATTTGTTATATGTATAAATAATGATGAGAATTTCGTAGTTGTTTCTATAAGTTGAGAAGTAAATGATTTCGAATATCGTGTTTATAGCTATATGATTATTGATTGATTAATTATATGTTACAAACTTAATTGTTAATGGTCATTTTGATTAATGGATTTTGGTTATCATATGAACATGTGGAATTGGGTGTTAATCGTTAGCTTTGTTAGGTAATGCCTCGTAACCCTGTTCCGGCGACGGATATGGGTTAGGGGTGTTACAAACCACCCATGATGTGGTAGTGAATTGTAGCAAGAAATTTATTAAACTGAAATGTGAGAATGGTGAAACTCTTCGAGTTGAATCAAATGGATCTAAGAACTTGCCTCCGATAATATCTTCTATGATTACTCAAAAGTGTATTAGAAAAGGGTATAAAGCTTACCTTGCTTTTGTAATGAATACAAAGGAGTCAAAGTTGAAAATGGAATCAGTGCCAGTGGTGTGTGAGAATCAAAATGTATTTTCGGAAGAGTTGCCCAGATTGCCTCCAGTTAGAAAGGTAGAGTTTGGTATAAAATTGGCTCCTGGTACTACACCTATCTCTATTACTCCTTATGAATGGCTCCAACCGAGCTAAAGGAGTTGAAAGCTTAGCTACAAGATTTGATAGAAAAAGGTTTTGCAAGACCGAGTCATTCTCCATGGGGTGCTCCCGTACTATTTGCGAAAAAGAAAGATGGCTATTGAGGTTGTGCATAGATTATCGACAACTTAATAGCATGACCATAAAGAACGAGTACCCTTTGCCAAGGATCGATGATTTTTTTATCAGTTAAGAGGAGCCACAGTGTTCTCCAAGATAGATTTGAGGTTCAGGTACTATCAGCTAAGAGTTAAGGAGGTTGATGTGCCTAAGACGGCTTTTCGGACGAGGTATGGTCACTACGAGTTTCTTGTCATGCCATTTGGCTTGACCAATGCCTCTGCAGTATTCATGGATTTAATGAACCGTATTTTTCGGCCATAGTTGGATAGATTCGTTGTAGTCTTTGTCGATGACATCTTGCTGTATTCACGTGATGAGGATGAACATGCCAATACTTGAGGACAGTTTTACAAACTTTACGAGAAAAGCAACTTTACGCCAAATTCAGTAAAAGTGAATTTTGGCTTAAAGAAGTTGGATTTTTAGGCCACATCATTTTAGGGGATGGCATCAGAGTTGATCCAAGTAAAATCTCGGCAATTGTTGAGTGGAAGTCGTCGAGAAATGTATCCGAGGTCAGAAGCTTTTTAGGTTTGGCCAGTTATTATCGGAGATTTGTTAGGGGATTTTCCATGACCGCCACTCCAATGATGAGACTTTTGCAAAAAGATGTTAGATTTGAGTGGACTACTAAGTGCCAACAAAGTTTCGAGAAATTGAAGACCCTACTGACTGAGGCTCCTATTCTAGTACAACCGGAGATCGGAAAGGAATTCGCAGTTTATAGTGATGCATTATTAAATGGATTGGGCTGCGTACTTATACAAGAAGGCAAGGTGATTGCTTATGCCTCAAGATAGTTGAAACCTCATGAAAAGAATTATCCGACTCACGATTTGAAGTTGGCCGCAATAGTGTTTGCACTAAAGATATGGAGGCACTATCTATATGGCGAGCAATGCCGAGTGTTCACTGATCATAAGAGTCTTAAGTACTTGATAACACAGAAAGACTTAAATCTACAACAGAGGAGGTGGCTCGAGTTGTTAAAGGATTATGAGTTGATTATCAACTACTACCTGGGGAAAGCAAATGTTGTTGTAGATGCTTTAAGTCGAAAGCCTCTATTCACTTTGAGAGCCATGAACACACAATTGTCTCTAACCGATGATGGTTCGATTTTAGCAGAAATGACATGTAACAACCTGATTTAGACCCTAATCGGAACGGTGGTTTCGGGACCACAAATCCGAGTAAAAAAATAAAAAATTATTTAAAATTATTTTTTGTGTTTATTATGTGTGAATTTATATCTGTGAAATTTTCGTGATTTAATTTTATCGTTTGGGTGTCCAATTAAATAAAAGGACTTAATCACGTAAAATGAAAATTTAAGGGCTATTTGTAAAAAGGGCTAAATTGTTGTTGTTCTTTTAATAGGGAGGTTTTAAAATGGAATTAGACCAAACGGCTATAGCATGGACGGTTTTAGACAAGTATTATATAGTTTTATTATTATTTTATAAAGGTTAATTTAGTAAAACAAATAATATTATATGTTATAATAAACATAAAATAAAACCAAGTGCATATATTTTTCTTTTCATGACCAAAACTTGAGAAAGAAGATGGGTTTGAAGCTTTCAAATATTTAGCCACCTTCCAAGCTCGATTCAAGGTTCGTTCTTTGTCGGTTTTTTATAATTTTTACGTTTTTGAGATCATTGCTTCGAGTACTACAAAATCCATGCTTGAATTTTTGATTTTGATGAATGTTTGAATTATGCCATTGATGAGAACTTGTGATTTTTTGTTGTTGATGGTTAAATATGAAAGATATGTTTGGATTAACATATTTTGTATTGGAATTTTTGGATGATTTTGAGTAATTAGGATTAAATTGCAAAAATAATAATTTAAGGGACTAAAATGTGAAATAAATCAAAAATATATTGACTGGTATGGACATTAGGAACATTTGGCTAACATGGGTGTTGTCAAATTTTGCATAATTTGTGTTTTGTGCAATAGGGACTAAATTGTAAAAAGTGTAAATGTCACGGGTAAAATGGTAATTTGCCTATTTGTGTTTTTTGGACTAAATTGAATGAAAATATGTTTGAATGAGCTAATTTGAATATGTTTAGATCAAGAACCAAAGAAATCGGGTTTGGATCGGGGAAAATGAAAGTTGTCGACTAGTTGTCCCGTTCAATTTTTCATCGTCTGAAGTAAGTTTATAAGTAAATAAACATACTTAAATTTAATTAAATGTTAAATATACATACTGGAATGAAAGGTATGATTTGTTATGCTCTATAGCCGAATGTGAGTAAGCTGATTTATGTAGTTTCTAAATTCACTTCAATTGAGTTACGACACCCGAAAGCCCCGTATGAACCCTAGAAATAGTTAGGATACACATGTCATGACATAAGATTCGATTTGTGTGCGTGGATAAGACCATGGCATCGATATGAGACTCCGATAAATGTGTTCGAGTAAGACCTTGTTTGGGATAGTGGCATCGATATGTGATTACATTTAAGACCACATCTGGGACGTTGGCATTGTTCGATATATGTGATTATTCGAGTGTCCTATCCCATTCCGAATGGTTCATCAGGCAAAGATACGCTGTGATTGAACTTGTAAAATGAGCAAAATGAACAGGTATGAGCTAGTTGATTTCCTATTTAAATTAAGGTAAATTGGTCAGTAGACATGTGATACAATTATATAAGTTGCTAATGTGAATATATGTATATTGGTGAAGTATATTCGGCCATATGTGAGGTGTATGCATGTGATGTTACATTTTGATTCATGGTTACACGTATATGTGTGAAAATATATGTCTTCGGTTAAATGTGGATTTGATGTATAGTATGTGCTTAATAAATGTATTTTACGATTATGGAAATGTATATGAAAATTGGAAACATGATTTGATTTGTTGTAACGAATTGAATTAGTGAGTCGTCTACTTAAAACAAGGTAAGAACGTGACTTGAAACTTGTTTAAAACTATGTGTGATACCAATAAAGATTTTATGTGAACTCGGTAAGAACATTCGGCCTTTGATACTTAGGTATATGTAAATAAGATCATGTATATTCGGTTAAATAAGAAGTTTATGTACTTCATGTTTTATTATGATTCTCAAGCTCGTTTATATGAATCTATGTATAAATGGTTATATAATGACTATATAGTTTTGAAAGTTGAATGACATTGGTTGATTTGTTCACGTAGATATTCAGCCTAGTGATTGTTATGGAATAAGTTTTAATTATATACATATGTGATCATTGAGTAATCGGCCACTTAACTAATGTATGTACATGAAATTATTCTGTGATACGTGAGCTTATGTAATTGTGCGTATGTGTACTAAATTTATAAGAACTATTTGGCTTTGAAAGTTAAGTGATAATAAGTTAATTTGGCTATATGAGTATTCAGCTAAGTTGGCGTTAATGAATGAATATGTATACATATATGGGTATATATTTAAAATACAAGCTATGTGTGTCTGAACCTAAATGTGCTTTGATAATTCAATTCAGTTTGGTATAACTAAGTTAATAATATTATTAAGTTGTTTATTTGCTTATGACTTACTAAGCTATGATAGCTTACTCTGTGTTTTCATTTTTTTTACTATGTTTTATAGATTTTGAATTCAGGATACGAGCTCGAGAATTGTTAGAGAAGCCTATCACACTATCGACCGCCTTCGGTATTTTATAAATTGCATTTTGGAGCTATGGCATGTATAGGATGGAATGTGTTTCGAAATAATGAACTTGGGTTATGTATAAAGGCCATGCGAAAATGGCTTATGACTTAGTTAAGCTCGGTCCTTATGCTTACATTTAATAATGTTTGAAGTTATTATGTTTGTTCATGATTATGGCTTGGTTAAGATGTCAATGCTCGTATGTGTTTGGTCATGGTTTAAATTTTAATTGGAGGTTTATTTCATGATATAGATGAATGTGATGTTTAGCTATATGGTTTCGGCATGGAGCAATGATAGGAGTGTTTATCAATAGCTCATGTTGGTAAGTTTGAAACATGGTATGACGTGCATTTGTGGATGGCTATAATGCTGCTCAAGTAGATTAAATATGATTAATGGATGTATTTCGATGATGGCTTAAATTCTATGTTTAATCTTGGTTTTGTTAGACTATGACTCAAGCTCTTTCAATTATTATATAATGTGTCATGGTTGATTTCAACTCATGCTATGTGATTGCATTTTGTGGATAGTCGATGAACCCGGATAAGGCATGAATATATATATTGAAATAATTGATTAGGTTATATACATAGGTTTGGTCTCGTATTGAGCCTATTTTGAGAGTGTAACCAAAATGCATGATGTTTGTGATAATGTTTGTAAATTCGGTCAAACTTAGTAAATTGCGGTCGCATGTTTAAATTTTGTTATCATAAATATGCTATTAAAATTGGGTCTCAAATGTCAATAAGTAAATTCAAGCTTTAGCCGTCCGATTGTTAACTGTGAATTGGTTATTGAGTTTATGATCTTAGACATATTAGTTAGTCTAGGTAACAAGAGTACTTTTGAATGATGGGTTTGTAAAATGAGCAGATTTACTAAGACAAAATACACATGATTTAATGACCTAGATTAAATATGTATATTCTATTGTGATTAATATTTTTTTTAAAAAAGAAGTATATGGTGATGTATGGTTAGTGCCGAATGGTTGTATAAATTTGTATATTAGTACAAAGCATGCAAGTTCAAAATTGATCAGGACCTAGATTACCTACATATGAAATTTTATTTATGTATATTACGACTTATTAAATTAAATGAATATACTTGTGATATTTGGTGGTTATGCATAACTTCAGAAGTGATTTAATAATTATGTTTGACCATATTGTTGACGAAAATTGTTGAATATATATATGCATTATATGCAGTAAATTTTAGGTTGGAATTTGATATGATATTTATTTACATTGTACAAAATAATATATGCTCTTAAATGTGAGTTAACTACTTATTCTTTATAAATGAGTTTTGGCTTGGGTGGAATTTTATTAATGATTTTGAGATTGCGCTTATGCTATGTTTCAAAGTAATACATATATATACCGGTATTGATTTCTTATGATTATTATAAGACATATGTTTGGAACAATTTTATAACATGACTGAGTAATATACTGAATTAATTATTTATGCTCAAAATTGTTTGGTATTTGAATTTTAAGTCTGTATAAAACTGTGTTGGTTTGAGAGTTGTGTCTCATCAGGTAATGCCTCGTAACCTATTTCGGCGATGGATTCGGGCTAGGAGTGTTACATGACAGCTCGAACGATGTTCATTCAGGTCTTCAAAACAACCCAACAAACCATCAACAATCACTATTTCAACCTATGTTTTATAAAATTAACAAGTTGAAGGATTTAGGTTTTTACCACAAAAATGTTGAAATAAGCAAAATTTCCAAGAAATGTTAGACAAGTCTTGAGGAAAAGATGTTTGAAGGTGTTGAAAGGTCAAGATTTGTAAAAAAAAAAAATGAAGAAAATTTTGGGAGGAATTGAGAGGGTTTCAGTGGAGAGAAAAAAGAGGTTTTGAAATTGTGTTTTAAAATAATTACAGGTACCTTTAAAACCCATAAGGCATCAATAATTTTTTATGAATATCGATATTTTTATGAAAGTATCGATATTTTTAAATTGGTATTGATACCAAATTGCGATTTTGTTTTCCAAGTGTAGTGAAAATTGTAAAACCGAGATTTTTGAGTCTTTAGAGGTTCTAAGGGTCCTAAAATGACTCTCAGATCATCCTTAAATATTTCATTTTCATGGAAATGCCAAATGTAAGCATAATGTATATAATTCATAAAGCAAACTTAGATTTTTAAAGAAAATGATTAAATTTGCAAGAAAATGACTAATTCAATAAGTGTAAAAACAGCACAAGAGCAATTCATGCTAGATAAATAAGGTCAAAATATATCAAATATCTATATTATGCATACAAGAGCCAAGAAATCTTTACTCTATAAGCTTTTTGCAACAAAATTAATCAAATAGCATAGAACGATTCAACACAAAGTCAAGGCAAGGTGGTTAAGCCTCGTTCTCTCCTAAGTGTACAAAATCTCTCTTTTTTTTGTAAAAATGTCAGCTAATTGGTTTAAGGTGTCTATATACTTTAGAACTATTTCACCATTTTGGACATGATCTCTTATGAAATTATGTCTCATTTCAATGTGTTTAGTCCTAGAATGTTGGATGAGATTTTTACTGAGACAAATAACACTAGTATTGTTAGACATGATAGGGATGGTATCTATATCAATTCCATAGTCCTTAAGTTGTTTCATCCATAAAACTTGAGCACAATAACTACCGGCAAAAATATATTATGCTTCAGCGGTAGACAAGGTAACACTATTTTTTTCTTTGAAAACCATGATATTGGCATATTGCCTAAGAATGGACCAGTACCAGAGGTGCTCTTTCTATCTAATTTATAACCTCCAAAATTTGCATCCAAGAATGCATGCAGTGTAACACCCCAAATTTTGGGCCTAGAAGAAATGGGCCTTGAGATTAGGGAAGTGAAGGCTTGTTTCAATGGTTAAG
Source organism: Gossypium stocksii (assembly GCA_020496765.1). NCBI lineage: Eukaryota > Viridiplantae > Streptophyta > Magnoliopsida > Malvales > Malvaceae > Gossypium > Gossypium stocksii. The sequence goes on along the minus strand of CM035632.1, from coordinate 115,812,636 downwards.
GGTCCTGAGAAGTGTGGGAGAAGTCATGGGTTCAAACCTGGGCTTTAACAAAATTTTTGGTTTTAAGTGAATAAAACCCTGGTGCTTGGAAGTAGACCTTATAATTAATTGAGGATAAATTGTGACACAAAAGAGCTTGTGGTGTAGTGGCAAGGTGGCATTAGGAGTGGTGCATGAGGTCTAGGGTTCGAATATTGGCATAGCAAAAAGAGTTATTTATTTTTCTACACTTTCCTTGTAGGAAGCAGAGGTTGAATGAAATTTTGTTGAAGGAAGCTTGAACTGGTCAAGGAGAGATTTGAGGATTGGATTGTGGAGCAAATCATGGAGGGATTTTAGGAGGGATAAGGGAAGAAAATCAAGGAATTTGAGTTGAGGGAAAGTTGTGCCGATTGGGGACTCTGGTTGTTCATGAATTCTGTTAAGGGTAGTGAGGTTCACATTCGGTATTGGGGTCTTTGCTTGTATTCTTTGGTGCCAATTTTGTTTGGTATTATTTTTTCAATTTTTCGGCATTTTGTGTGTTCTTTTGGCATTTTTGGTCGATTTTCTACCTTTCTAATTTGCTCACCCTAGTACCCTAAACTGAATACTATATTTTTCATCTCTTCTGAGCATGCTCTTCTTCCTCTCTTTCTCAACAACATTTGGTAATTGAGTTCTTTGCTACTATTTTCTTTCCCTACCATTAGCGCTCTTTTATCTTGGTCGTATATTGTTAGCCTCTCCCTCTTTGGCTTCGGCTTTTGGTAATCTTTCTTTTCTCTCTATTATTCTCTGTCGTTTCCTTCTTTGTCCCTTCTTTTCTCCTCCTTTAGGCGTATATTGTTCTGTGTTAATAATCGAAGATTGCTCACTCGGTCATTCATCTCTATGTTGTTCATCTGTGCTTTCTTGCTCTCCTAGTGGTATTATTGTTTCAGTTTGTGAGGGTCTTCTGTTAAGGGGTAATGCCAATGGTTTATTTCTCTTCTTGTTCTCTCTTAACAGTTAGCAAAATCGCTTCTTTTTACTTTGCTTAACCGAATAATCTTTTCTTTATTGTTGAATTCTCCTTCTTTTCTCATAAAGCAAGGTTCTTTTGGTTCTTAGATTTCCTCGAAGAGTGAAGGACTTGTTCTCGCGTTCAAATCCTCCTTTATGCAATCGATCGGATTTTTGGGTAAGTTAGCTTGTTGGCCGAATGCTACCTTCTTTTTTTTAGATTAATATGTGTTAGGTCTTGGTTTTAGACAATCACTTTTGATCGACTACACTTGTAGTGTAGTTAATCGACAAGGACATGAGAACGATTCTCAGTCAGCGATCTAAGAGGAATAAGCTGTATCTCACGCAATCAAGGTTTGGTGCTCGTGGATTTTAGCGCATTCCCGTAAAAAGGTGTGTAACCGTACCCTGTATCTGATAATCGGCTGAAAAGCCAAAAAAGTGTGTACGCACACACTGAATAGACTGTAAATCGGCAAAAGCTGAAAAGCCAAGAACTGGCTGATGATGCCACACGAGCGTGTGATCGCACGTGTGGTGAACCGAGCCCAAGAAACATGGGAATAAGACTGTAAAATGACCGAATTACCCTTAGAGGGTAAAATGATCAAATTACCCTCAAAGGGTAAAATGACCGAATTACCCTTGGAAGATAAAATGATCGAATTACCCTCAAAGGGTAAAATGACGGACTTACCCTGGAGGGTAAAATGACCGAATTACCCCTAGAGGGTAAAATGATCGAATTACCCCTATAGGGTAAAATGACCGTAATACCCCTGTAGGGTAGAATGACTGAATTACCCCTATAGGGTAAAATGACCGTAATACCTCTGTAGGGTAAAATGATCGTAATACCTTTGTAGAGTAACCCCTGTAGGGTAGAATGACTGTTATGCCTTATATGATATTTGATTGATTGAGTATGTTATGTGATATTTATGTGTTTTGCATACATGCACAACATGCCGCATGGGTTGGGTTATTGTTATGGAGAAAGTATTGATCTGTTAGGGTCGCACTAGTTGCACGAGACGACTGTGGACCCACCGAAGGCTTAAAGTCTCATATTCGTACTGATCTGTTAGGGTCGCACGGGTCACACGAGACGAATGTGGACCCACCAAAGGCTTAAAGCCGTATATTTGTACTGATCTGTTAAGGTCGCACGGGTCGCACGAGATGACTGTGGATCGATCAATTGCTTTGTGTCATTTATACTATCGATGGCTTTGTGCCATTTATACTATTGATGGCTTAGTGATGTCCATTTTACCAATGGCTTGGTGCCATGCATATTATCGATGGCTTAGTACTATCCATTTACCGATGACTTTGTGCCCCGCATATTATCGATGGCTTAGTGCTGTCCATTTTACCGATAGTTTTGTGCCACGCATATTATCGATGGCTTAGTGCCGTTCATTTTATGAAAAGTAGGTTGTGCTGATGGCTTAAAGCCACTTATCTTACTGGCAACTATGCTACGATTCTTATTACTGGTAGCTAAGCTGCGATTCTGTTGTCTGGCAGCCTTGCTGCGATATTGGTTAGTGCCGCAACTGGTGCTAACATTGTAAGTGTAGGGATGGGTGGTTCGATTTAATTCTCCACAAGAGTGCAAGGTTATATGGAGGCAAGTGCAGGGTTGGATGGGATAACTTGCATCATACATCATACATAATACATTTTGATTTTGCTACTGTAATCGGCTAAGGCCCATCGATACTGTCTGCTATAATGGGCTCAAGCCCAGACTACTTCTGTATGTTATTTGTTTGACTGACTGTTTTCATATTAAGGGATTACACACTGAGTTTTTGTAAACTCACCCCATTTTTAATTGTGTAGGTAATCCTTAGCATTAGGTGGATCGGTGCTGCGAGGGACTCGAGTATGGCCACACAACTGCATCTGCGTTACATCGACTATTTATTTTTCAATAACTTAAATTTGGGTTGTTGATGTAATAAGGCCTCTCTAATTTACTAGCTTTCAATTTGGGATTTTATTTATCATAATTTCATATCTGTTAGACATAGGTCGCGGTTTTTCCAAAATGATAACTGTTTTCAGAACAACACGTTTCCGCAACACTGTTGAAATGCTTCTACACCAAACAAAGTTTTTTAAAAAAAGTAAGAACGTTTTAAATGGTTAACAAATGACTAAAAGGATTTAAGAACCAACAAGAGGCTTTAACTTTCAAACAGGCTTTTATCAACAAGATCGAGTTTTCATTAAGAACACTCCAATGTGACACGCCAGATTCGGCCATAACGTCTAGGCCGGGTTTGGGGTGTTATATTTAAGCTAAAGGATGAGTCTCTAGGATACCAAAGACCTAAATTTGGAGTGTCTCTAAGGTATCTAAATATTCTCTTAAGGGCTTGTAAATGTGATTCATTAGGACAAGATTAATATCTAGAACACAAGCATACACTAAAAATAATATCGGGCCTAGTTGCGGTAAAATAAAGAAAAGAACCAATCATTGACCTATATAATATTAAATCAACATATTTACCTTCCTCATCTTTATCAAGTTTTGTAGAAGGGTTCATAGGAGTAGCTTTCTCTGATATTTTTAGGCTCAATGCATGAGATAAATGCAACATACTTACAAGTATTTCTAAGAGAAGATCTAGTAATTACTCTTTGGATGGATCTCTCAAAATCATACCATCCTTCACATGGTTGAACTCTCTTGGATGAGTGATTTCCCTTTCCTCAATCGAAAGTTCTTTTAGAGAATCTTGTGTCTATTCTTGAAATTTTTCATTTGATGATTGATCCTCTTTATCTTTGTTATTAAAAGATTCTGCATCATTATCATTAACACAAGAATCCTTTTTAGGAGGTGGATTAGAGTCATAAAAAATAACGTGTATAGACTTTTCTACTACTAAAGTTCTTTTGTTAAAAACTCAATAAGCTTTAGAACTTAAAGAATAGCCAAGAAAAATTCCTTCATCACTTTTTGCATCAAATTTACTAAGATTATCTTTGTCATTGTTTAAAACAAAACATTTGCATCCAAAGGGATGAAAATAGCTAATATTAGGCTTTTTATTTTTGAAAAGTTCATATAGAGTTTTCTTTAAAATAGGCCTAATCATTACTCTATTTACAACATAGCAAGCGATGTTTGTGGCTTCCACCCAAAAATATTTTAATAAATTATTTTCACAAAGCATAGTTCTAGCCATTTCCTCTAAAGTTCTATTTTTCCTCTCAACAACCCATTTGAGTTGTAAAAAATTTCAAAACTAAGACTTTGAAATTCAGTTCCATGGTCCCTTTTAACATTAGTGATAGAGTAACCTTTTTCATTTTGGTTCATTTTGAAAATGTGATTAATTTTTCTAAAGCTTCATCTTTAATACTTAAGAACCCAAGTAAATTTATAATAGTCATTAATAAGCACAAAAGCATATTGTTTTCTACCGAAGCTCGTTGTCCTAATAGGACCAAATAAGTCTATGTGAAATAGTTGAAGAGCTCTACTAGTTGATACATCATTAATAGGTTTAAAGGAAATTCTCTTATGTTTGCCATTAACACATGCATAACAAACTTTATCTAGATCAAAATTAATTTTAGGAAATCCTCTTACTAAGTCATTTTTAGCTAGTTTATGCAATATGTTCATGCTAGCATGTCCCAGTTTTCTATGCCATAACAAAGAACTATTTTCATTTTTAGCAACAAGGCATAAGTTAGAATTATACAAATCATCTAAATGCACTATATATATTATGTCATATGTCCTACAAGTACAATCTTATTAGAAGCAATGTCAATAACTTTACAACCTTTAGACTCAAAAAGGGCATTGAAACCTTTATAACATAATTGACTAATACTTAGAAGATTATACTTAAGACTATTAACACATAAGACATTCTTAATAATAATTGAAGAGTTTTTACTAATAGAGCCTATTCCTACAATTTTTCTTATGGAGTTGTCACTAAATGTAACTTCTCTTTCACTTTTTGGATTCAAATTGATAAAGTGTTTCTTGTCACCGGTCATATCTTGAGCATCCATTATCAAGGTACCATAAGTTTTTCCTTTAATAGTCCACCTCAAAGCAATGCTCCTTTTCTTACAAACATAGAATTAAACTTTAAATTTTGGTACCCAAATTCTTTCGGGTCCATAAACGTTAGTTCCTATAATTTTAGTCCCTTTAGGTATCCATTTTGAAATCAAGTTCATGTCTTGAGAAGTTATGAGTCCTTTAGGGACCAATACACTTTTAATAATATTTTCTTTTGTAAAAATTTTGGGGACTTCTATTTTTATAGAAATTAAAACTGTTTTTAACAAAGTTTTTTTTTTTTGAATTTTCTCTTTTTTCAAAAACTTTGCTAGAGTGAGATTTTTCACTATTAAGCAACTTAAGTTGCTTTTCATGATCATCATGAACTTTAGAAAGTAAACTATGCAAATACGAATTCTTTTTTTCAGACTCATTAATAATTTTATTGCATTTTGTTTACTTTCCCTTCAAGTTCATGATTGGCTTTGAAAAGCAAGTCATTTTCATTTTTCAACTTTGAATATTTTTCTTATGTTTTGAATTCATGACTTCAAATTCCAAACCCAATTCATCATAAGCATCTTGCAACTCATCAAAAGAACAAGAATTTGAAATAGATGAATTAGAAGTTACCTTACAATCATTGATGGCCATGAGACACAAGTTGAATACTTCTTAATTTTCTTCATCGGATAAAACCTCATCACCCCAAGTAGCAACATTTGCCTTGTGTTTTTGTTTGTTTGACCCCTTCTTCTTTCATTAAGGACAATCAAACTTGATATGTCCTAGTTTATAGCACTCATAACAAATGATAGGATCTTTTTTCTTGGTTGATTCAATTTTAAGTCATTCCTTCTTTTGGAATTGATTTCATTTGTTGGACGTCATAAACCTCTTAAATCTTCTTGCAAACATAGTCATCTCTTCATCCTCATCCATATCTTCAATTGAATTACCTTATTCTATTATGGACTTGAGGTCCAAGTCAACCTTCTTCTTCGCCATCCTTTCTTCTTCAACCCTTTCCTTAATTCCCATCTCATAAGTAAGTAATGAACCAATAAGCTCATCTAAAGAGAGTGTTTCCAAGTTTATTGCTTCTTCTATGGAGGTCACTTTAGCCTCTCATGCCTTTGGCAAGCTTCGAAGTATTTTTCTCACAACTTCTTCATTGGGATAAGTATTCCCATATGATTTGAGCCCATTGATGATTGTAATAGCCCAAATTTGACTGGGCTTAAATGAAAGAAAATGAATAAGTAAATATTTATCTATTTAAACAGTCCATTAAGAGTCCAGGTTACAAAGCCCAAACACTGGGGCCCAAGGTCCCAATTATAACAGACCGACCATTATCCCACCAAAATAATACAAAGCCTAAAATCCAAACAATACCCGTGATCCATTACCCAAATTTAAGCCCAATACAGAAACCCAATCCCCAAAACCTGTTAGACCCTTAACCCAACAAGTTAACAGACCCACCTAGCCTGAAATTCACAATGGCCCAAATGGCCCAAAACCTAAAATGTCCAGCTAGGGTTTCCAACCCTAGCTCAGTTCCCTGCGCCGCAACACCTTCTGGAAGTATCGGGGAGCATCTGTCCAGTCCCCAAAATCGAGGCCATCAATGCTGGGCCAGCCCTTGGGCCGACACACTAGCGCTGGCCCTTCAACGCACCATGACCCTTCAGCCCGGCCATCGATTGCGCCTCCACCAGTAGGCCATAATCTCAGCATCGTATCGTGCCCAACAAGGTCATCACTGGATTTCTAGGGTATCTGCAAAAAGAAAAGGAAACAACAGATATGGAAAAGCAACAGCAAACCATAGCAGAGAACAAATATGGAAAAGAAATCGTAGTAGATACGCAAAAAATAAAATCACAACAGATATGTATAGAAAATAATGGAGAGAAATCTCTGATTTCTTTCCAAAGCATGTAACGATTTAAGGCTATAAAAGCCTCCCCTGTAACAGAGAGTGGTCTCTTATGCATACATCAATAAAAAAGGGCAAAAACATAGATTTATTTGCAGGTAATACTCTTTTTTTATTTTATTCTTATTCTGTCCCGAGTACATACAAAATAACAATTTTAAAACCAAAACAAACATATCATTTTCTCGTTTCTTTTAAGTTTTTAATGAAGTAATAACACAAAAAGAAAGGGGAAAGGTTTTAGCTACAAAAGGAGGCATTTTTGGACCCCCAGACACTGCATAGGTGGCGCGTGAGGCGCGCGTGAAGGCCCGATGACTGGAGCTGTGACGGCCCTTGGCCGGAGCTCAGAGAGCTCTTCAGAGTTTTTTTTTTAAGAGAGGTTAAGAATGAATTTTGGGATTAAAAAGGGTTTATATAGGATCCAAAGTCTGACCTGATCCGACCCGAAGGTCCGAGTGTTTTACCGATAAAAGGGGATATTTATTCCCTCAGCCGTTCCGCATTTTTAGTTTATTCAATTTCGTTTAATTCAAATGTTATTTTATTTAAAATTGGCCCAGTTATTTAATTTCTGTTTCAATTTGGTCCCAAGACCATTGAAACGGGCACCTTAAAACGTTGCCGTTTTAGGGATTAGGGCTAAATTGCCCCATGAGTCCCTGGACTGTTGAATACGTATTCCAGAAAGTCCAAATTCCTCATTTATTTCTTTTAAATTATCCCAAGATTTTTTTCCTTCTTCTTTTTTAAATCCTTTTTAATTTATTTAAAATCCACATTTTATTTTGTATTATATTTCTTTATTATCATTTATATTTTTATTTTAATATTGATTACATTACTTGATATTTCTTTATCATCATATTATTTTATATTTTAACATATACAATTTCATATTACTATTTACATTATCATTTTTATATTTAATTGGTATTAAATATTTCATTAATTATATTTATATTATTTAAAAACTAACCTAAATATTTTTATATCCTATGCTATAAAATTATTATTCTATTATATACTCTATTATATACAATGTATTTTGGTAGTTTTAAAACCCATTTACTTTTATATTATGTACTATAATTACTTTATTTATTATCTATGTTAGTTATTCTATAAAGTTGTTAAAATATTATACTATGGGATCATTTTTTTATTTCATAATTGATTCCCTCTTGTGATTATTTTTATGTATTAATTTTTTTTTTATAAACTTCATTCATGATTGTTGTATGCTAATACTATATCATTATTTTCTTTTATGTTTATGTATATGATTGTACATCGTGCATCAATTTTTTGTTTATTAATGTATATATGTTGAATTACATGCTATTATGTTTTATCTATTCTTCTTTACTATATATTGTGTTTTTATGTACATTTACCTATTTAAAATTTGCTATGTTTTTATATATGTTTATTGATGTATGACATTTATGTTATTGCTATTATGCTTTTATATCATGTTATCCCATATATTATGTTTTATAATACAAATATACTCCTTCATGCATCAATTTAAAAACGAGATTCCAAAGTTTTCAAAAATGAAAGGCAATGCTAGATGTTTGAAAGCTTCGAGAAAAGTAGTGCCCTAACTTACTGGGTTGCAACTTTTTTTCGTTGAGTTCGAATAGCCAAGCACCCTTCTAAGTTTTAAAGTTTTTCAAAATACGAGCAACTATCTTGAAATTTCAAAGCATTATGTCCTAACTTACTGGATATGGTGTTTTGTCGTTTCGAGATAGGTATTTCCAAAAAGTCTAACTTAGTGTCAAATGCCTTAAAAATATTGCATCCTAACTTATTGGATGTAATATTTTGATTCATTTGATGCAAGTGAACCCTAATTTTTCAAATCAAAATATTTTTAAAGAGGATTGCATCTTAAAAGTTTTAAATTTCCGACATTAAAGACATTTGATAATCAATTTGGTACCAATTTTTGGGCGTTACGAGGGTGCTAATCCTTCCTCGTATGTAACCGGCTCCAGGACCCGTTTTCTAATTTCGTAGACGAAAAATAATGATTTTAAAACAAAAAGTTTTAAAGGTGGTCCAATCACACCTAAAAAGATTAGTGGCGACTCCCGTTTTTTAGTCGACCCCGTTTTTTTCCAAAACCATAAAAAATGGTTTCGACAGCTTGGCGACTCCACTGGGGACGTCTAAAAGAGCCAAGCCGCATAATTGATTACCTTTTGTCTTAATGTCGAAAATTTGAAAAATTTTAAAATTCAATCCTTTTGCATCACATGTGTTTGTATTATTGCATATGTGGCTATATTATAATGTGCATTACATTTGCATGACCGTTGTGGTCACACCCTTAAGTGGGAGTGAGAAACTACGCCTTCGTGAGGTTTTCGCCTCCGTGTAGGATAGTGGATCACTTTCGGAATACATCCGTACCTATGGTTTCGTGAGATTTTCATCTCCGTGGAACCATAGGGAAATGTATTCCCCTAAACTGAACTCGATTTAAATGAGCCTATAATGGGTAAGAATCGAGGAATTTGCTGGTTCGGCTACCTCAAACTTTAGAACTAACCTTATGTAGAAAAACCGTAAGAGCCCAATTTAGTTAGAACTATACTTTAACCCTTGTAGGTTATCTTTGAGATTTATTGATATCATGTGATATTGACTATTTCTTTTCTTTTGTTTTCATGTCATTTTGCATTTAAAAGGTATCGATTCACGATCGGTTTCTAAGTAGGAAGCATTATTATGGAGAACGGACTTCTTGATAAAGTAGAGGCCAACGTCAATGTTCATAGATGGTCGGAGCAAACTCAACTAGAAAAGGGAGATAGTATAGCTGTGGGATATGTGTCAGAGCTGTCCGATTACACTCGTATTAGTGTCACACAGAATAATCTTCAAGAGCTTAAGGAGATTTGGGATTAGTGGGGTAATGAGAGTAAGTAGTTATTCTACGATAATTATGGAGATTTACCTTACTTGCTCGATATTCAGGTAGATGAGCACTTGTTTCGGGCCCTTGCTCAGTTTTGGAACCCGGCGTATAGTTGTTTCACTTTTAGAGAGGTAGACTTGGTACCTACTGTGGAGGAGTACACTGCCTTACTTCGTTGTCCTAGGTTCCAGAGTGATAGGATTATTCTCGAGCTACTTGTGTCCCTACCTTTTGGAAGAAGTTAATGACTATTACTGGGATGAGCGAGCAGTGGATTACGGCCAGAGTTAAAGAGAAAGGTGAGTGCAAGTGCATTTCGTGGGATGCTTTGAAGGAGCTGTTTTGACGCACCCAGATGAGACAAGGAAGGTAGACATTTTTGCTCTAAGCTTATACGGATTGATGGTTTTCCCTAGAGCCTTGGGATATGTGGATGAGGCGACCACGGATCTTTTTCATAGACATAGCAAAAGGGTCACTTCGGTTCCTGCGATTTTGGCGGAGACATCCAGATCTTTAGGTGCATGTAGGAGTTCTGGTGCAGGCAGGTTTATAGGGTGTGCTCAGTTACTTTTTGCTTGGTTCTACAGTCACTTTCGATTGATCGATGGGATTGTTTGTCGGGTTTTCTTCGAGAACTACTCCCCGTTAAAAGATATAGTAGCCTCGTCTAGGAAAGCGAATGTACTAGAAGAGAATTGGATAGCATTGCTTCAGAATCTTCAGTCAAAGGATGTGGAGTGGAGGGCTCCATGGATGGCTCCTAGTGAGACACTTTATCGATGCGGTAGCTTTGATTGGGTTCCCCTGTTGGGAATTTGGGGTGCCATCGGTTATGCCCCTTTGCTCGTGCTGAGGCAGCATGGATTAAGGTAGTTCGTACCAGCGACTCATGGGTTAGCTCAGAGTGAGTTTGTATACAGAGGAGCCGATTATAAGAGGAAGGTTAGTGAGATTTCTAGCACTTGGAACAAAACTTGTTGGTTGAAGGGAATGGCCATCAACCCTGCTACGACCCCAGAGTATGTAGAATGGAGGAGTAGAAGAATTAACGATAATGTTCCTAAGTCAAAGATAGAGGAAGCTCGACTAATGGAGGAGTATTTGCGAGTGATGCCCTCGGAGCTTGAGATCATGAAGCAAGAATTTAAGAGAAAAAATTTGGAACTTAAGAAGAAGATAGAAAAGTTCAAAAAGGAGAAGATGTACTTGAGACTAGACGTTGACGTACAAAAGAAGGAAGTCGAGAAAGCAAGAAAAGAAAAGAGGAAGGTGAAGAAGACCAAGATGATTTGAAAGAGGAGTTCAAGAAGGCACAAGTATCTTTAAAACGGGCTGGGTTAGGAAAGTCTTCGGAGCAGTGGCAGAAGGAAGTTCAAGAAGAAAAAGCTAGAGCTGAGCATTGGGAGAGGAAATTCCAAGAAATGCGATCGTAAAATTTGGCCTTGGAAAAAGAGAATCACGGATTAAAGACTAAGGTAACTAAGCTGGGAAGATCACTTCGTTGGCACCAAAACCATGATCCTACGATTGAATTAAAGGAGCTGAAAAGTGAGGTTGAAGATTTGGAGGTAGCATTGCATGATGGTGAACTTCGGATTGAGCAGCTCGAGGCGCAAGAAGATTGTTTAAAGGGAGAGCTCCATCAGGTTAAGGGACAAGTCAGAGATAGGGATTACATCATTGGGGAAGCCATAGCCCAAATCTGAGAGATTACTGAATATGTTCGAGATTTAGCAGTACGAGCTGATGCGTTGAGTATGATATATGAGTCAGCATCGGATAAAGGTCGAGAGTTAGCCCTTTTACTAGACAGAGTTAGAACTTTGGGCCTTAGGGCAAAGGCGTATATGTAATCCATTTATATGTAAAGATATTCTTTTTCTAAATAAAGTTTTCTAAATGAAATTGAATCGAGATCGATGCCTTTTTGCATTCATGCATTTGCATTACATCACATCGCATCGCATCATATGCATTCAAAGTTATAGAAAGACCATAATTAGTTAAAGTTTACTTCGAAAGGTAGAAAAGAAATCTGGAAATCACACATCCTTACGGTACCCGCACTAAAACTAGGAGTATGGATCAAAGATTTGAGCAGTTGCAAAAGGATATGCAAGACCAATTGCAGGAGCAGTTGGCCAAGATGCAGAATGATATGAGGGAGCAAATGCTAAAGGCTCAGAGGAATATGATGGTCGAAATGGCTCAGCTGCTAAGGGCTACTGAAAAAGGGAAGGCCCCCATGGCTATCACTGGTGAGGAGGGTGAAGAACATCCTCCGGGTTTTACTCCACTCATGTGCCACCGCAAGCCGAGGCACCTCCTAGAAGGCCATCTGTCACTGTAAGGCCTCAAAATAGGCCAATCGATGCTAGAATCCCCGTGAATTTCCCATCTGGGTCGGGATTCAATTTGGGCGATAGCCTGATCAACCCTATCACTCCTGATCTGGATATGGTTGAGAAGGAAAGAATGGAAACCGAATCCTCAAAACAATTGGAGGATCGTTGTAAGTGGTTGGAGGAGAAGTTTAGGGTTTTGGAAGGTGCTGGCAATCATCATGGGATTGATGCCAAAGACTTAAGTTTGGTCCCAAACTTGGTACTTCCTCACAAATTTAAGATGCCGGAGTTCGAGAAGTACAACGGGACTACTTGCCGAGAGGCACACATTACGATGTTCTGTAGGAGAATGACTGGGTATGTAAACAATGATCAATTATTGATCCATTGTTTTTAGGACAGCTTAGTGGTAGCAGCGGCCAGGTGGTATAATCAGTTGAGCTGTGCAAGAATCGGTTCATGGAGAGACCTTGCACAAGCCTTCATGCAACAGTACAACCATGTGACTGATATGACGCCAGATAGGATCACACTTCAAAACATGGAGAAAAAGCCTAATGAAAGTTTTAGGCAATACGCACAATGATGGAGAGAGGTGGCCATGCAAGTACAACCACTACTGTTAGAGAAGGAGACCACCATGTTGTTCATCAACACTTTGAAGGCACCGTTCATCACTCACATGATTGGAAGTACCATAAAAAGCTTTGCGGATATAGTTATGGCGGGAGAGATGATTGAGAACGCCATAAGGGGTGGCAAAATTGAGGGAGAAACAGTTAAAAGATCGGCCCCAAGGAGAAAGGATAACAAGGTGAATAACACAAACAGCTTCAACTCAAGGGCAATCACAGTTAGTCAACCCAAAGCAGCTATGGTCGAGCAACAAAGTACTCAGAGACAAGAATCAGGCTCGAGACAAAATTTAGAGAGGATGCAGTTCACACCTATCCTTGTGACGTATCATAAGCTTTTCCAAAGCTTATATGATGCTCATGCTATAGCTCCATTTCACTTGAAACTGCTACAACCACCATACCCCAAATGATATGATGCCAATGCTAAATGCGAATACCATGCGGGGATACCGGGGCACTCGATTGAAAACTGTACTGGATTTAAGAAAGTTGTTGAGAGACTTATCAAGATGGGGGTTGTGAAATTCGACAGTACCCCTAATACTGAAAATCCGTTACCTGATCATGGCAATCAAGGAGTGAATGCCATTGGGAAGAAATCAAAGAAGATGTCGCTGAGGTGAGGGTGCCCATGAAGACGATATGGGAGGAGATGGTGAAGAGAGGTATGTTGACCTCTGAAAATGATAGAGAAAGAATGGGGAACTATTGTGAGTTCCATGGAGAGGTAGGTCATGTGATCCAAAATTGCAAAGAATTCAGGGCCTTGGTGCAAGGCTTTATGAATAACAAAGAACTACAGATTTCTGAAGGTAGTTCTTGCGAAAAACAAGTCTGTGCGCTGGAGGATAAACGACGAGGAACCAGTGGGCCGAGAATTATTATTTCCTTGCTAGGGAATAATGAAGTAGGAACACAAACGGTGCCTAAAGTGGTCATCCATAAGCCTACTCCTTTCCTTTACAAGGATGACAAGAGGGTGCCATGGAGCTACAACTGCAGTGTGACAGTACCCGAGGATGAGAGTATAGCCAGTGCGTCTAAGGGCATGTAAAATGAAGGTTCCCATACACGGAGTGGGAAACGTTATGGTGCGGGGGGCGTCAGAGTGTTGCCCACAAAAACAAAAGATGTCGATGTCGAGGAGAAGAAAGAGGTTGAAGGGCCCATCAAGGAGCCGATAAAGGAGGAGGAAGCTAAGGAATTTCTCAAATTCCTCAAGCATAGCGAGTATAGTATGGTCGAGTAGTTGCGTAGGCAGCCAGCCCGTATATCAGTGTTGGCCTTACTTCTAAGTTCCGAGGTATATCGAAATGCACTATTGAAGGTGCTTAACGAGACATATGTCACCCATGACATATCCGTCAATAAGCTGGACCGGTTGGTAAATAACATCAGTGCGGACAATTTCATCTACTTCAATGATGATGAAATACCGCAAGAAGGCATGGGATCGACTAGGGCCTTGCACATCACTACTCGGTGCAAGGGATATACACTTCTAAGTGTACTTGTGGACAACGGGTTGGCTTTGAACTTCCTTCCATTGTCCACATTGAACAGATTGCCTATTGACAGTTCGTACATGAAAACATGTTACAATGTGGTGAGAGCCTTCGATGGAACCGAAAGGAAGGTTATGGGACGAATTGATATCCCTTTGGAGATTGGGCCAAATACATACGAGGTTGATTTCTTGGTGATGGATATCAAGCCTTCCTATAACTATTTGTTGGGGAGACCATGGATACACTCGGCAGGGGCGGTGCCCTCCTCATTGCACCAAAAATTAAAGTTCGTAAAGGATGGACAATTAATAACCATCAACACCGAGGAAGACATTATAGCGATAGTTACTAGCAAGGCCCCTTATGTTGAGACAAATAAAGAAGCTATTGAGTGTTCTTTCCGCTCTTTAGAGATCATTAATGCAACCTTCATCATGGAAGGAAGTGAGATGCCGGTGCCTAAAATGTCTAGAGCCACAAGGATGGCCCTGCAAATGATGATGGGAAAGGGAGCATTGCTAGGAAGAGCACTAGGAAGACAGTTGCAAGGAGAGGCTAAAATCCCAAAGGTGATTGAAAAGAAAGACCACTTTGGTTTGGGTTTCAAGCTAGACCATAAGCAAAAGATGAAGGAAATTGAGAAGCGCCAAGAGAGAAGGAAGGCACGTTTAGAAGGAAGAGAAGTGGAGTGGGAGCCGATGACATTCCCTCCAATATCCAAAACCTTTAGATCGGGAGGGTTACTTGTGAAAGGAAGTCATCAGATCAATGTTGTACATGAAGAAGGATTGGAGCAAGGAAACCTCGAGGGCATTCGCCCTTATGAACTGGGAAGCTCTTTGAACAATTGGACTGTGGAGGAACTTCCTGTAGTCTTTAGGAATTCTTCAGAGTAATTCTCGAAACATGTCTGTTATTCTAGAGCCCAGGAATAATGAGATTACATTTGTGAAATAGGCTTATGATCATCTATTATTATTTTAATAAAACATAATGTTATTATCAATTTGAACGAGTATTGTCCCATTTTATCAACCAATATTTTGTTAAACTTTTACAATCTTTATTCTTTCATTCATGGTACATAAATAATCATTCTTAGATTCATTCATTCTTTGTATATTCTTTCCTACCCCCACAGGTCCCTAGATATCAATGACATGAGCACTAATACTACAAGTCATGATTTCTCTTATGAGCAAAACATGTGTTTAGAGGAATCTCAGGATTTTGAAGATGACCTAGATTGTGATGTGTCTCTTGATCTGTTAAGAATGGTAAAACAGGAGGAAAAGTAAATTAGGCCCCACGAGAAAGAGGTAATAAAAAGTGTAGCCCTAGAGGAGGGGAAGGAGGTGAAAATTGGAACTCTAATTACCAATGACACGAGGCAAGGACTGGTTGAGTTACTTCGAGAATTCAGATATTTTCGCATGTTGTATCAGGATATACCGGGGTTGAGCACCGATATTGTAGTACATCGTCTGCCGATAAGACAGAATTGCAAGCCAGTCCAACAGAAGTTGCGAAGGATGAGGCCAGATATCATTCTGAAAATAAAGGACGAGGTTAAGAAATAGTTTGATGCAGGATTCTTGCAAGAGGTCAAGTACTCTGAATGGGTAGCTAATATTGTGCCAGTACCTAAGAAAGATGGGAAGGTACGAATGTGTGTTGATTATAGAGATCTGAATAAAGCTAGCCCTAAGGACAACTTTCATCTGCCATACATCGACACTTTAGTAGACAACACGGCGGGGTATTCATGGTTTTCCTTCATAGATGGTTTCTTGGGGTATAATCAGATAAAGATGCATCCAGAGGACATGGATAAAACCACCTTCATAACCTTATGGGGTACCTTTTGCTACAAAGTAATGCCGTTTGGACTGAAGAACGCGAGGGCAACATACCAGCGAGCCATAGTGAATTTATTCCATGACATGATGCATAGGGACATTGACTATATGTAGATGACATGATTGCTAAATCCCGAACAAAGAAAGAGAATATTGAAGTCTTGAAGAGACTATTCTTGAGGTTAAGGAAATTTCAATTGAAGCTCAATTCGACAAAGTGCACCTTTGGAGCTAGATCGGGAAAGCTATTGGGTTTCGTAGTCAGTGAAAAAGGGATAGAAGTTGACTCAGACAAAGTCAAAGCCATACAAGAATTGCCTCCCCCACAAACTCAGAAAGAGGTTCGAGGATTCCTAGGAAGGTTGAATTACATTGCTCGGTTCATTTCACAACTAACCAAAAAATGTGATCCTATCTTTCGCCTCCTTAGAAAGCACAATCAAGGTACTTGGGATAAGGAATGCCAGAGTGCTTTTGAAAAGGTCAAGCAGTATTTGTTGAATGCTTCGGTATTATCTCCACCTAGCCCAGATAGGCCATTAATACTGTACTTGTCGGTGTTCAGTAATTCTATGGGGTGTGTATTGGGTCAGCATAACGAGTCAAGAAGAAAAGAAAAGGCAATTTATTATCTCAGTAAGAAATTCACTAACTGCGAAATGAGATACTCGCCAATTGAAAAGTTGTGTTGTGCGATGATTTGGACAACCCAGAAGTTAAGACAGTATATGCTATACCATACCACCTGGATCATCTCGAAGCTTGATCCATTGAAATACATGATGGAATCAACAGCTTTAAATGGGAGAATGGCGAGATGGAAAATATTGCTTTCGGAGTTTGATATAGTCTATGTAAGTCAGAAGGCTATAAAAGGAAGTGCGGTAGTAGACTTTTTGGCAAGTAGGGCTCTAGAGGACTATGAGCCATTGAACTTTGATTTTTCAAATGAAAAGTTGATGTGTATAACGGCGACTGAAGATTCTCCTTGGAAGTTAAATTTTGATGAGGCATCTAATGCTGTTGGACATGGAATTGGGGCAGTCTTAGTATCCCCAAAGGGCGATCATTATCCATTCACATGCAAGCTAGATTTTGATTACACAAATAATATGGTCGAATATGAAGCATGCATCATGGGACTTCGAGCAGCTATAGAGCGGGGAATAAGAACCCTCGAAGTATATGGAGACTCTGCATTAGTAATTTACCAACTTAGGGGTGAATGGGAGATGAGGGACCCTAAATTAGTCAATTATAGGAAGATAGTTTTGGGATTGCTTGAAGAGTTTGAGGATATTACTTTTAATTATCTTCCACGAGATGAGAACCAAATAGCGGATGCTTTAGCCACCGTAGCTTCAATGATTAAGACGAATAAAGAGAAGGAAATGAGACCAATCCAAATGAGTGTCTATGAAGCTCCAGCTCAGTGTTGTAACATTGAAGAAGAAGAAAAGGATGATAATCCATGGTATCAAGATATATTACAAAATGTGAGAGATCGTAAATACCCTGAACAGGCCAATGAAAATGACAAACGAACTTTGAGAAGGATAGCTTGCGACTACGTTTTGGATGGGGACATTCTGTATAAGAGAAGGAAAGACCAAGTACTTCTGAGATGTGTCGATGCTGTGGAAGCTAAGTTAATTTTGGAAGAGGTTCATGAAGGTATATGTGGGACACATGCGAATGGTTTCACAATGGCAAGGCAAATTATGAGGTTTGGCTACTATTGGGCCACTATGGAAGGGGACTGTATTAACTATGCTAGGAAATGCCATAAATGTCAGATTTATGGGGACAAAATTCATGTACCACCCTCACCTTTGCATGTTATGACTTCTCCATGGCCCTTTTCCATGTGGGGCATGGATGTCATTGGGCCTATATCACCGAAAGGTTCGAATGGACATCGATTTATCTTCGTGGTCATTGACTACTTCACAAAATGGGTAGAGGTAGCCTCTTATGCGAATGTTACTAAGTCAGCTATGAGTCGATTCTTGAAGAAGGAGATCATCTATCGATATAGAATGCCTGAGAAGATTATATCCGACAATGCATTGAA
Organism: Gossypium stocksii; assembly: GCA_020496765.1. Taxonomy (NCBI): domain Eukaryota; kingdom Viridiplantae; phylum Streptophyta; class Magnoliopsida; order Malvales; family Malvaceae; genus Gossypium; species Gossypium stocksii. Next base: position 115,794,297 of record CM035632.1, on the reverse strand, counting down.
CTTGAACAACAAAACAATAGCAGAAGTTTGCGACCAGTTCAAGAACAAGCACCATAATTCTTCTCCCTATCGCCCAAGGATGAATGGGGCAGTGGAAGCCGCCAACAAGAACATTAAGAAGATAGTGGGGAAAATGACTGAGACTTACAGAGATTGGCATGAGAAGTTACCGTTCGCACTCCTAGCCTATCGAACATCTGTTAGAACCTCTATTGGGGCAACCCCGTTCTCATTGGTTTATGGGATGGAAGTGGTGTTACCTATTAAAGTGGAAATACCTTCTCTTCGAATCTTGACAGAGGTAAAGTTAGATGAAGCTGAATGGGTTCAATCCCGATATGACCAGTTAAACCTGATCGAGGAAAAGAGGCTAAGAGCCATTAGACATGGTCAGATGTATCAGAAGCGAATGATGCGAGCTTATGACAAGAAAGTTCGACCAAGAGAATTTCATGAGGAATACCTTATACTGAAAAAGATCCTTCCTATTCAAAAAGACTTTAGGGGGAAATGGATGCCGAATTGGGAGGGGCCGTATGTCGTGAAGAAGGCTTTTTCTGGTTGTGCATTGATCTTAACGGAAATGGATGGGAAAAGTTTACCCAATCCAGTGAACTCAGACTCAGTTAAAAAATACTTTGTCTAAAGAAGAAGAGAATCCAAGGTGAAAACCCGTAAAGGGCGCCTTGAGATTTCAAAAAAAAAAAGGAGAGGCCAAGGTGAAAACCCGCAAAGGGCACCTTGTGACAAAAGGGGTTTTGAGTTGAAAACTCAAAAGGGTAACTCAAATTTTGAAAGCATTTCAGTAATCTTGCTCAACAGAGAACGAAGTGCATTGCATATCGAGGCATTGACAGAGTACTTTGAATCGTCTAAACATATGTCTTCATGGAGTTGGTGTATAAGTGCTCAAACGGCGATAACTAGGGCATCTAACTTTTGGCCTGTTTGCTATCTTTAGACTCTTTTTCTTTTCAAAGATAAGCTATCAGATTAATTTCCTTTGTATCCTTTTTTATGATTCATTCAAATCCAATTATTCTTAAAGATTTATTCATCTTCCATTGTTCTTTAAGTATGTTCCATTGAAATAATGATAGATGAACTAAATATTTTCACAAATGAAGTTTTGTACATTACTCTGGAATTTCTAGATAATACAAGAAACTAAAACAGGACGATTGTTCGAAGAATTCACATAAATAAGGGATGAAAGAACTCGAGCAATTTCTTTCTTCCAGTCTAAAGGGATAAAGGGACGAAATCAACGATCCAATTCTAAAGAAAGATTATCCTACAGACATTCTCAGTAGATCGTAGCATTCGAAATAGTACGGGCCTACAGGCTGAGCAGGAATAATACTTTGAGAAAGGGGAAGTTGTATGAAGGAATGAGTGGTGACGTCTAGGATAGGGGTCATATTCATCATAACATGTCTAATTAGGAGCATTTGACTCACTTCGATCATAGCATCCTAATCATCAGGCATAATCACATACGCATTCTACAGGTTATGAAGATCAAAGACGACGTGCCTTAACTCCCTAAGCAGTAGGGTAACAGGCAGACACATAGCAGATCTGGCATTCAGATGTTTATATTGAAGCAGATCCAAGATGGTTTGGCATCCTTGTGCTTACAAGGAACAAATCAAAGACATAGCTGATTTGGCTTTCACGTGCTTACGATGAAGCAAATCTAAAATGATTTGGCATCTCTGTATTGTCAGAGAAAAATCTAAGTTTGGCTTCTCTGTATTCGGCGGAGGGCAGACACATAGCAGATCTGGCATTCAGATGTTTATACTGAAGCAGATCCAAGATGGTTTGGCATCCTTGTGCTTACAAGGAACAAATCGAAGACATAGCTGATTTGGCTTTCACGTGCTTACGATAAAGCAAATCTAAGATGATTTGGCATCTCTATATTGTCAAAAAACAAATCGAAGTTTGGCATCTCTGTATTCGGCGGAGGGCAGACACATAGTAGATCTGGCATTCAGATGTTTATACTGAAGCAGATCCAAGATGGTTTGGCATCATTGTGCTTACAAGGAACAAATCGAAGACATGGCTAATTTGGCTTTCACGTGCTTACGATGAAGCAAATCTAAGATGATTTGGCATCTCTGTATTGTCAAAGAAAAAATCGAAGTTTGGCGTCTCTGTATTTGGCGGAGGGCAGACACATAGCAGATCTGGCATTCAAATGTTTATACTGAAGCAGATCCAAGATGGTTTGGCATCCTTGTGTTCACAAGGAGCAAATTGAAGACGTAGCTGATTTCGCTTTCGCGTACTCACGCTAAAGCAAGTCTAAGATAATTTGGCATCTCTGTATTATCAGAGAACAAATCGAAGAAGCAGATTTGGTGTCTCTGTGTTCGGCGGAGAGCAGATTGAAGATATCAACATTACAGACAAGAAGCAGATTGAGGACCAAGATTTGAGAAGACCGGTCAAATTTGGTCTTTCTATAAGTCTTTGCTCGATTCCCGTTACACAGCAATGAGCAAAGAGGGGCAGCTGTAATAGCCCAAATTTGACCGGGCTTAAATGAAAGAAAATGAATAAGTAAATATTTATTTATTTAAACAGTCCATTAAGAGTCCAGGTTACAAAGCCCAAACATTGGGGCCCAAGGTCCCAAATATAACAGACCGACCATTATCCCACCCAAAAAATACAAAGCCTAAAATCCAAACAATACCCATGATCCACTACCCAAATTTAAGCCCAATACAGAAACCCAATCCCCAAAACCTATTAGACCCTTAACCCAACAAGTTAACAGACCCACCTAGCCCGAAATTCACAATGGCCCAAATGGCCCAAAACCTAAAATGTCCAGCTAGGGTTTCCAACCCTAGCTCAGTTCCCTGCGTCGCAACACCTTCTGGAAGTATCGGGGAGCGTCTGTCTAGTCCCCAAAATCGAGGCCATCAATGCTGGGCCAGCTCCTGAGCCGACACACCAGTGCTGACCCTTCAATGCACCATGATCCTTCGGCCTGGCCATCAATCGCGCCTCCACCAGTGGGCCGTAATCTCAGCATCGTATCGTGCCCAGCACGGTCATCACTAGATTTCTAGGGTATCTGCAAAAAGAAAAGGAAACAACAGATATGGAAAAGCAACAGCAAACCATAGCAGAGAACAAATATGGAAAGGAAATTGTAGTAGATACGCAAAAAATAAAATCACAGCAGATATGTATAGAAAATAATGGAGAGAAATCTCTAATTTCTTTCCAAAGCATGTAACGATTTAAGGCTATAAAAGCCTCCCCTGTAACAGAGAGTGGTCTCTTACACATACATCAATAAAAAAAGGGCAAAAACACAGATTTATTTGTAGGTAATACTCTTTTTTTATTTTATTTTTATTCTGTCCCGAGTACATACAAAATAACAGTTTTAAAACCAAAACAAACATATCATTTTCTCGTTTCTTTTAAGTTTTTAATGAAGTAATAACACAAAAAGAAAGGGGAAGGGTTTTACCTGTAAAAGGAGGCATTTTTGGACCCCCGGACACCGCATACGGTGGCGCGTGAAGGCCCGATGACCGGAGCTGTGACGGCCCTTGGCCGGAGCTCAGAGGGCTCTTCAGAGTTTTTTTTTAAAGAGAGGGTTAATAATGAATTTTCGGGATTAAAAAAGGTTTATATAGGATCCAAAGTCCGACCTAATCCGACCCGAAGGTCCGCGTGTTTTACCGATAAAAGGGGATATTTATTCACTCAGCCCTTCCGCATTTTTAGTTTATTCAATTTCGTTTAATTCAAATGTTATTTTATTTAAAATTGGCCCAGTAATTTAATTTCTGTTTCAATTTGGTCCCAAGACCATTGAAACGGGCACCTTAAAACGGTGCCGTTTTAGGGATTAGGGCTAAATTGCCCCATGAGTCCCTGGACTGTTGAATACGTATTCCAGAAAGTCCAAATTCCTCATTTATTTCTTTTAAATTATCCCAAGATTTTTTTCCTTCTTCTTTTTTAAATCCTTTTTAATTTATTTAAAATCTGCATTTTACTTTGTATTATATTTCTTTATTATCATTTATATTTTTATTTTAATATTGATTACATTACTTGATATATCTTTATCATCATATTATTTTATATTTTAACGTATACAATTTCATATTGCTATTTACATTATCATTTTTATATTTAATTGGTATTAAATATTTCATTAATTATATTTATATTATTTAAAAACTAACCTAAATATTTTTATATCCTATGCTATAAAATTATTATTCTATTATATACTCTATTATATACTATGTATTTTGGTAGTTTTAAAACCCATTTACTTTTATATTATGTACTATAATTACTTTATTTATTATCTATGTTAGTTATTCTATAAAGTGGTTAAAATATTATACTATGGGATCATTTTTTTATTTCATAATTAATTCCCTCTTGTGATTAATTTTATGTATTAATATTTTTTTATAAACTTCATTCATGATTGTTGTATGCTAATACTATATCATTATTTTCATTTATGTTTATGTATATGATTGTACATCGTGCATCAATTTTTTTTTATTAATGTATATATGTTGAATTACATGCTATTATGTTTTATCTATTCTTCTTTACTATATTGTGTTTTTATGTACATTTACCTATTTAAAATTTGCTATGTTTTTATATATGTTTATTGATGTATGACATTTATGTTATTGCTATTATGCTTTTATAGCATGTTATCCCATATATTATGTTTTATAATACAAATATACTCCTTCATGCATCAATTTAAAAACGAGATTCCAAAGTTTTCAAAAATGAAAGGCAATGCTAGATGTTTGAAAGCTTCGAGAAAAGTAGTGCCCTAACTTACTGGGTTGCAACTTTTTTTCGTTGAGTTCGAACAGCCAAGCACCCTTCTAAGTTTTAAAGTTTTTCAAAATACGAGCAACTGTCTTGAAATTTCAAAGCATTATGTCCTAACTTACTTGATATGGCGTTTTGTCGTTTCGAGATAGGTATTTCCAAAAAGGTTAACTTAGTGTCAAATGCCTTAAAAATATTGCGTCCTAACTTATTGGATGTAATATTTTGATTCATTTGATGCAAGTGAACCCTAATTTTTCAAATCAAAATATTTTTAAAGAGTATTGCATCTTAAAAGTTTTAAATTTCCGACATTAAAGACATTTGATAATCAATTTGGTACCAATTTTTGGGCGTTCCGAGGGTGCTAATCCTTCCTCGTACGTAACCGGCTCCCGGACCCGTTTTCTGATTTCGTAGACCAAAATTAATGATTTTAAAACAAAATGTTTTAAAGGTGGTCCAATCACACCTAAAAAGATTGGTGGCGACTCCCCTTTTTTAGTCAACCCCATTTTTTTCCAAAACCATAAAAAATGGTTTCGACAATGATAATTGTACATCAATCCAACATAGCCCTAATGTCTTCCTCAGGTTTCATCTTGAATGTTTCATAGTTGAGTGTGAGAATTCCCACCTTAGACTTTTAAACTTGACTTGTACCCTCATAAGTGACTTCTAACTTGTCCTAAATTTTATTAGTATTGGAACACGAGGATACTCTATTATATTCTTCCGGACCAAGTGCACAAAATAAAGTGCGTATGGCCTTGGCTATAAGTTAAATGCTCCTTCTATCCTCTTCATTCCACTCCTTCTTGCTTTTTGGCATTGAGAGCTTCCATCTTGCTTTAGAGGTACGGATGGACCATCCATGATGATGTCCCATACAGTAAGATCATTGGCTTGTATAAATAGCATCATTATTATCTTCTAATAAGAGTAGTTTGCACCAATGATGTAAGGAGGCTTGGAGACCGATTGTGATTCTCTAAGAAAAACTGAACCAAATGTAGAAGTCATCTTTTGTGGTTTGATTTGTTGAAAGTTGAGCTACTTTAAGGATCTCCTCTTTAGTTGTTAAATCATCTAAAAGAGACAAGCTCTAATACTAATTGATAGCTCGATATATCAAACTAAAATCATCAAATGGGGTTGAATTGGCTTATAAAAATTTCGTGGAAGAAATGAGAGAAAATTGAAAGATGAACAAAATAATTTAGATTAATTTAATTCCCAATTTCATGCTCTACTACCTTAGCTTTCCACAACAAGGATTTTTCCAAATTCACTAATTTGATAACCTTTGAGGACAAGGGTTAACCTTACAACTTTATTAAGATTTTTACCTTAAAGCTTAAGACACAAACCCTCTCAAGGAAATACAAATAAGCAAACAAAGAAATAATTCTTCCACAATAAAGTGTTTTCAAATTAAGCTCAAATACAATGAAATACACTTGAGCAAAAGAATAAAAGTAAAACTCACAAGTGTATGTAAGAAGAATATGGAAATAGTAAGCTCAAAGGTTGTTTGCTTGATGATTTTAGCTTGAAAGTGTTTTCTAGTTGTTATAGGAACTTTAGATGTTGGTATTTATACCCCCTAATTGATTTCCAACTATTGAGGTTGTTGGTATCATGAATAGAGCTGTTGGGGATGTAAAACCCAGAGTATTTAATTTATCTGTAACACCAAGTATTGATACCATATAAACGGCTATCAATATTTTTTGCAATAAATGCTAAATCCAATGAGCGTTGGAGGTTTGTTATCGATACCAAGAGAAATTTTATCGAAACTTATAAACATGTATAAATATTGGATCCACACTTTGTAAGTTTTGTGAGAAGTAGAATACTATTTTGGTATCATTTTTAAGACTAGGTAGTGGTATTTAAGAAAATACTGATACTTCACAAAAAGGTACTGTAATACCCCAAACTCGGCCCAGACGTTATGGCCAAATCTGGCGTGTCACATCAAAGTGTCGTAAGAGAAACGGAATCGTCATTAAAAGTTCATTTAATGTTCAAATGTTTGTGTTTAGCAAATTATCCCGTCAAAAAGATTTCCAAAATTGGTTTTGTTGAAAAAAATCGTATTTAAGTTAAAACCATTTAAAATTCGCTATTTCACTGGTACACCAATTGTTTGAAAAAAATGGTTGCCATGTTTATAATTGTTGGTTTCATAATCTGAATAAAATCGCAGAAGTCTTTCTAGTTAAAAAAAATCTTAAGGTTTAAAAATACGTGTTTTCTTTGAAACCATTTATTATTTTGAAAACTCAATTTTCCTATCCTAGCAGTTTAAATATGAAATCAAAAGCCCAAATAAAAGTTAAAATTCCCTAAATGGCCTTATTACATAATCAAAACCCAAATAATAACTTTGAATAATTAAAGTCATAAGTAAACCATCAGTGTTCGTGTGGCCATCTCTGAGTCTCTCGCGGCTTCAAATCGTCTAAGGCTAGGGATTCCCTGTACAGTTTAAAAGAAAGGGTGAGTTTGTCAAACTCAATGTGTAATCCCCTATCAGTCAAACAGCAAGCAATATATACAAAACAGTCTGGGCCTAAGCCCTATTCAGTATCAGAACAGTCTGGGCTTTAGCCCTATACAGAAACGGTCTAGGCCTAAGCCCAATACAGAAATCAGTACAGTACAGATATGCAACCCATCCCAAACCAGCCAACACACCATCCGTACCAACCAACACACTATGTGGGGATTAAATCAACCCACCCAGAAAAAACACACTAGTATCGCAGTGAAGCTGCTAACAGTAACGCAGCAAAGCTACTAATAACAGTAAATGTGGCAAAGCCACTAGAATCAGAATATGTGGCAAAGCCACCAGTAATAGAAAATACATGGCAAAGCCACTATGCAGTACTTCCTCCATATTAGAATCCCAACCCTATGCAGAATGTCATGACATAAATATTACATGTATGCAGTGTGTCATACTCAGAAGCAGTCATATAAATATCATATACATCAAACAAACTACCACTAGAGGTAAAACGGTCTTTTCATCATTTTTGGGTAAAATGGTAATTTTACCCCTCAGGGGTATTTTGGTTATTTTACTAGTTGTGGGGTTTCGGTAAACATATAACAACCCTTTAGACGGTCTTCAGTTGTCTCAAACGACTCAGGCAACCTAAGTGGTCAAAACATTGTAAATGGGCTTAAGGCCCATTACTCGCCCAAATGGGTCCACACGCCCGTGTGGCCCATTTAGCCCATATTCAGTCACGGCTGTCTGATTTACAAAGTCCAATCCAATAATTGTCACTTATTATGGATTTGGTTCGTGAGGGGCCCACTAGCCCATTGGGCCTACAAGGCCCATTTCGACCCAACGTGGCCCATAATGGCCCAAGCCTATGAGAGCGCACGTGGAGGCCTCAACAGTCTATCACCCATGATTGGTGGGCTCGATTCACCACACGAGCGTTCGCACGCTCGTGAGGCCTTGAATGCCAAAGTTTCGACTATTCGACTTTTCAGCTTTTCGGCTTTTGCCAATATACAGATAAAGAAGGGTGAGATTACACACCTGATTGCGAGAACTTGCGAAGCTCCAAAAACCCTAACCTATATTCCAACAACATATACAATCAGCCCTTCAATCGCTAATAAGATTCACAAACTTAAGACCCTAAATTGTCTATATCATTCACATTAATCGACAACAATATAGCTTTTAACCCTAAAATCACTTGGCAAAAATCACCCCGATATTGATTATCAACTAACTACATAACAATAGATCCTGTTAGAAGGTTGATTATCGATGTGGTTTAACATCTACCCCCATTAACTTGAGCGAGACAAAGAAAACTTACCGAGTCTCTCAGAACTGAATACCGACTTAAAGGGGCAGCACCCGAGAGAAAAGTATCGCGTTTGATCTAAGAGAGCCAACCGAAGAAAGGTCTACGGTGTAATGGCCTTATCAGGGTTTTGAGAATAGAGAAGAAGGTGTAGAGAGACGACAGGGTTTTCGATCTAAACACAATATGAGTATATCAAAAGAAAACTGAAAAGGGGATGGAGCAACAAGATGACTAGAGGGTTTAGCTAGCACCAGAAACTAAGAGAAAAAATAAGTAGAGAAGGGAAGTGAAGCTGTATTCGATCACAATGGAAAAGGGAAAACGAAGAATCAAACGGCAAAAAGAAAAGAGGGAAGAAGTGAAGTATAGTCGACTAAGGTTATGAGAGAACTTGCACGAACAAGGAGATGGAGAAGAGAGGTGTCAATCAAAAGAGTAGAGAAGTAAGAGAGATAAGAACAGTGTTAGATGATGAATGAATAGAAAAGAGACCAAAAGATGAGAAAGGCTCTTCGGCAATTCAAGAAAAGAAAGCTTGATTTCTCGGGAATTGACCAAAAATGCAACTCCGAGTTATCAAGAAGCAGTTACTATTCAGCCAGAGAAGAAATCGTAACTGTGAAATGTCAAAAGAGAACTCGAAATGTCAAAAAGAATTCAGCACCTACTCCCTCACAAGCCTGCTGAAAAATGCACACTCAATGGACCCCTAGCCGAATTCACCTACTTAAGACACCCTAATTCGACTGCAACTCCCCTTACACTCGGGGTTGAGTTGAGTTGTATACTTGATTTTCCCAATCGTTGACGAGAAGTAGCGTTAATTTTTTAAAGAAACTGAGAAGAATGAAAGGTTAAGAATGAATAAGGTAGGAAGAGAGAATTGTTTCAGTTATGGAATATTGGATAGTTGGTTTTGAATATATGGGTAGGAAGGAATGGTTTATAATCGAAGAGGTTAAATTTGGTTGTACGGAAACTGGTTTGGCACAAAATGATAAGAAATGGAAGGATGGAATTCGATTTTGGTATGAAATGGTAATGAAAGAAGTTTGATTTGAACAAAAGTGCAAACAAGAACCAATACTGATGTGGTATCGACCCGTTTGTTTATAAGCCCTTTTAGTTCAGTTTAGGATTGGTAGAAGTGACCTCGACCCACTATCTAGTAAGATAGGAACCTCGGTATGTTTGAACACCACACTACGAGTAGTGATAAGTTCGGGTTTATCAAAGAAAACGATTGACGCAACTAGAACACTAAGTAGCCAACAAATCTTTGAACGAAAATAGAGAAAAGTTTGCCTCACAAATTTGGCAGCATATCATTAACAAAATGTTCAAAAGTGTCCCCAAAAGGCTTGGTTACAAGAATTTATAAGGCTAGAATGAGCTAGCCGAATGGTCACATAGTAAAGTGCTATTAAAGAGCTAATTATAAATCAAAGACTTTTGAAATTCTAGAATCAATAACTCCTCTCTTTAACCAGCTGAATTAATGTCCTTAAAGGCTTGAAAGATGACTCTTGATTTTCCCTTTGGCTAGTTGAATAGACTCCAGCCACTTTAATGAAATTTGCAAGGCATAAATTGTCCATTAAGTAGCAAAAAACATTGGGGTATTTGAACAAGCTGCTACCAGATTTTAAAGGACATGAAATGCTCCTTTAAACTCTCTTTTAATGATGCTTAATGCTTCCTTTATAATAGCCCCCTCTTTTGTAACCAAAATAACTTGAAAAGTCACCTTTATTGAATGCGTAATAGCCTTTGTGAGTTGAAAAGTCACCTGCAATTAAAACATATGTAACCGTCACATTTATTCAATTATTAAGCTTTAAACAAATTAACAACAACTTAAATAAATGAACTAACACTTATGCATCATTTATTCCAACAACTAGTTAATTAAAAGAAGTATTTAATGAACTTTAACTCATGCACCAATAAATTAACCTAGTAACTAGATTAATTAAAGAAGCAACTCATTAAATTAAATTCATCAAATAAACTCATTTAATTAAACTAAGATGAGTTGTATTAATGTCCAACAACTTATTTATTAAACTAAGAGGCTTAAATGCAAGTATTAAAATGCAAACTAAATGCAAAGCTGAAAAAAAAAATAAAAGTTCAATTGAGTTGGAACGGGTTCAAGGAGCGGGAATTGAGCTGAAATTAGTTTGCAAAATGTTGCAAGGACACTTTATTAAGCTGGTCCCAACTCGTTCTATTTCTCCAACCAAAGCCTCGCCCCACACTTGGTTAACTAAGGCCGAAATGGCCTCCTTGAATTGCTTAGCTCGAGCTCGCATAATTGGTCCTTGAGGCAGCACCATTGAGTCCTTGCTCGAACTTGATGCACTCCGGGTCGCGATCGTATCATCCCCTCACACTCAAATTTCTTGAAAATCTCCACAAATCCGTCCACCGATTTCTCCTTGATTTACACCAACCTCCTATTCAAACTCAATTCAAACTCTTATGACCAATTCAACCACAGAGTTCTAGTCCAACTCCACCTCCTTCCAAGCTTAGCCAGCAAAATAAATAACTCATTTGCCTATGCCACGGATTGAACCTTAGACCTCATGCATACACCACACGCCTTTTACAACTGGCCACTTGGCTTTTTGTAACTTAAAACAACCACTAATATTTAAAAGGCTTATGCCACAGTGTCCAGATTCATTTAACAGAAAAACTAAAAATTTTGCCAAAGTCAAGGCTTGAACCCAGGCTTCTCAAACACTCCCAAACACACCCAAATCATCTAGCTAGCATGCCAAACAAGCAATTTGTACCAAAACATGAAAAATTACAACCCCTATATTTTTGGGGCATTACAACTTTACCCCCTTAAAGAAATTTCAGCCTCCAAATTTACCTAGTTAGAATAGGCGTGGGCATTGCTGTCGCATTGCCTCCTCAGTTCCCACGTGGCTTCTTCTGAACCCACCAAAGCACTTTGACTAGCGGGACAGATTTCTTCCTCAGTACCTTAACGTCACGATCTATTATCTGTACTGGTTCTTCTTCGAAGGTTAGATCAGGCCTAACCTCGATCTCCTCAACCGGCACTATGTGAGAGGGATCAGAGTAGTAACGCCTCAACATGGAAATATGGAACACAGCGTGAATTCTATTCAACTCAAGAGGTAAATCAAGCTGGTGAAACGTTCAAAATTTAGGGCCTAATAAATCTAGGGCTGAGCTTGCCCTTCCACCCAAATCTCAGAAATTTCTTCTATGGTGAAACGTTCAAAAAGATATATTCCCCCACGGAGTACTCGATATCCTTACGCTTCAAGTTTGCATATGAGTTCTGCCTATCAGATGCCTCTTTTAGCCAATCTCGAATCAATTTTACCTTATCTTCAGTATCAGAAATCAACTCTGGCCCCAGAACTCGCCGCTCACCTAGCTTAGTCCAACATGTCAGAGTATGACACCTACGACCATATAATGCCTCGTACGGTACCATTTGGATACTGGACTAGTAGCTATTATTATACACGAACTCCACTAATGGTAAATAGTCTTCCCAACTACCTCAAAAATCAATTACATAACTTCTTAACATATCTTCTAGTACCTGAATCACCCTCTCTGACTGACCATTTGTCTGAGGGTGGAAGCCAGTGCTGAAATCCAACCTTGTACCTAGTGCCTCGTGTAACTTCTTCCAGAATCGAGATGTGAATCTAGGATCTCTATCAGATATAATAGATACTGGTACCCATGCAACCTCACAATCTCAGACACATACAACTTAGCCAATTTCTGCAACGAGTAATCTGTACGAACCGGTATAAAATGGGCAGATTTGGTCAATCGGTCTACAATAACCCATACCGAATCCTTTTTAGAAGGTGTCAAGGGTAGCCCACTCACAAAATCCATAGTTACCGTCTCCCACTTCCACAGTGGAACCTTAACTGGCTGCAGTAACCATGAAGGCAGTTGATGCTCAGCCTTAACTTGCTGGCATGTTAGACACTTACTCACATAATTGGTAACTTCATGTTTTAGTCCTGGCCACCAATACAGTTCACATAGGTCATTATACATTTTGTTTCTGCCAAGATGTATAGCACAGGGACTACTATGCACCTCCTACAGTATAGACAGTCTCAAGTCAACGTCCTTCGAAACACAAACTCTCCAACAGAAACATAATACCCCTTGGCTGTTCCGCCCAAAATCTGTACTCTCTCCATTCTCAACTTGTCAGAACCGAGCGACCAATGATTCATCCAACAGCTGCTTCTCCTTAATCTAATTAGTCCAGGTTGGTCTCACTTGAAGCTCAGCCAACAAGCTACCATTATTAAATAGGCTGAGATGAGCAAACATTGCTCTCAAATCAATTACAGCCCTACGGCTCCGTGTGTCAGCTACCACGTTAGCCTTACCAAGGTGGTACTCAATCGAACAGTCATAGTCCTTAAGTAGCTCTACCCATCTTCGCTGCCTAAGATTTAGCTCCTTCTGAGTAAAGAGGTACTTGAGACTCTTGTTATCCGTGTAAATAATACACTTCTCACTGTATAAGTAATGCCACCATATCTTCAGTTAGAATACCATCGCAGCTAACTCCAAGTCATGAGTAGGGTAATTCACCTCGTGAGGCTTAAGCTGACGAGATACGTTAGCCACCACCTTACCATCCTGCATTAGCACACAACCCAATCCAATGTGCAACACATCACTATAAACAGTGAATTTCTTTCCAGACTCTGGCTGTATTAAGACAGGGGCCTCAGTTAGAACCTTTTTCAGTTTCTTAAAACTATCTTATTGCTTATCAGTCCAATTAAATGGTACCCCTTTACGCAACAACTTCGTTAAAGGTGCAACAATCCTAAAAAACCCTTCAACAAAACGTCTGTAATATCTAGCGAGACCCAAAAAGCTTCAAATTTTAGATATAGTCCTAGGTGGTTTCCAACGTACAGCTTCAATTTTTTGAGGATCAACCCCAATCCCCTTAGCAGACACTACGTGACCCAGAAATGTCACCTCACGTGGCCAGAACTCATACTTGCTGAATTTGGCGTATAGTTGATTTTCCCTCAGAATTTGCAAAACAGTTCGAAGATGTGCATCATACTCCTCATCAGTTCTCGAATACACTAGAATATCTTCCATAAACACTACCACGAACCGGTCTAGATAGGGTTGGGATACTCGATTCATGAGGTCCATAAAACTTGCTAGTGCATTCGTAAGCCGAAATGACATTACCAAAAATTTGTAGTGATTGTACCGAGTCTTAAATGCAGTCTTATACACGTCAGCCTCTTTAACCCTTAGCTGATGGTACCTAGAATGGAGGTCGATCTTGGAGAAAATCGAAGCTCTTCTAAGTTGATCAAAAAGATCATCAATCCTTGGAAGGGCGTACTTATTCTTGATAGTCAGTTTGTTTAATTGCTGATAGTCGATGCACATGCGCATAGTCCTATCCTTCTTCTTAACAAATAAAACCAGTGCTCCCCACGGAGACGCACCAGGTCGAATAAATCCTCGATCCAACAATTCTTGGATTTGAGCTTTTAACTTCACCAGCTCCTTGGTGCCATCATATAAGGGGCGATGGATAATAGAGTTGTTCCCGGTAGAAGTTCAATACCGAATTCGACCTCACCGTTTAGAGGCAACCTAGGAAGCTCATCAGGAAATATGTCCGAAAATTACTTAACAGTTCGGACATCTCCAACAGAAGGACCTACAGAGTCAGAAGTACCAACGTAGGCTAGAAACGCCTCACAACCTTTGCGAACCAGTTTTTCGGCCCTTAATGCTGAGATCACGTTAGCCAGATAATCTCTTCACTCTCCTATTACAGCCACCTCCTCATTCTTAGTAGTCTTTAACACCATACGCTTAGCAGCACAGTCCAAACTCGTACGGTCTTTCACCAGCCAATCCATACCCAATATAAGGTCGAATTCACCAAATGGCAGTTCCATCAAATTCGCTGGGAATATTACTCCTTAAACCTCTAGAAGCACAATTCTGAATATCTTACTTACCCTAACCGACTGTCCCAATAGACTTATCACAGTCGTTTCACTAGTGGTGCTTTCAAACTGAAGACCCAACGTCCCAGACCCAGTGTAAGCAACATACGAATGTGTAGACCCAATATTAATTAAAGCAATATATGGTACATTATAAATTAAGAACATACCAGTTATGACGTCAGGGGCATCACCATCCTCTCAGTAACGAGCGGCATAAACTAGAGCTGGCTACCTCGCCTCAGTGTTACCAGTACCACTGCCCAGTACTCTACGACCTTGTCCCATAACATTTTCGCCTCTAGCCTGCCCACGGTATCTCGGTAGCTGTTGACCACCTCTCACAGGCTGAACAACCCTCTGTTCTATAGCTTGCATCTAACCTGGCCTCTGAGGATAATTCTTAATTTGGTGATCCATTGTTCCACATCTGAAACATGCCCCAGTCCTTTTCCAGCACTCACCCAGGTGAGATATCCCGCAATATGCGCAAGGCTGCAGTCTGACAGCAATTATAGGGACTGCTCGAACTGGCCCATCAAATCTGGCTTTCTTAACAGGCCTTCCAGAAGTACCCGAAGACCCTGATTCCCTCTTAAATCTGCCCTTATCTTTCTTATGATTTTGACGCTCAGAGCGCTTCACATCCTCAGTAATTTTTGCCTTTCCTACTAGAGTAACAAAATATCGCTCCCTCTATGGAGCTATCAGCACATGTAACTCATCTCGGAGGCCATCCTCGAACTGCACACAACGTTCATATTCGGTTCCGACAATCCCACGAGCATACCGAGTCAATCACAAGAATTCTACCTCATACTCTACCACTAATTTACTTTTCTAGGTCAGGCTTAGAAATTCCTTTTTTGAGCGTCCACATAACTCGCCCCTACGTATTTTCCTTGAAAGGCCACCTTAAAGAAATCTCGTGTCAAACGGTCAGCTGGCGTACCTTCTCTTACAGTGAGCTACCACTGGTGAGCCTCATCTCACAGCAAAGACACTGCTCCCTTTAACTTTTGCTCCACAATACAGTCAAGGTAATCTATTATCTGCTCAGTAGCCTCTAACCAATACTCTGCTACATTTGGAGCTACACTAGACACACCCTTAAAGATTTCTGCTCCACTCGACCGGAGTTGCTCAGAAATTGACCCTCGGCCCACCGATCCAGTACCCGCTCCAACAACCCTTTCTAGAACATGAAGCATTGCTTGGGATAGAGCATCATCCCCAGTTACTCGATCAAGTGACCCTATTTCAGTCACTGGCGAAGCTGGTGCCTCCTTAGTAGGACCCGATGCTAAAGACCCAGCTCTAGCACTTCCTCGGCCTCTACCACAGCCTTGTGTAACCCTTTCGCGAGTACCCATTGTGCTCATATCGATATACGCTTAATATGTTTTAGAAGTTTTATGAATCAGTTCTTTATTCCAGTAATTATTAATAGATATTTTATGAGAATGCAGTAGTTGTAGTTTGTTTTCGCAGATCAAGATCCCTCTACAATTTTCAGTTTACTCTATTCTGAGAGTTTCAGTATAGTCCAACTACCTATAGTAGTTTTAGTCTAACAGTTAACAGTATAAGAGAACTTACAGATTTGGCGTCGGAGACTCGGTGTGCCATACTTCCACTAACAACATTTTTAAACAACTCAATTTCTTCGAAATCATCTTTTTCAAAGCTAGATTTTTAGAAAAAAATTTCACAAACCCATTCCATAGCTGAGTTTTGCAACTTGGCTCTGATACCACTAAATGTAACACCCCAAACCTAGCCCAAATGTTATGGCCAAATCTGGCATGTCACATCAAAGTGTCGTAAGAGAAACGGAATCGTCATTAAAAGTTCATTTAATGTTCAAATGTTTGTGTTTAGCAAATCATCCCGTCAAAAAGATTGCCAAAATTGGTCTTGTTGACAAAAACTCATATTTAAGTTCAAACTATTTAAAATTCGCTATTGTACTAGTAAACCAATTGTTTGAAAAAAATGGTTGCCATGTTTATTATTGTTGGTTTCTTAATCTATATAAAACCGCAGAAGTCTTTCTAGTTAAAAAAATCATAAGGTTTAAAACTACGTGTTTTCTTTGAAACTGTTTATTATTTTAAAAACTCAATTTTCCTATATTAGTAGTTTAAATATGAAATCAAAAGCCCAAATAAAAGTTAAAATTCCCCAAATGGCCTTATTACATAATCAAAACCCAAATAATAACTTTGAATAATTAAAGTTATAAGTAAACCATCAGCGTTCGTATGGCCACCTTTGAGTCCCTCGCGGCTTCAAATTGTCTAAGGTTAGGGATTACCTGTACAGTTTAAAAGAAATGGTGAGTTTGTAAAATTTAGTGTGTAATCCCCTATCAGTCAAACAGTAAGCAATATATACAGAACAGTCTAGGCCTAAGCCTTATTCAGTATCAAAATAGTCTGCCCTAAATAGTAACGGTGTAGGCCTAAGCCCAATACAGAAATTAGTACAGTACAGATATGCAACCCATCCCAAACCAGCCAGCACACCACCCGTACTAACCAACACACTATGTGGGGATTAAATTGACCCACCCAGCCAACACACTAGTATCGCAGCGAAGCTGCTAATAGTAACGCAGCAAAGCTGCTAATAATAGTAAATATGCCAAAGCCACTAGAATCAGAATATGTGGCAAAGCCACTGGTAACAGAAAATACGTGGCAAAGCCACTATGCAGTACTTCCTCCATATCAGAATCCCAACCCCACGCAGAATGTTGTGACATAAATATTACGTGTATGCAGTGTGTCATACTCAGAAACAGTCATGTAAATATCATACACATCAAACAATCTACCACTAGGGGTAAAACGGCCTTTTCATCGGTTAGGGGTAAAATGGTAATTTTACCCTTCAGGGATATTTTGGTTATTTTACTAGTTGTGGGGTTTCGGTACACATATAACAACCCTTTAAAAGGTCTTCGGTCGTCTCAAACGACTCAGGCAACCAAAATAGCCAAAATAGTGTAAATGGGCCTAAAGCCCATTACTCGGCCCAAATGGGCCAACACGCTAGTGTGGCCCATTTAGCCAATATTTAGTCACGGCTATTCAATTTACAAATTTCATGAGGGGCATACTAGCCCATTGGGCCCACACAGCCCATTTTGACCCAACGTGGCCCATAACGGCCCAAGCCCATGAGAGAGGCCTCAACAGTCTATTACCCAAGATTGGTGGGCTCGATTCACCACACGAGCGTTCGCACACTCATGAGGCCTCGAATGTTAAAGTTTTAGCTATTTGACTTTTCGACTTTTCAGCTTTTACTGATTTACAGATACAGAATGGTGCGATTACAAACCTGATTACGAGAACTTGCAAAGCTCCAAAAAACCCAACCTATATCCCAACCACATCTACAGTCAGCCCTTCAATCGCTAGTAAGATTCACAAACTTAAGACCCTAAATTGTCCATATCACTCACCTTAATAGACAACAATATAGCTTTTAACCCTAAAATTGCTTGGCTAGAATCACCCCGATGTTGATTTTCAACTAACTGCATAACAATAGATCCTGTTAGAAGGTTGATTACCAATGTGGTTTAACATCTACCCCCATTAACTTGAGCGAGACAAAGAAAACTTACCGAGTCTCTCAGAACCGAATATCGACTTAAAGGGGCTGCACGATAGAGAAGTATCGTGTTTGATCTAAGAGAGCCAACCGAAGAAAGGTCTACGGTGTAATGGCCTTATCAGGGCTTTGAGAATAGAGAAGAATGTATAGAGAGAAGACAGGGTTTTTGGTTTAAACACAATATGAGTATATCAAAAGAAAACTGAAAAGGGGATGGAGCAATAAGATGACTAAAGGGTTCGGCTAGCACCAGAAACCAAGAGAAAAAACAAGTAGAGAGGGGAAGTGAAGCTTTATTCGATCACAATAGAAAAGGGAAAATGAAGAATCGAATGGCAAAAAGAAAAAAGGAAAGAAGTGAAGTATAGTCGACTAAGGTTATGAGAGAACTTGCACGAACAATGAGATAGAGAAGAAAGTTGTATTTCGGTAATCAAAAGGGTAGAGAAGTAATAGAGAGAAGAATAGTGTTAGGCGATGAATGAATAGAAAAGAGACCAAAAGATGAAAAATGCTCTTCGATAATTCAAGAAAAGAAAGCTTGATTTATCAGGAATTGACCAAAAATGCAACTCCAAGTTATCAGGAAGCAGTTACTATTCGGCCAGAAAAGAAATCGCAACAGTGAAATGTCAAAAGAGAACTCGAAATGTCAAAAAGAATTCGGCACCTACTCCCTCACAAGCCTGCCGAAAAATGCACACTCAAGGGACCTCTAGTCGAATTTACCTACTCAAGACACCCTAATTCGGCTACAACTCCCCTCACACTCAAATTCCTTGAAAATCTCCACAAAGCACTCCACCGATTTTTCCTTGATTTACTCCAACCTCCCATTCAAACTCAATTCAAACTCTTATGAACAATTCAACCACGGAGTTCCAGTCTAACTTCACCTCCTTCCAAGCTTAGCCAGCAAAATAAATAACTCCTTTGCCTATGCTACAAACTGAACCTTAGACCTTATACACACACCACACGCCTCTTACCAACTGGCCACTAGGCTTTTTGTAACTTAAAACAACCATTGGCTTATGCGCCAGTGTCCAGTTTCATTTAAGAAAAAAACTAAAAACTTTGCCAAAGCCAAGGCTTGAACCCAGGCTTCTCAAACACTCCCAAACACACCCAAATCATCTAGCCAGCATGCCAAACAAGCAATTTGTACCAAAATATGAAAAATTACACCCCCTATATTTTTGGGGGGTTACAGGTATAGATACTTAATTGGGTTTGTGAAAAACAGAATGCCATTTTAGTATCACTTTTAAGAAGGGTATCGATAATTCATAAACTATCAATACTGGCCCAAAAAGTTATCAATTCTTTTTAGACTGGAGCAATTTTGACTTGTTTGAAAATTATTTTGACTTGATAAAATGATAAAACACTTCCTTAATTTGTCAAAATTATTTTAACTTTATTTTAAAATTGTTTCAAAATTTTCAAAGAGTTCAAAGTAGATATTCAAAGTTTTTATCTCTTAGACTTCAATATTAAACAGATCATTTTGTCAAGTTAGTTCAATTTTAACTTTTATTTAAAAACATTTCAATTTGTTATATCAAAACATTTTATCAAATAAAGCTTGGTTTAACACTCTCTCGCATAGGGTCCAATTACAAGTACTTCCTAGGCCTTTTGACCTATTACTCTGTAATGTGATCCAATCCAATTATGCTTTTCTATTTCTCAAAATAAACATTAATATTTTTTTATTAAACAATTTTCTCATCCCGATTTTACCTTCTGTAAACTTTTAACAATTTTATCCTCGGTAAAATTTTAACGATTTTACGCTTGGTAAAATTTTGAGAAAATATGTTTAACATTTCACAATCAATTTGTTCACTATGACTGAATGGTTTGTTTTCATTTTCGGGCTTCAAAATAGCTCAAAAACATAAACTTATTCTTCCGATCATTTTTAAGTAATCTATATAGAATTGCAAATGAATCATTTCCATTTCCATTTTGGAAACCTATATTTATTTCCAAATGATTCCATTTTTTCATTTGGGAAAAAGCCATAATCATTTTTAAATATTTCCCATTTCTCTTTTCATATTCATTCTATTCATTTCTATTCAAACACACAATGTGTAACAGTCTGATTTAGACCCTAATCGAAACGGTGGTTTCGGGACCACGAATCTGAGTTGGAAAAATATTTAGATATTATTTTCTGTGTTAATTATATGTGAATTTGCATGTGTGAAAGTTTCGTGTTAAAAATTGATCATTTGTGTACTTAATTTAATAAAAGGACTTAATCGCATAAAATGAAAATTTGGTGGTTAATTATGTAAGGGCCGAATTGTGGTTGTCTTTGTAATTTGAGGTGTTTAGTATGCAATTTTTCCATGACAATAAGTAATGGACGGTAAAAACTTTAAATTATAATGGTTTTATATTAGTTAATAAAGGTTAAATATGTAATTGAATTAAAAAGTTAATATATTATAAAACATAAAAATAATAAAGCCATGGTTCATACTTTTCTCTTTGACCGAATATGAAATTAGAAAGAAAAATAAAAATAAGCTAGGTTTCGGTTGTATTCAAGCTTGATTAAGGTATGAGTTTAGCTCGATTTTTGATAATTTTTATGTTTTTGAGATCTTTGCTTCGAATACTACTCGACCCATGCCTGAATTTCTGATTTTGATGATGTATTCATGAGTTACCATTATTGATATCTTGGTGGATTTTGTATTTGATGTTGTTAAATAAGAGATATGTGTTAGATTATTAAGTTTGTATTGGAAATTTTCATCAAAATTAAGTAAATAGGACTTAATTGTAAAAAAATAGTAAATAGAGGGACTGGATTGTGAATTAAGTTAAATGTGAGGACCTATAGAGGTATAGAGAGTATTCGGCTTTAGCTTAATGGAATCAATTTGTACTTATTTTGTGTTTTGTGAATTTTAGACTAAATTGCTATATGTGTAAAATGTAAAGGGAAAAGGGCAATTTGCCCATTTATGTGTTTTTGAGTGAATTGGATTGATATTTGATTAAATAAGTTTAATTTATATCAATTTAAATCAAGAAAAGAGAAAATCGAATTCAGATCGGGGAAAAGCCAAAATAGTCAAATAGTCGATCGATACTGTTCGTTGATATCCGAGTTAAGTCTTTAAGCAATTAAATATTGTTTATTTCGAATGTAAAATAGTTTACTATGATAATTTGAATTATATGGTTGTATAGTATAGTAGCCGAATGTGATGTAACATGGTTTTAATGTAGTTGAGTTTATTCGATTGAGTTAAACACCTTTGAAAGTTTGTATGAATTACATTGAATATTTGGATGATTCGGTATATGAATTGTTAATGGAATGGCTTTATAATATCTATGTTCGAGCTTTGAGCCTAGCAAGCCTTGTGCTGGTGAATTTGATCGGGCTTTGTGCCTAGCAAGCTTATTGCTGGTGAACATAATTCGGGCTATATGCCTAGCAGGCTTTGTGCCGGTGTAAATTCAGGTTTAAACCTAGCAGTTTTATTGTCGGTGAGTTACTAAGAATTTAAACTTATGAGACTGTGCGAATGAAGTAAGTGAATTTGGTAAACGAATTAAAAATGTTCAGGTATGTGATGGTTGGTTGTTTATTTGATAGCAAGGTGAGTTGATATATTTTTTTTATATATAAATGATGAAAAAGGATTTATGTGAAGTTGATTTAGTATATGAGTTTGAATGAGACATATATTTAGTCTTATTGATGTATATAAAAGATATGTTAATATTCGAATGATGAATATAAGCTGCAAATGTATATGTGAATTTGGATATATGAATTAAAGTTGTGTTTATACTTATATGTGGATTTGGCAAAGATGGTTTGGTGTATGAATATATGATTAATATATTGAATTTTAGTAAATTGAACATGAATGAGTGAACATTAAAGTTAATTACGTTTTATTTCATTGATTTATTAATGTTAATGGATTGTATACTTGCTTAAGACTTACTAAGCTATAATAGCTTATTGTGTGTATCTTATTTGCCTTGGTTTATAGATTTTGGAGGTCGTTACGTGCTCAGGGATCATTCGTGAAGTCACCCACACTATCGACTATTTCGATACTTTAAAATTTTAAACTTGAAACTTATGGCATGTATAGACTACTCTATCTTTTGGGATATATTTTGAATGTTGTTTATATATAATAAGCCATGCGAAAATGGCTTGTTTATTTTGATAAGTAAGGATTTGTGTTTTGATGAAATAATGTGGTTGTTATAATTGTTTATGGATGAATGGTTTAGTTATTTGATAAATAGGTGTGATTTATGTTTAATGTATTTTGGTTATATGTGATCATGTGTTTGGTATTTAAATGGATGGATAAGGTATTTATGAAATGTTTTAGCATGATTTATGTTATAAGGAATTATAATGATTATGTTTGGTCTTGGTCTTGGGTAATTCGGCTATGTCTTGTATAAATTAAAGTTATATGTATACTTTTGTACTTAGTCAAATATGTAATTAAGGAATTAATCATGGTTATGACCGTTGTGGCATTGTAAGTGAATAATAGAAAAACATGTTTATATTTTGATTTGGTATGTTTAAGTGATAGTCACATGGTTGCTATGTGTCATGTATATATATATATATGTGTGTTTATATTACGATATTTAGGTGAAAGGCATATTATGTTTGATGACTTGATTTGGTTATATAAGATGTTTATGCGTATGTAATAATTGAATAGAAATGGAATTGATCATTGGTTAAGCATTATTTGTGTTCGGCTAATCTAAAGAAAAATGACCAAATGAATAGTATTTTTGGCCTTATGTATGGTTTTTGGTTCAATGCGAAAATGAATGATGTTTCATGCTTGGCTTGAATACTTTCGGTCAATGCATTAAAAAAATAACCATATGAATAGTAGTTTTGTTTAAGTTTTATGATTAAAGGTATAACATAGGTGGTAGTGAATATGCCGACTTGAGTTAGTTAAAGATGACTTATATTTGTATTCGTATGTTTTGTAAGATTCACGGATGAAATGTTTGATTTAGTTATTCATATTATTATTAATATGCTTCCTTGTTAAGTGAACAAATGGTATCCTTGACATCATTGTTATAAGTTTCATAATTGATTATATGATTTTAAAATGTTATAATTGGTTTTGTAAAGTGAATAATTTAATTTTTATCTAAGTTAATATTTGTTTGGTTTAAGAGTTTGGGCAAAAGTATGCATATGATTGTATGAAAGTTGTGTCTTATCTGGTAATACCTCGTAGCCCTTTCTGGCGATGGATACGGGTTATGGGTGTTACACAATGCATTTCTGGTTTCAACGAACTAGCGGAGAGATTGATTGTACATATGTAATTAGGGCTCAAATAATTTTTAGTTAAGTTTCAACTTTTCACCTATTAATTATAAACTCATTTAGTCACGAAGTCATTCCACTATAGTATCGTGACTGAGCTCTCCCTAAAGGCATACCATTACAAAAGCAACTACTCAGTGCTTGTCCAATGACATTGTCATAAGTCTATTACCCTCGTAGGATGTCCTTAATCTCTTTGGGATAATACCCATTATCCCAATATGATTCTATTTTATCTTATTGTAACCATTTCATCTTCCTTCATGAAAAGCAGTTACTATCAAATAGTTATGAAGTCATTCCTCACAAAGACGAAAGACCTAAGACCATGTTTACTTCTCAT
Source organism: Gossypium stocksii (assembly GCA_020496765.1). Taxonomy (NCBI): domain Eukaryota; kingdom Viridiplantae; phylum Streptophyta; class Magnoliopsida; order Malvales; family Malvaceae; genus Gossypium; species Gossypium stocksii. The sequence continues at coordinate 115,770,225 of CM035632.1, read as the reverse complement.
CAACCATGTAATGCCAATGAGAGGATATCATTTAGCCATGTATCAGGTCATGAATTCCACTGTTGTGAATGACACTACGTACTGTAAAAGTCATACACCCAACACACCATCTTTTAGTTCCTTATCTATTCAAACTCAGACTTTTACTTACACCAAATTGTACGAGTCACACATATATAGTCCTCTATACACTCAAGATTTAGGTATGTCATACTATGAACATCATAAGAAAATAAATCTATAAATGGATTTAGGATATATTCTACTTGGGTCCAGTCTGTAACACCCCAGACCCGGCCCAGACGTTATGGCCATATCCGGTGTGCTACATCACCTAGACTATGCTACGCTGTCCTATATACTAAGTCTGATGTTTGAGATTTTTGAAAAGTAATACTTGTTTTTCTTGAAATTCCCGATTTAATTATTATTCAACCTAATGTCTATCTCATTTGTTAATCATTTCATTTTAGTCTTATTGTCCTCCTTAGTCTTCAGTAAAGTCAGGTTGGTTAATAAAATGTTTGTTTAATTTTGAAAACGGTGTAGGTTTGTGTTTGAAATAAAACGGTAGAGAAATCCCGAATAACAGTTACAGCGGCCTTATTACAACCCATGTCAAAATAAAACCAATAAAAGGTCATTAAATAAAAAAAAAAACCAACTATGATGAAAGTTCAGTCCTCGTAGCCACTCTGAATCCCTCCCAGCGTCCAAGTCACGATCTAGGGCTCACCTGCAAGGATGGAAAGAAAGGGTGAGTTTGGGAAAACTCAGTGTGTGCAGAACCCATCCAAAGCCCAAATTGGCTCAAGCCCACTGGGCCTAAACCCTAACCAGTCTCAGTCAGATACTGGGCCGAAGCCCTATTCAGGAAGCAGTAATCTGGGCCAAGGCCCTATAACAGATACTGGGCTGAAGCCCTATTCAGATAACAGATTGGCCCATAGGCCCATAACAGTACAGTACAGTAATACAGTATAAATGCAAACCCAATTGGGGAGACTACTCAACCCACCAACCGCTACACACCACCCGTACCAGCCAACACACCATGTGGGGAATAACTCGACCCACCCAGCCCACACACCACAGTCGCAGCATGGCTGCTCAGTTAAACAGTATACGAGGCAAAGCCCCTTTCAGAAACAGTACGAGGCATAGCCCCTTTTCAGTAACGTGGCTGTGCCACTCACACTTCCTCCATTATCAAAACCCAACCCATGCAATAGATATATATCATGGCATACAATAACAGTAACAGTCATGTCAAACAGTATAGTCAATTTTAGCCCTAGGGGTATAACGGTAATTTTCTACCTAGGGGCAAAACAGTAATTTCTTACCCTAAGGGTATTTCAGTAATTTTGCTCTCCTGTTACAGATTTTATGCTTATTACAGTATTTATTAATCACATAGTTGTCACAGAAGTCCAGTTAACTCAGTTTTTCAGTCTTAGCATTCAAGCCCTAAAACCCCTAATGAGCCCTATTACGTCGATTGGCCCATTAGGCCCATTTAGTCCCAATTTCATAATCAGTTACCTTGTTTTAACTGTTTTCACGCCTACAGTTCACAATATTACCTTTAAACCCATTTTTACTCACATGGGCCCAAATCGCCCATTGGGCCCATATTTGGCCCACCGAGGCCCAACTTATCATAATGTCCAAAATTTAGCGGTCAACACGCCTAACAGTGCCGATTCCAAAACTAATCTTCTCCTACTAACTTGAGAACGTTCGCACGCTCACAAGCTCTCGAAATACCGAAACTTCGGCATTTCGGCTTTTCGGCTTTTGCCGATTTGCGCATTGAAGGGCGTTCGAAACACACACCTGTTTTGCAGTTTCTCCTACGAGATCTCCTATGCGTTAATCCCTTGCCGATTTAGATCCCTTTAGATCTAGATCTGATGTTCCAATGTCTTCAACTCCTTGTTTGATCACCTTCTTCTCTAACAACGATTTCCCTTCAGTTCCTATGCAGATCTGATGTAAATCTGACCCTTAAACGTCAGTAGAAACCTTATCTCTGAGATTTGCAATTTCGGCTATCTCCCTACAACTATGGTGATTTCGGCTTTTCAACAAGAGAAGAGGATGGCGTTTTGGGTGTAGATTTTGGGTGATGGTGTCAACAATGGTGTGATTCAAGGGAGTGTAGTAATCGGCCACAACAGGTGAAAAGAATAGGGGTGATTCGGCTTACAAGAAATCGGTAAGAAAGGAAGCAGTTTTCGGGATTTCTGGCACTTTGAGCAATCGGTTATGGTTGATTTTAAGAGGAATGAAAGCAAAAGAAAGAGTGGATCTGTGCAAGGTGGGTATTCGGCTAGGGAAGAGATCAAAGGGGAAGAAGAAAAATGAAAAAAAACAATGGTAGAGGTGGAGAGGAAGAATTCGGCTATGAGCTTTCCATGGAGGCAACTTTTGGCTTTTCTGACAGTAGAACAGAGAAAAATTCCTAAGGTGGCTAACCCTAATTGTCATGACAGAAAAATAAAATGATATAACCCTAGTAGTCCCTCTAAGGCAATCGGCCCAAGTCCCTAAAGCCCCCTTGCCGAAATTCACTTAAGTTAGGCACATGCCCGGCACATGCTTAAAAATTAAAAAGAACTCTACGCTTACCTTGTAACTCGAACCCTTGTCCTTGAATATCCACTTAGGCGCCACTTTTCTAGGAGCTTAGTGGCTCCACCTTGCCACTTTACCAAGAGCTCACTTGTGACATATTTTACACGGTTTTTCTTAAAAGCCCACTTAACCAAGTCCCCTTTCACTTGAAAATCCAACTTAATATTTTACCGGGTTTTAACTTAAACTTGGGCCTTCTATAGGCCCACTAACACATGTACATACATTATCAACCTTTAGAACACCAAAATTTTAAGAATTTCACTAAAATTCACAAAACCCGAAAAATCTCGAAAATCAGGGCGTTACACAGTCTGATGTACAATTAGTCCAGTTAGTCACATTTATATCTCTAAGAGTCATCCGCTCCAATGCCTAAGACAATGCATCTCCCCAATTGGATTTGATAGATGACATATTGACCTTTCAATCGGTTTGCTCATTTTTTATTAGACTAAGGACATGTTTAGGTTCGTCTGCTAATACAAGTTGTCTTTCTGTATTACGATCCGATCACGTAATACCATTTAGTATTAGTTAAATATTAGACAACCAATGAGCAACATTTGCTTCCATTTTTCTTTGCGTGCAAAAACAATGTAAGGAAATTATACAAAATATTATTGTAATTCATGAATAATTTTATTAATCAAACTTTACAAAAAATTACAAGTGTGCTTAGACAAAAATACTCCACTTAGGGCACCAAAATCAACTATAATGGTTAACATGAGAAAAAATAGGATCATATTGGGAGAGCAGATTTATCTAAAAGAGATTAAGGATATCCTATGAGGGTAAAACACTTACGAAAAGGTCATTAGATGAGCACTAATCAAGTAACTTTCGTAATGGTATGTCATTAGGGAGAGCTCATTCAAGATGTTATAGTGGACTGACTTCATGATTAAATGAGTTTAAAATCAATAAGGGACAAGGTCGAACTAATAAAGCCTTAATCACATATGTCTGATCGATCTTTTCACTAGCTCGTTGAAATCAAATATGAATTGCATGATGAATCAAATGAATAAAAATGGATAAATGAATTTGGTTTCTCACTTAGCATTAAAATGACCTGATAATAAATTTAAGTTTTTTGAATTATTATTTATGTCACACCCTGAAATTGATGGATCCAAAAAGGTAAGTAAGGTATGTATGTAAACTATTTTTCATACTATAATAGTAACATCTACCACTCTACTGACTTGTTGGTGAGTTAGAGTATGGTCTGTAATGCCTTGATTTTGGGGATTTTTCGGGATTTGGTGATTTTGGTGAAATAGTGAAATTTTGGTGTTTCGATTATTGAGATTATGTTTAAGTGTGTTAGTAGGCCTTTAGGAGGCCCAAACCTAAGTTAAAACCGGGCAGAAATATCAATTTTGGATTTTAAGTGAAGAGGACTTGGTTAAGTGGGCCTTTAAGAAAAAGTTAGTGAAATATGACACAAAGAGGGCCTTGGTAAAGTGGCAAGGTGGCGCCACTAAGCTCCTAAAAAAGTGGCATGTAGACTGAGTGCTAGGGCCAGGGTTCTAGTTGCAAGGTAAGTAGGTGATACTTTTATTTTTTTTACCGATTTGGTCATGTGGATAGGGGTATTCGGTTACGGCTTTAGGGCTTGCGATTTCGGCAATTAAATGGAGGTTGTGCCGTTTGCTTGAATAGCCATTAGGGTAAGTTTTAGTTTCTTTTTTTGTCTTGCCGAATTAGGGTTAGCCACTTAGGGTTTTCACTTTTGTTCTATTCTCCTCTTAGTGTACCAAAAAGCCGAAAAGCAAGAAAAGTTCTCCTCTTGTGCCGTTTTACCATAGTCAAACCTATTCTTCTCTTCTCATTTCTTCTTCCATTCTCTTTCTTCTTCTTTTCTTCTCTAGCCTAAACATCCTCATCACTCTACTCATCTTTTCTTTCATTCCCATTCTCTTCTAATCCTCTATACCCGATTGCCATAAAAGCCGAAATCCCGAAAGTTGAGCTTGGGTGCCGATTTCTTCTAGCCAAACTCCTCTTTTCTTCTTCATCTCTTTTGGCCAATTTTCACATCCTCAAAACCCCTAACCTCTATCGGCAACACCACTTTAAATCCACAACACCAAATCATCTTCTTCTTCACCGTTCTAAAAGCCGAAAACACCATATTTTTAGGGACTTAGGAGCCGAATCCTTAGATCTTTAAGACTCAATCTCTGCTAGTGTTTAGGGGCTAGATCTGCATCAAATCTAAGTAAAAACGGAAGTGGAATTGTTTTGATTGAGAGAACCTGTGGTAAGTACTCGACATCTCAGATCTATTCTTTATTTCGGGATTTAGAAAAGCCGAAATCCCTAGAGGCATAGGGAGGCTGTCGATTTGGAGCTTAAGGCTCTAAGGTTTTTTAACAATCGATTTATTTTGGTGTTAGTGTGATCTAGAGGCTACTGATTGAGGGCTTGGACAAGTGGAACGACTAGATCTAGATCTAGTCACTAATTTCGGCAAAGGTAAGAACTCAATGACTTTAAGTGATGATGGCCGATTATGGTAAGCAAGTTTACAATTAGTAGTATTGAAATCTTGGATCTGATATAGTGATAACCGATTGTAGGATATTGTGGGAGATCTTGTTAGCGTTCGTGGTAATCAGGTGTGTATTGAACACCCTCTTATAGTTCAAGTCGGCAAAAGCCGAAAAGCCGAAATGCTGAAATTTCAGCATTTCGTAGGCTTGTGAGCGTACGAGCGCTCATAAGTCGATTGGAAATCATTAGATCTGTATTCGCAAGTGGTAAGATGGATGAGTGCGCAATTTTGTGGACTTCAGTAAGTTTGGGCCTCGATGGGCTAAATGTGGGCCCAATGGGCTTACGGGCCCATATGGGTAAAAATAGGCAATAAATGCATACTGATAGACTGTAGGTCCAAAACTGCTAAAACTGGTAAATCGATCGTAAAAATTGGACTAAATGGGCAATAACTGTAGGGCCCATTAGGGGTTTTACAGCCCAATGACTGTAAATTGCTAAAATGGGCTAAGTATGCTACTGAGATAAAATTTGGACGATTAATTACTGTAAAGTGCATAAAACCCTAAAAAATGGAATAATTACTGGAATACCCCTTATAGGTGTAAAATTACTATTTTACCCCTAGGTGTAAAATGACCATTATACCCCTAGGGCTAAATCTGACTGAGATGTATGTTTTACTGTTTCTGTTCACTACATGATTATCTGTTGCATGGGACTAGGTTATTGATGGAGGAAGTAATGAAAGTGGCTTGACCACGTACTGGAGGCTTTGCCTCATTTTACTGTTATCTGAGCAGCCATGCTGCAACTGTAGAGTGTAGGACTGGGTGGGTTGAGTTATTCCCCACATGGAGTGTAAGGCTGGTACGGGTGGAGTATAGCGGATGGACATAGGCTTGGTTTGGGCTTGCATTCATGATTGATATCTGTTCTGTTACTGTAACGGGCCTATAGGCCATGCTGTTATCTGAGAAGGGCTAAGGACCAGTTTACTGTATCTGAATAGGGTTGCGGCCCAGTAATTACTGAGACTAGATAGGGCTTAGGTCCAGTAGGCTTGAGCTGATTTGGGCTTCGGATGGGTGTCTTTACACACTGAGTTTTCCAAACTCACCCCTTTTTCTTCCATCCATGCAGGTGAGCCCTAGACTGGTGGACTTGGAGCTGGGAGAGATTCAGAGTGGCCACATGGACTGCAATTAATTAATTCAGTTTTATTTTATTTTATTTTATTTTATTTTATTTTCGTATTTATTTTAAATTATTTTCATTATGGTTTTGGGTTGTAATAAGGCCGCTCTAATTATTTTTACTTTGGGTTTTTACTTACTTATTCTTACTATACCTTAAATATTTTGAATATGGTTGTGCGAGGTTTTCTCAAAATTAATCAAATGTTTCAAAATCAGTCACACGATTCAAGTGAGTAACAAAGTTAAATTGTATAGTAGATTTCTTAATAACTGGTAGTGGATAGGACATTCACCAATAAATCGGGAATTTCTCTTTAAACTTTAATAAATGTTTTGCAAAACTCACTCTATTCGTAGTATCTAGGAAACCTGGTTAGTTCGTAGGTGATGTGACTCTCCAGACTTGGCCATAAAGTCTGGGCCAGGTTTGGGGTGATCCATTTAGTGGTATCAAATCCCGGTTGCAACAACTCGGCTGTGGATCGGGTCCAAAAAGCTTTCCAAAATTTTTTAAAACTTAGGCCCAATAAGGGTATTTCCAAAACGATTTTCGAAATTTTTAAAACCCTTTTTTCAAACTGGCTTTCTTCAAAATATACATGTTTTAAAGCTTGATTTAAAAGTTTAAGACTTACTGAGTTTTCTAAAATCTGATAACTGAAGAAGTGGCACACTGAATCCCCGGCACCAAGTCTGTAAGTATGTCTGTTTCTTATATTATACTATACTGTCACTGTAGATAGAACTGAGACCCTACTATGATACTGTAGATAGGGTAGTACTGAAACTGTAGAGACTGAGACTGAAGGGAAACTAAACCCTAGGAAAACTGAGACTGTAGCTAGGTAACGATCTCGCGAAAACAAACTCTGAAACTCTATCCGTACATAAGACTTTTGTAATAAACAAACTGAAATATTAAACTAATGTCATCAAATTCGTAATCAGATAAGATGTTATGAGTACGAGGGCTTCTCGTGGACGAGGCTGTAGACGTGGCCGAGGCAGTGTTCAAGTTGGGTCTTCATCTTCGGAACACTTGCCAGTTGAGGGGGCACGACCGCCACCGGTAGCCGATAATGGGCTGTATGATCGGGCCGCGGGGGATGATGCCTTGTCACAGGCAATGTTAAGGGTCCTAGAAAGGGTTGCTGGAGCGAATATTGGGCCAGTGAATAGGGGATCCATTTCTGAGCGACTCCGGGCTAACGGAGCAGAGGTTTTCAGGTGCATATCTGGAGTAGCCCCAAATGTTGCTGAGTATTGGCTGGAAGCTACAGAACAGATTATGGACGACTTGGATTGCTCGGTGGAGCACAAGCTGAAAGGTGCGGTGTCTCTGCTGCGAGACGAGACGTATCAATAGTGGATCACTGTGAGGGAGACTACCCCAGCTAAGCGGGTAACCTAGGAACTGTTTAAGACATCTTTCAAGGGAAAGTACATCAGAGCGAGTTATGTGGACACGCGTAGGAAAGAATTTCTGAACCTGACCCAGGGTAATAAGCCCGTTGCTGAGTATGAGGCGGAATTTCTGAGGTTGAGCCGGTATGCTAGCGGGATAGTTTCCACTGAGTACGAGCGTAGCGTTCGATTCGAGGATAGCCTCAGGGATGAGCTAAGGGTGTTGATAGCTCCACAGGGGGAGCGTGTAACGCCCCCTTACCCGAGACCGTCGCCGGAGTCGAGTTTGAGGAGTTAGCAAACTTAATTTGTCACTTAAACGATTTTAAACTATTTATTTCAGCATTTGTAATAAGCTGTCCATCTGCGTCATAGTCACTAAAAAAATCATATCTCGAGTTACAAAACTCAAAATTAAGATCTGTGAATTTTATTTAAAACTAGACTCATATATCTATTTACTAATTTTTTTCTAGAATTTTTGGTTAGGCCAATTAGTACAGTTTATTAGTTAAAATTTCCCCTATTTTAGTGTTCGAGTGCTTTGACCTCTATTCACTACGAATCACTTTTCTCTCTGTACAGAATTCAAATGACTATTCCATTTGTTTCTAATAAAACTAGACTCAATAAGGAATCTGTGAATATAAAGTATGACTCCTAATTAATTTTGTACAATTTTTGGTGAATTTCTAAAGTTAGAACAGGGGATCTAGGAATTGCTCTAACCCTGTTCCAAAAAAACTTCAATATCTTATAAAATACAACTCATTTACTTGTTTTGATTATTTCATATGAAAATAGACTCAATTAGCTTCAGTTCCATATTTTATTCAGCACCTAATTCTGTCTCTACTATTTTTAGTGAATTTTCAAACTCACATCACTGCTGCTGTATGATTCTGTTTTATAGCAAATTTCACCTTTTTATGGATTTTCATGGACTAAGTAGCATATTAAACGTACATGTCACCAAATATGATCATAATTAGCCATTCCAATGGCTAATCATTATCGAGCATTTCCTTACCACTCAATAGTCATATCATAAGATTATTTACACAAAATGATTATAATGCTATACATGCCATACATCAAAATATATAAGCCATTATACCGAGGTGGTCCGTGGATAGTGTGAGCGAGCCTTCGACCTTCCCGATTTCCAAGTTGGCTTGTCAAAACTACAAAGAGTAGAAGGGAGGAAGTAAGAATAAATGCTTAGTAAATTCACATGCAAATAGCAAGTAACATAATCGTACAATTCAACATAAACATCAATTGCATAAATATCACTAAGACATTCATCTTACAAGTATATTTGCTATCTTACCACAATCTTGTCTTACCAAGTTCGCAACCCGAGAGTTTAAGTTCATACCTGTCAAATTTTCTCATTCACCAAACTTACCAACATGTCCCCTTCGTTTTAGATATTCTCCTTATTCACTTACGATTCACCCGTTGAACACATCGGAATATAATTTAGATACACGGATTGTATGCACATAAATGCCATACCCGTAGCTAGACAAACTCAATAGCCTACGGAATCTATGTAGCCAAGCTACCCTGTAACCCGCCCATAAGGGAACTCAGACTCAACTCAACGAGCTCAGGTGTTCGCATCCATAAGTGAACTCGGACTCAACTCAACGAGCTCGGATGCCTAGTTACATCTCACGAACTCGGACTCAACTAAACAAGTTCGGAACTCAATCATCTTAGTGACATGTCACTTGTATCCTAATCTATTCCCAAGGTTCAAACGAGATTTTCCTCAATCACAAATTTCCGGTCGTCTTCTTCGAAATGTCGGAACCAATACTTTCTAGCATCTCATACTTATCAAGTTAACCACATACTTTGCATATCAATAAATAATAATTCACAAAGCATAATATTCATGATAATAAGTACCAAATCATATAAATACATTAAATTACTTAAAATAACAATTATGTTACCTTATTTACACATGAACTTACCTCGAATGCAAAAATGGCTAACTTTTTCGACTTAGCCCATAACCTCGTTCTAGGTCCAAATTTCGTGTTTTCCCGATCTAACATATCAAATAACGCTCATTTAATGATCACCTTATTCAAATTAGTCCAAAAATCACACTTTTACATTTTTACAATTTTACCCCTAAAGTTTGTCAAAATTACGATTTTGCCCCTAGTCTCATAGATAAACTTTTATTCAATTTCTTTGCATTTTAGGCCTAACTGAATCATTTCATGCATATAGCAGCCCACAATTCTCATTAAAACACACATTCATGACCAATTTTATAACTTTTGCAATTTAGTCCTTTCGAATGTTTTCGTCGAAAATCACTCGGTAAAAAACCGTTTCCCTAACCTTAAACATGCATAATCTACCATAATCCATCAAAATACATAATTATTCAGCATGGGTCAATTTTTAAACATGAACCCTAGCTCAAAATAATAGTAAAAATAGGTAGATTGTGATGCAAGGATTTCAAAAATACGAAAAATATTAAAAACGGGGCTAGGAATCACTTACTATTGAGCTTGGAAAGCTTGAAACCCTAGCCATGGCTTCTCCCATGAAACATTCGGCCATAGCAAGAAGAATGAGCAGATTTTTTTCTTTTATTTTGTCTTTTACTCAATTAAAACACTAAATGACTAAAATACCCTTAAGGCTTTTCTTTCAATTTTGTCCTATTCATGCCCATTTTTGTCCATCAAATTATCCAATGGTCTAATTACCTTTTAAGGACCTTAAATTTAAAACTTCATAACAATTAAACACTTCTAACATATGGAACTCAACTTTTTCATTATTTACAATTTAGTCTTTTTTACCAAATTGAGTGCCTAAACGTCGAAATTTTCGAATGAAATTTTCATGAAATTTTTCCGTGAAATCGTAGATCATAAAAATATAATCAAAATAATATTTTTCTGGTCAAATTTGTAGCCTCAAAACCACTGTTCTGACTAGGCCCTAATTCAGGATGTTACAACTCTCCCCTCCTTTTGGGATTTTCGTCCCCGAAAATCTTACCGGAATGAGGTTTGACATCTCACTTCACAGTTTCTAACTATTACTAAATAATCCTCTTCTAAATAACACTTTCAGCAACATTCTGTCACCGATCCGAATCTCAATATAACTAAGTTTTACATCTGTAGAACTCTCAAAGTCATACACGAAATCAATAGAGATTAACACTTTATGGAAGTCACTATTCTATAGACAAATAATTCAACCAATCTTATCAAACCGGAAATCAATACATACTGAAATAATTATATGAATTCCATTAAACGATTGGGAATGATCCAGCTAGCATTTCTCTTATTCTTAAAGTGAGGAAAATCCCATACGAAGTTCATAATAGTCATGTTCATCATTATCTCAATATTATCACCAACAGTATTAACCCTGAATGCACTTGACATTCGACTTAATCCTGTTGACAAAGCAACATTTAAAGACAAAATTAGGAATATCAAGTTCATATCCGTATACGAAACATTTACTTCAATTCACTGCACTTCTTATTTCTTTTTGAATGAATAAACCAGATACTACTATAAGCTCTGTGCAAAATTCTCTGTAATAACTCTAAGTTCCTCAGTACATAAGGCCTATCTCAGAATAATAATAACAATAATCAATTCCAATCTAAAGTTTAAAATCAAAAGTCGATCCTCATTGTACTCATTTAGCTTATCTCTCATTAACACATTCCTGATTTCTTTAAACTTGCAAAGTAAACATCACTTCAGTTCTTTATTTAACTAAAATCAAATCATCGTCGAGTGAGATCTGTAACGCCCCCAACCCGAATCCGTCACCGGAATAGAGTTATGGAGCATTACCAGAGTTACTAATTTAGAACCAATTAAAATCAAACATATTGTCCCTTAAACGTACTTATTTTTCTCGACATGTTTTACTTGAATTTTATTACTCATCTCAGTATGCTTAATTTTTTTTTTCTTGTATCATCGTATCAAAAATAATCACATATTTACATGTCAAGATGAATATCATTTTCTTGCCATTTTTTTTTCATAAACTTAAATCAAGTAATTCATTATATCAAGATTTCATGTATTTAAAAATAAAATTCAAGCTAAACTAATTTACCTCGTTGCTTGTTTATGTTTATAATTTCACTAATCCGATATCTTTTTTTTTCCATGTTTAAGTCTCGTATTTTAGTTGCACGGATCTTTATAAATAAATTTAATTATCATTTTCATTCATTTCATATTCTAATACATTTAATTATTGCTCTATGCAAAATTTCCATTTTACCCTTAAAACTTTTAATTAATTACAATTTCATCCTTGATTCAGAAAAATAAAATTATTGTCATTTAATCCTTGTTTACAACTATTATTCTTATAAATATTGATAAGAGCCCATGAATTTTATGAAATATCATAATCTTCCATAATTTCAACACTTTTCAATTTAATCCCTAAAACATGTTTTCGTCTGATCTTGATTTAAATTAATATTTTCATTCAATTTTGTAATTTAAATAATAAAATAATCCATTACATGCAATTTAATCATTTTTGACATTTTTACAAAATCGCCCAATAAGTTCTACTTTTATTCAATTTAGTCCCTGAACCTAAAACATGCAAATTAGCCATGCTAGTTGAATATTCAGACATATTTTCCTCCTCCTCCACTCCATTCCACATCCTTAGTATAAATAATACACTTGTAAGTAACATTATCTATAATTTTTACTATTTACTTATGTACATATTCAAGCTGTCCATCCGTGTCATAGTCACTAAATTATTTTTATCTTGAGCTAAAGAACTCCAAATTAAGATCCATAAATTTTCCTTGAAACTAGACTCACGTATCTTTTTACCATAATTTTTCCAGAATTTTTGGTGTGGCCAATTAGTACAGTTTATTAGTTAAACCTTCCCCTGTTTCGCTACTTGACAACCCTGACCACTCTTCACTAAAATTTCAATTTCTCTTTATACAGAATTCAAAAGATGTTCATGTTTATTTCTTATAAAAATAGACTCAATAAGGATTCCAACCATACAAATTATGTTCCATAAATATTTTTGTACAATTTTTAATGATTTTTACAAATCAGAACAGGGGATCACGAAATCAATCTGAACCAGTCTCACAAAAATGTAAATATCTCAAGATACAAAATTCCTTTGCTTTCTCTATTTCTTTCAAATGAAAATACACTCAACAAGCTTTAATTTTATACCTCACTCAACTTCTAATTCAATTTATACTATTTTTGGTGATTTTTCAAAATTAGACAACTGTTGCTGTCCAAAATTGCTTTAGTGTAACATGTTGATTTCTATTTTGTCCCAAATTCTACAATTCATACAATTCAGTCCTTGCTCAATTAACCCCTCAATTGAGCTAATTTTCGCATTTAATACCTTTCTATATCATTTTAAACTACTTCATAACCTTTGAAAATCAGAAATTTTAACACTAAGACTTAATTTCACCTATTTCACAATTAGGTCCTAAAACCAATTTCCATTAGTTTTTCCTTGATAAAATCATCATATAACAAAATTAAAGCTTCAATTCAATATTTATTCATCATATGCTTCCAACACTAATCCACATCAACTTTAAAAATTAGCCATGGAATCAAAAACTAACGAATTAATAAGTTGGACCCAATTGTAAAAGTCCAAAAACATAGAAATTTCAAGGAGAGAGCAAGATTAAACTTACATGAAGCTAGAGTATGAAAAACCAGCTTGAACCCTCTTCCATGGCTGTTTCTCAGCTGATGAGAATGAAGAAAATGAAGAGAATTCTAGATATTCCAAATTGGTCCCATTTTTATTTAACTACTTTTGGTAATTTTTCAATTTTGCCCTTATTTCACCCATTTCCTGATTTTTCTCAGCTATTGCCGCCCAAAATATCTTCTTTGGGCTTATTTGCACTTTAGGTCCTTCCTCTTTTGAAAATTGAGCTATTTAATCTTTCTAGCAACTTTTACACATTTTCCAATTTAGTCCTTTTTATTTAATTAACCACCCAAACGTCAAAATTTTATAACGAAATTTTAATGTTATCTTATTGACAGTCCGTAAATATTCAAAAAAATATTTATAGCTCGGTCTATAACACCGAGATCTCGATACCTCTTTTTCTCGATATTTTGACCAAATAATTTTTATAAAACACAATTTACTATTTCAAAAATCTTTTAAAAACTACATTTGGCTCTTAAATATTAAATAATATTATAACAGGTTCATTTATCAAATTCGGTGGTCTCGAACCACAATTCCCGATATTACTGAAATTTGGGTTATTACAACTCTCCCCCCTTTAAGAATTTTCATCCTCGAAAATTCCTTTGGTGGAGAGGTTCAAATATTTTTCATTAACTAATAGTATCATGTACATTGATTCAAGCATTTCAAATTTCTAACTTGTTATGGACACACTTTCACATATCTTAGTAACACATGCAACTTAATTTTATATGAACACTAGCCATACATCAATGAACTTATCACAATATAAACTTTCATTTCTTTTACTCGAATCATCACTAATGTCTGATCAAGTTTCAACACTTAGCCTTATTTTACTTACTCCTTAGGTACTTTCCATTTTCCAATCATACACAACTTAACGGTATCATTCACAGTTTACCTCACTATGTCATTTCCATAATTACAAAGGCATGTTCAATTCTCAATCATCTCATGAAACAATTATCAGTTTAACCATATAACAATGAACAAATGATCTATATCAAATAAGAAATGCTAGAAATTCAAATATAACTTACTCGCCTTTGAGTTTATATCATGCATAAGTTTTACTCATTCGTATGCTAGATTTATACGTTAAATCATTTCAACATCGAAGAGTACACATACATTAGAATCAATACTAATAATAATCATATATCACTTACCAGAATTTAAATATCAATTCACAAACATGTAATTCACTAACTATTGCTCCAATCACAATTTAAAGTGACAAATCACTTATTAAGCTCAACTTCAATGTTCAATTAAAATCTATCATATAAATTCAAATGATACTTACCAAACCTTTATCAATTTGGAAACCGTCATTTTTCACCGGTGCCATAGTCTCATCCAACTATGATCTTTCACTTTTTCACTTACTGCACAGTACAATCATGGTCTCGTATTCATTGGTGTGTGCCGATATGCATTGAATTTCACTGATAATCACTGATGCCATAGCATAGCTATGGTCTTTTCACTTATCATTTTTCAATTCCGATTACACTTTCAATTTATTCACAACTCAATTTGATTTCACTTTCTTATCAATATACAATTCAAAACTAATATTTATCCATTAATTTAATTTCCAATCAATTCAACAATAACACTTACCTTATACTTCACTTACCATACACATAATTTAAATTTAACATTTAATAATAAATAATTTGAATTATAGTAATACAACCGTATGCTGGATATGTCTATATTCAGTAGTATTACCATAATTCAAATTATAAAAACTAAAATAAACAATAAACATCAAATATATAACAATATAAGTCATATGTGTTAATTTATATTTAATTTTATATCTCAACAATAATCTTCCATCAAAAGTCATCACATATCATCTATATTATCTTTAATTAATTCCTGAACTTTGGTCCAAGTAAAAACAATAAATATGTACAATTTACCTTACCACTATTTTATTTCTATATCCCAATTCAATAACTTATTCCATTTCATATCTAAAACTTTACGATGATAATTTTCAATAATTATTTAAACCAATATTTTTCAATAATTAATTTATAAGATTATATTCCATTAACTCATACACTATTTCAATATTTCCATTTTATTCTATTTTTACTTCTTATTTCGATATCTCAATTCAATTCATAATTCCTTTTTTTTTTTTCAATAGTTCAATCGATCAAATTCATTTGATTTTCTCCTTTTATTTATTCAACTAATTTCAATATCAACAATTCAATATTTTAGCAAATTCATGAACTTTAAGTTCATACTTCAAATCTCACATTTCAATTCAATTCATAATTCAACCCATAATTTCTTTCTTTTATTATTATTATTATTATTATTATTAGTACGATCAATCAAATTTATTTAATTTTCTTATTTCAGTTGTTCACCCTATTAAAAAAACCGGACTTTGACGGATACTCGGATTTCAACCCAAACACACCAGTAATATCCAGCCAAAACACACCAGAATAATCATTTAATCCTCCAAAACACACCATAATCAGATAATCCTCCAAACACACCAGTATAATATAATCCACCCAAAACACACCAGTATAGCACAGAGTGCCTCTTTGGATAAATCCGAAGGATATAAATATCAATATCCCCAAATCACATCTTCAAATCCCCTCTCAGAATCCATTGGCATGCCAATTATATCCGGTTAGTCCGACAAGTTAATAGGGAATTCAATTCTCTTTTCAATCTTACTTAATAGTCATACCCCTATTAACAAGAATCGAACTTTGACGGATACACGGATTCCAACCAAACACACCAGAGTATCCAACCAAACACACCAGTACGGCACATAGTGCCTCATCGGCCGAAGCCGAAACAGTAACAGTAACAGTAGCAGTACGGTACACATAGTACCTCAACGGAACAAATCCGGAACAGTAACAGTAATAGTATTCAACACACAAAGTGCTGAATCGGTAACGGTAACAGTAACAATATTCGACATATAAAGTGCCGAATCGGTAACAGTAACAGTAACAGTATTCGGCACATAAGTGCCTGATCAGTAAGCCAGCAAAACCCGTACTCTTCCATATCCTATGGCATGCCATTTGTATCCAATCTAGTCCGGCTAGTTAATAGGGTATCGGAATCACGTATCCATATCACTTTCACTTTCAATTGATCATAATCATTTGAATTCAATTCAATAACGATAACAATTCAATCACAAATTTCAAATTCACAAAATCACATAATTTCACTTCAAGTCACATTTCAACTCAATCACTTCCTCATATGTTCAATCCATATACATTTCAAATAATCACATTCAATTCAAATTGGTTCAATTCCAATCACTTTTCATATTTCCATTCTATACATTCTAATATATCTCATCAATTCAAAGACATTCCAATCATAATTCCTCATATATTCAATTCAATGCATTTTCCATTGTCCAATCAATATATCATCAAATGTTCATACATATTCAAACTTCATTTCAATCTCATTCAATTCACAATTTTTCATATTCACAATTCAAATCAATTTCTCAATCCAATATGCATTTCAATGCCACATTAATTCTTTTAATTCAATTTCAATAATAATTTCTCATTTATACTATTTGTTTCACTTTTTCAATTAATTTGCATTTTAGATGCTCACATATATTCACAATTTAATACTATAGTAATTCAGTAATTCAAGTATATCGCTAGTGATTTCTATTCACTTGACATATAATTCAATATTATTTAATTTATTATCAATATTCACCTTATTTTTATTTATTAAACATATTCTTCAAAATTCAACAATTACTAATTTAATACTAATATGTATTCAATTAAATCTTGATACTTACCTCAATTCACTTATCTTGCATATTAATTTAAATTTTAACAACTAATAATTAAATTCGAATTATAGTAATACTGATCTCATCAAAGTCGGAAGATATCACATTATTACAAGTTATGTAATGGCATGTATTTCTAGACTTCACATGTACTACATACGGTCCGAGAACCGACTAAACCTTAGCTCTGATACCACTAAATGTAACGCCCCCAACCCGAATCCGTCACCGGAATAGAGTTATGGAGCATTACCAGAGTTACTAATTTAGAACCAATTAAAATCAAACATATTGTCCCTTAAACGTACTTATTTTTCTCGACATGTTTTACTTGAATTTTATTACTCATCTCAGTATGCTTAATTTTTTTTCTTGTATCATCGTATCAAAAATAATCACATATTTACATGTCAAGATGAATATCATTTTCTTGCCATTTTTTTTTCATAAACTTAAATCAAGTAATTCATTATATCAAGATTTCATGTATTTAAAAATAAAATTCAAGCTAAACTAATTTACCTCGTTGCTTGTTTATGTTTATAATTTCACTAATCCGATTTTTTTTCCACGTTTAAGTCTCGTATTTTAGTTGCACGGATCTTTATAAATAAATTTAATTATCATTTTCATTCATTTCATATTCTAATACATTTAATTATTGCTCTATGCAAAATTTCCGTTTTACCCTTAAAACTTTTAATTAATTACAATTTCATCCTTGATTCAGAAAAATAAAATTATTGTCATTTAATCCTTGTTTACAACTATTATTCTTATAAATATTGATAAGAGCCCATGAATTTTATGAAATATCAGAATCTTCCATAATTTCAACACTTTTCAATTTAATCCCTAAAACATGTTTTCGTCTGATCTTGATTTAAATTAATATTTTCATTCAATTTTGTAATTTAAATAATAAAATAATCCATCACATGCAATTTAATCATTTTTGACATTTTTACAAAATCGCCCAATAAGTTCTACTTTTATTCAATTTAGTCCCTGAACCTAAAACATGCAAATTAGCCATGCTAGTTGAATATTCAGACATATTTTCCTCCTCCTCCACTCCATTCCACATCCTTAGTATAAATAATACACTTGTAAATAACATTATCTATAATTTTTACTATTTACTTATGTACATATTCAAGCTGTCCATCCGTGTCATAGTCACTAAATTATTTTTATCTTGAGCTAAAGAACTCCAAATTAAGATCCATAAATTTTTCTTCAAACTAGACTCACGTATCTTCTTACCATAATTTTTCCAGAATTTTTGGTGTGGCCAATTAGTATAGTTTATTAGTTAAACCTTCCCCTGTTTCGCTACTTGACAACCCTGACCACTCTTCACTAAAATTTCAATTTCTCTTTATACAGAATTCAAAAGATGTTCATTTTTATTTCTTATAAAAATAGACTCAATAAGGATTCCAACCATACAAATTATGTTCCATAAATATTTTTGTACAATGTTTAATGATTTTTACAAATCAGAATAGGGGATCACGAAATCAATCTGAACTAGTCTCACAAAAATGTAAATATCTCAAGATACAAAATTCCTTTGCTTTCTCTATTTCTTTCAAATGAAAATACACTCAACAAGCTTTAATTTTATACCTCACTCAACTTCTAATTCAATTTATACTATTTTTGGTGATTTTTCAAATTTATACAACTGTTGCTGTCCAAAATTGCTTTAGTGTAACATGTTGATTTCTATTTTGTCCCAAATTCCACAATTCATACAATTTAGTCCTTGCTCAATTAACCCCTCAATTGAGCTAATTTTCTTATTTAATACCTTTCTATATCATTTTAAACTACTTCATAACCTTTGAAAATCAGAAATTTTAACACTAAGACTTAATTTCACCTATTTCACAATTAGGTCCTAAAACCAATTTCCATTAGTTTTTCCTTGATAAAATCATCATATAACAAACTTAAAGCTTCAATTAAATATTTATTCATCATATGCTTCCAACACTAATCCACATCAACTTTAAAAATTAGCCATGGAATCAAAAACTAACGAATTAATAAGTTGGACCCAATTGTAAAAGTCCAAAAACATAGAAATTTTAAGGAGAGAGCAAGAATTAAACTTACATGAAGCTAGAGTATGAAAAACCAGCTTGAACCCTCTTCCATGGCTGTTTATCAGCTGATGAGTATGAAGAAAATGAAGAGAATTCTAGATATTCCAAATTGGTCCCATTTTTATTTAACTACTTTTGGTAATTTTTCAATTTTGCCCTTATTTCACCCATTTCCTGATTTTTCTCAGCTATTGCCGCCCAAAATATCTTCTTTGGG